>JALMQS010000128.1:38387406-38520909 GCA_024734495.1 Forficula auricularia | reverse complement strand
CGCATCCACAGCACTCATGGACCGCACGCCACTGGTTACCATATAAATATTTCTCTATTAATTTTAGAACAAATGTAACTGGAAACCTCAAAAAAAAAGATAAATTTGATATTTATGTACTTATGTAAAATACAAAAGTAAGAGAAAATCTTAAAAAAAAGAGAAATTTGAAATCCTATATGTTACTTCCAAAAGGCCTACTCTCAACTTTTTCTTCCTCATCAATCGTATTCATATGTCTTTAGCTCAATATTTTCCGTGGGGTGAACCGCGATTAGAATTAGCTGTACATGTCTTTGGAATTATGTGGAATTATTTTGGAATTCATTAGATAATACCCCTTCATCTATTGTCTTGTACTTGTAGATAATAAGTAAAAATATATTTTTACTTATTATCTATTAAAATGTTTCACCTAGAACCGAGACCAAATTCTTTAAAGATTATTGTACTTGTAAATAGAAGTGGAAGTGGAAGTGGAAGTAGGTGTACAAGATATTAGGTCTCGTTTCAACTCTCGATATTTCCCGATTTTATAAAGTATTTTTATTTTATATAATGAAATATAGTTGGTGCGAAAGCAAAAAAATGATAAATATATATGTGGGTGTTCTGGAATTTTATTTCTTATAAATTAGTATAAGAAATAAATAAATAAATAACAAAACAAACTCCCGGATTAAAAACCCCCTGTGGACTGGGGTTAGAATTAGTCCACAGTATTCCCTGCTTGTCGTAAAAGGCGACTAAAAGGGAGCTTAGTTAAATATTTTTTATGCATAAATGTCTTTAAAGATTACCCGTATAGAAATAAATAGATTTTCGAAATATCTTTTTTATATATTTTTGAAAATATATTAAAAATATAAAATTTTTGTGTTAAATTTATATAAAGTTTATGTTTTCTATATATTCTTAAAATAAAATTATTTTTATAAATTTTATATAAATTAAACACAAAAATTTTATATTTTTAATATATTTTCAAAAAATATATAAAAAACATATTTCGAAAATCTTTTTATTTCCATACGGGTATTCTTGTTCTCTTTTACATATAATAATAATACACCTTAAATAAAATTTATTTTTTACTTAAAAAATTTATTAAATGAGCTCAATGAATTTAAATAATATCTGAATTTATTTCCGGATCATTCAAATTACGTCACTGATCTATACTGTACATAAATGGAAGAAGGAGGGGATTTAATTAAATACACAAGGGTGGTTTTAGTAATTTTTTGTTTATTATTATTTCCCCCTTCTGAGAAACAATAAGAGAGACTATCAATGAGCGCGAGAAAGAGAAACGTTCATTTTTTTATTAATTAAAACACAAGAAGAGAAAACTTTTCAAATTATTATTATTATTATTATTTTTGTTGTTTTGTATTCGTCGTTAATTCGTTGTTTTGTGTCTTTTTTTATTTTTTGTGAATCCCAAAAGGTTTTTCGTCTGGTTGGTCGTTGTCGTGTACCCCTCGCGGCTGCACATCATACCCCCTTTTCCTCTTTAACCAATCTCTTTTTATCCCCGAACTGTCTTCTCTCTTTTTTCGACTCAATCGGCCCGAAATGCTTTTCTTTCTTTCTTTCTCATTAGGATAAACAAAAGACAGCGTTGGAGTTTGCTGCCTGTCCGCCTTGACGACAGCCGTCAGCTTGCTGGGGGGGGGGGGGGTGGTTTTTAGGATAAGTCGGTTGGTTGGCTGGCTGGTCGTCCCGACAAAAGGAAATCCGCGAGATTATCCCTGTCCCTTGAGGGCCGCAGGGATCAATAAGGAGAAAGAGGCCGCCTTGGCTAACAGACAGAGAGACCAGACCTGGATTTATACCACCCCCTCAAAATACGAAGAAATTCAATCTCTAACTTTCATAAAGAATTAGTATATATGCAATTGGATGTTGATGAAAGCAGTCCACGGTGGTTGTAAAAAATAAGACTATAGAGGTTTTATTATTTTACATTTATTTGTTAAACCGACGTTTCGGAGATTTATTCTCTCCTTCTTCAGGGTAACAAAAAAGTCAATGAAAGTAGTTCAATGAGTCAATGATGATCAATTTTGTTACCCTGAAGAAGGAAGAATAAATCTCCAAACGTCGGTTATCTAAATAAATGTAAAATAATAAAATCTATAGTCTTATTGCAACCACCGTAGATACTTCATCAACATCCAATTGCATATTTATACCAGTCCGTCTCCTAAAGAAAATCTCTATCAATTAGTATATAAGATCTTGAAATATAATAATAAAAATACCACCACATTTTTCATTAAGAACAATTGGTTTTTCAAAACTCATGACTTTGAATGGACATTCACACTATGTCCTTTGAGCTAGCTCTAAAAAACGCTTAGGCATGCCCAAAAGTACGTCTTTGAGTGAAAAATTCAAAGAACGTACTTCGTATAATAATAAAACTTGATCAAGTTTTATTATTATATTTAAATTTTTCACCTAGAACCAACACCTAACTCCTTAACAGTTATAAAAGTTAACGTATTTTGAGTTACATTGAAAAGACGTACAACATATGTTTGAAATACTTTTGAGGCAGTGGCGTATTTGATCGTGATGGCACCCTAGGCCCGTAATGATATGTAACGTCAAAGTATGTATATATAGACATATTTCGACACTGATTTTCAAAATAAAGATAATTAATTTATACATATTAATGACAAATTTACTTCAATATATTAGTATTTTTCCACAGTCTAAAAGTGAAAGAGAAAAATTGATAAAATTTAATCTCACAATTGACGAGAAACATAATTAATTTCGCCCGTGCTCGGGAAAAAATGTTTTAGGTTCAAGCGCCATCTTAATTTTAGCCACATTTAAAATTTTGCCGCCCCTCAAGTGTTGCCACGATAGGCCTAGGCCTAAATCTGCCACTGGTTTAAGGGTGTGTTTTGTACGTTCTTTTTTTATTTTCGTAAGAAAGACATCCGCCTATGCACCAATAATATACATTTTTCATACAATGTATGCTGTCCTGCCAGTATGCCGTTTGTAGTTTGGGTGAATTAATAATTAAAGAGTATAAGTTATAAAAGGTCTAAGTGCCAAAAATGTATGATAAAGATACTCAAATAAAAGTATCTTGGCAACTAGTAAACATCAAGTTGAAGGGCTAACTTTCTCACAGCAAATGAAGACCTAAATACACTTTTTCCTATTAATTTTCGAACATAAGTAACAGAAATCTCAAAAAAAGAGAAATTTGAAACTTATGTTACATTGGTATACAGAGTCATCCTACGTCATTTTACAACACGGTTTCGCTCTATCACGATAGGATGAATTGCTGGAACCCTCGTATAACACTGCAACCTATAACACATTTACAATATTATTAGGCTTGGCACATAGACCTTTTCTACATGTACCTATAACTCAAAATTTTCGAAGCTGGCAGTAAGACCCTTTAGAACTTACACTCTTCAATTTTAAATGATAAATATCTAAATGTGATATTCATTTCTTACCGACAAGACCGTTCCTAAAATAAAAGAAATTTAAGAAATTTATTTCTACTAGTGTGAAACATTTCATGACTTGTATTTTGGATTCGTGCAATGGCGTAGCTCTAAAATAAGAGAGATCCGATCCCTTTTTAGTGATTTTCCTTAAATAGATTCTAATGAAAGAATCGACCACTTGCACATTTATTAAATAATAATAAAAAAGCTAATTACGCTAAAAAAGCTCATTCTTATAACTAATAAATAATAAGCTTAAACATACAATAAATTGTTCATTTATGCCTATATTATAAATACATCGCCTTTAAATCTTAATAAAATCATTCAAAATATGATGTTTTCTGTATTTTTGAACCAGAAGCCCTAAACCAAGAAAGCCTAGATTCTAATTAGTTAATCACGTTGGAAATACAAACATTTTAGCATAAAACGAACTTTCTACGACTTTTTGTTTTTAAGTTATCGTAGATATATTAATCCAGACACACAGGTAGAAAAAAGTAATTGCGGAAAATTATTTTTCCCCACGTTACAGATATTGTTTTTTGCATTTTTTTTTATACAGAATAAATGGAAAATTTTTTCGTGTATTTTCAATACTAGGCTCGCCAAGCAGGCAGGCAGAAAAAAAACCCATACAATTTTTTGTGACAAATCTTTTATTTTTATTCAAGAGCCATTTCTTATTCTGAGCCGATTTGCACGATCAAGCAATGCATCAAAATGGCGTTTTTTTTATGTCATCGTTTAGAATGTTGATGAAGATGCGGGCTACAGAGGTTTTTTTTTCTTTTTCTTTTTTTATGAATAAATGTCTTCTATAAAGTCAAAAACGATTTCATTTTATCCTTATAAATGTCGAGAATAGAGATTTGATTTCAATCTCGTGGCGTCACGTCTGACGTCACACATCCAGGTTTCTAAACAAACTCATTACCAGGGAAGCAGGTGAAGACTTGAAAATACCTAATACTTGAAAAGATTTAGTTTGTCGAGAGTAGCAGAATTGATAATTCATAAGGAGAAATCAATCAGTGTGTCCTCTGCTTGATACAAATAACATATTCTTATATAAATGTAATAAATATATACACCATATATAAATTATTTGTTAAAGACTATACTTTTGAAAGTTTCGCCTTTAATAGTCTTTTTAATTAGAAATATTCTACCTGTTTTTTCTCATGGGTTCAAATATCCGATTGAATGTATTTACACATGATATTTTGTACTAGTGACCTGTATATCTTTGAGCAAAAGGGATCTTTAATGAATATTTATAGAAATTTACAAAGTTTGATAAAATTTCAAGAAACGACTAGTAGCACAATGTTTCAAACTATATAGTAACTATATAGCGACAATATAGATTTCGAGAATCTATATAGTCCCTATATAGTTACTATATAGCTTGAAACATTGTGGTACTTGGTACTCATGGTCAACGGTCAAAGAAGTGCTTTATAGTAGCCTCATTTTAAATTTCAAGGATTATTAGCTGCGATAATTTTGGGGAAATTGTGATATCTTGAAATGAAACCAGGTTTGTGTAATTTTCGAGTTTTTTGGACTTGTATTTTTTCTATACTACAGGAACGAATTCATAAGGGAAAATCTATTGTCAAATAATTTTTTACAATGAATTTCTTTATAATAAATAAATAAATATATAGTAATAATAATTAATTGAATTCATTGACCATCCCTGTAGGCAGTAATATTTTGTTGACTTCTATCGATAAAACTCAAGAATTTTACGCTAAAGCCTAAATCTTACGCAGCTTTCAAAAAGAGGTGACCAATGGATTGCCTATTTACAGGCGTTTAGTGCTTACAAGGTTAGAATTTTTCTTTTTTTCAAATGTTGCTTAGGAATAACCTATACAAATTTAAGTATAGGTATAATATATCTTTACATTTTATATGAGCCGGTCAAGAGGCCAATCCAATTAAGACTATAGTACCTGGAGCCACCGAGCGATGCTCGGCAACTTTTTGCTACAGTTTAAAGCTATAATATTTTAATATTATTTTTAATTTAAAATTTTGATCAAAAAGGTCGATTTTTATTTGGATTCAGAATTAAATAAAAAAAAAAAAATGTTTTCGTGGAATCCATGCCCGACAAAAGTGAAACATTTTTTCTATTGATATTTGTACTTTTTAATGAGTGGAGGTCTACATATTTTAATCCTCCACCCGGATTCGCGGGGTTCGGAGGGTGATAAGCTGATAAGAGTTAGCTCTAATTAAAACAAAAAAATTATGTTTTTTGGCGGGCCTTAGCAACTAGGCTATCGTTATGTTTATCGTATAAAATAGTAACTATTGTCATTGGGAATGTCCTGAAATTAAATTTAACCAAATTTACAATATTTTTGACATCTTCATGGCCAATTACTCCTAAAACGACTGGATTTGGCGAGTAAGAATTTCACTTTCGGAGTGTGTGCTGATCACACTACAGCAGTGTTTCTCAAACTTTTCTAGTGCGAGGAACCCTACAGCACTTATATTTATTTTTGAGAAATCCCCTAGCACTAAAATATCACCATCATGCTACTTTTATAGCTTCAAAATATATAACATACCGCTGCCAATGACGGTGTACCATATATTAAAAATTTGCTATATTTTGGGGAAATTGCGTATAAAAAACGTGTATTTTAAATTACAATACCTAACATTTTTATTTTCATGAATAATATTATTATTAAATTTTTTTTAGTAATGTCATTGGGATACCCATATGCCCCTTTCGAATCAAACAAGTTGTTTTTTACATATTCAATGTAAACTCATAAATATTATATTCTCATCTATTTGAAAAGCAATATTATTTCAAACGTCATTAATAACAAAATAATAATAAAACACTTTAAATGATTTTCTCATTTTGTTACTAATGTAACGTAATCGTTGTAAAATAAGAAAGTTCATGAACTTTAGACCAACAAAAATGGTATCACTGAGACAATAATAGTGATGGTCACAGCATTCTTAAGTATCAATGGTTTTATTTGATTATAAGCTATACTTAGACTCTAAATTTAGTATTTTTTCTTTACATGACAAATTTTTTGAGGGGTGATACTACTAACCACTATTTTTATTTTTCTATTATTTGTTTTATTGATCTCTAGGCGCGGGGAACCCCAAACCTCCCTTTGTAAAACCCTGTAGTTCTGCGGAACCCAGATTTGGAAACACTGCACTACACTATGGGATATATTTTTTGAATTCTTTTTTTTTTTTTTTTTAATGCAATCGAATGCAAGAAGGGGTGCACCAGTAAAGATGCAGCTCCTATGGATCTCAAAAGACCCTTTCATTACCGAAGAGAAGGCAAAGTTGATTAAGTGAGAGGGTGTAGACGTAGGTGTCTATGCACTCCGGTTTTGAAGGTTTGAAGATTATAGGTGCTGGGAGAGATGGAGGCTCTTCTGAAATAATCGTGTAAAATGTTCACTAGCTCTTAGACTACAAGTTTTGACACTGAAAATGATTTAAAAATGTGAATTTCACTAGTACCAATATGATGGAATCAAAAATTTAATGTTTTTTAATTTATTTGCTTTTTGAAATAGCAAACTCATATTTTAATCATTTGCATCAAGAAGAGGATAACTTCATTTAATTCTCCTAATGTATCATTTAATTCTCAATTTGAACCCTTTTCCTAGTCGAGCTGAATTTTTCAACTTTTTTTTTCGTTAAATAAATAAATCTCGTTTGGCCTAGAAAGAGAGAGAGAGAGAGAGGGCAATTCTAATAAAGCAATATAGCACCTTTTTGATTTAGATTTGTTTCATTAATAACAACACAAGTTAACAAGTTTACCCCCATTGGACGATAGAGAGAGAGAGAGACATAGAGATAACTAAAACAGAAAAACAGAAAAAATAAAAATAAAACCCATCCTCAACAGCCTTATTGTAATGAAATATTCACAAACACATTTATTTATTTGTAACATTTATTTATCTTTTCTCTCTCTCTCTCATTATAGATAAATATATTGACTTGTGTGTTCGTTTTTGCCCGATTTTACCAATTGACTGTTTTATTTACAACTCGGCAACACCCTTTAACAACGACGCCAGCGACACCTTTTTCGACCTTAATTTGCACAATATATTTATTCTTATCTGTTAGGAGTTATTATTATTTATTATATACTCCAACCAATACAACATTTCTATATTTAGTAAATACCCAAATAAACTGATATGGCCATCCACATGACTTTACTATACACCTGGCCCCTCCCTTATATTTAACAATTTTTCACTAAAGAACCCCCCCCCCTCCTGAATTTTGGACTCATTAGCATTTTATGATATCTTCTTATAAATGAAAACGCAAATGACCACGCAGTCGAGGCGCCCTTTAAACTGTAACTGTTATAAATGAAAATCTTCTAATATAAATACAGGTTGGGGCATAAAGATCTACCAAATTTTGAAAAGGTATAAAATATGAGAAAAATTCAACAAGAAAAAACCTTAATATATTTTTGAAAAGAACATAAAATATTTTTTTTTTAATGTGTTTTAAACATTATATCAGACGAAAAAAAGGGGGGGGGGGGGTCAAAAGTTGAGTTGTTTACCAAAAAAGAATTTAGTCTTCTTGATTTTAAGTCGATTCTTCCATGTTTTCAGTAGAGGTTGCCATTAATAGTCAAAACATCAAAAATGCTATGCAATAAGGTTATTATTCCTCTAGTAGTAGATAAAAATTGATCGTTATTTGTGATTTTAAGTCGATTCCTCCATGTCTTCAGCAATGGTTACTAATAATAACCGAAACATCAAAAATCCTATGTAGAATGGTTATTCCTATGAGAATCGATCATTATTTTTGAATTAAAGTCAACATGAACTGCAAATTGCAAGTGATATCTGATTAATAATAAAGAAATAAACATATTAATATTTCAAATGAATTTGGATAAAGTTTAGCAACGATCCGTTGCAGTTTATTTATATTGAAATTATATATTTTTAAGTCTTCTCATATACCTATGTATATTGTCCATATTCTGCCTGTCCAGACTTGTCAGCCACCTGCTTCTCCCTATCCTAGCTAGGCAGGGCCCTGGGAATGGACATTCTTAAAGGCTAATTTTTAGGCGCCACTGGCGCCCCTTTTTTGGCTAATTGCATTCGGCCACTTCTAGATCAATCAAAAAAGTTAACCAATCTTAATCAGTTCAGAGATCAACTCCTAATCGGTTACCGCTCTATGGAATGTTTGATAATATATTATATATTTTTTATTATTTATTATTTTTTATAAATAATTAATTAATCATCAATCAACCATTAATAAATAAATAATCTTTGAAAATATGAATGGATATTTATTTGTATATGCAATATTTATTGTCATTTCAATGGTAGCCGAAAAGTTTATTTATTTCCAATTGTCAATACTTTCGAAAGGTATTAAATTATTTGATTCAAGAAATTAAATTTTACATGTTCTCGAAGAAAATTAAAATTATATATTTATTTATTTGTTGCGTTTTGACCCTTGGGATCACGCAAAGCTTGATGTTTCTTTCTGGTTGGACCTTCCACGCCTCTATCTTTTTCCGGAACGTGTTATCGAGTTCCATGATCAGGCTATGTAATTTTCCTGGCCGGATGATTGTGTTGATGTTAAAGGTGCCCAGGTATGTATGTATTTTTGGTGTTATTCTTCCATCGTTTCTGCCTTGACTTCGTGATGGTCCGGGCCCCCCAGAATCTGAATTCCCGGTTGCCACTCGAGGGTGGGTAGATTGGTTACCACCTGGGGTAATCTTGTTTTTGCCTCTCACGATTAATGCTTGCTTGTTACGAAATTTTGTCCTGCGCATGCGCGAGGTTTTGTAGAACCAGAGATTGTCAGTTTCTGGAGCCGAGGGGCCGGTTATTTATTATTTTCAAATAAATTCACTTTGCTTCTTGCTGGGATCGAGCTGATGAAGTCTAGGTTGATGTTCTCCTAATCGGATCAGAAAAGTTGGTGATTTAACCGATTTACATATTATATCTTTTAGATATGGTAATTTTGAATTATTTTATTTAATTTTTTTCTAGTATATAACATATACCTTCATACCTATATCTATATAATATATTATGATAAGCGGGAAAAGTGAAAGAGTAAAGTTTGCTTTTTTTCTTACTCTGACTTTGAAGGTACGATCGCTCTCTATTCTCGAAAATTACCTGAAACAAAAGAAACAAAAAAAAGTTTATAATAAAATTTTCGAATTAAACTTACTGTTTAACAAAGTCTTAAAAAGAATTGAGAATACATTAATTCGTTATAAAGTTTATTATTATTATTTTTAGACCATATTGATCTTTCTCCTGTTATTTTTTAAATAATATAATTATTAAATTTATTATTATATTAATTTGGTGTGTTGTGGTTTCAGTGAACAACTTGACCAACGGCCTCTCTATCGACTTCCTGCAGGTTCTTCATCCAAAAGAGTAAGTAAAATTCTTCGACACTTTACTTTAATAAAAACTTTTAAATAATTAGCTTAAAGATTTAAGTATCTTTTTTGAGTTTCTTTTTTTGAAAAAATATGGAATTTTTTCAAAAATCAACCCAATCATATTAAATTACGAAGTGAATTTAATTTTATTTAGGAAACAAATCTAAGGTTTTAGTAGAAATATTTTTACATTGCACATCAGAGGGTTTCGTCCCCTTGGGAATCGAACCCAAGCGCCAACTAGCTTTCCGGGCCGTTAGCCAAACCAAAAATAAAAAGAATCTCAAAAAAGATACTTTAATCTTTAAACTAATTATTTAAATGAGGGACCCGACACTGAAAACTTTTTTCAGTTTAGCCTGATTTTTTACTATTCCCTTCGAATTGAAAGGAGTGAAAAATCTGTAGCTTTATTTCTTATATATGTTGCATATCAGAGAGAGATTTGTCTTAAGGGTTTGGCTAACGGCCCGGAAAGCTAGTTGGCGCTTGGGTTCGATTCCCAAGGGGACGAAACCCTCTGATGTGCAATGTAAAAATATTTCTACTAAAATCTTAGATTTGTTTCCTAAATAAAAATAAATTCACTTCGTAAAAACTTTTAATATTATAGTACTATTATTTTATCTAAACTGAGTATCAAATTATTATTTTCTTATTATTCACTCACTATTGCTTTTTAGCACTTTTCCGAATTTTTACAGTTTAATTATTAGAATTTTCACGAAAATTCACCTCCTAACTTTTAAATCCGAGCCCTACTGATTTTAAACACACCAGTTTGTATTAAGAAAAGAAAGGGTCAATTTTCACTTTTACTAGCTCAGACCGTTATTAGGTCTCCAAATTTTGACTGTACCTACAATTATTATAATTGTATGCAAAGATAGCTTAACAGGACTATACCATAAGTATTTAGGATATTAATCACTCTGAAACAATGAAATTATAATTTAGTAACTTTCTAAGTATCGTTAGAGAATTTTCAAGTTAAGATAATCAACGAATTCGTTTAGCTCTATAAATTGAGGGGATTATTTCTTTTCTTTTCTTCCTTTTTGAGAATCTTTCAATTAATTTCCACCCCCTTTGTGTTCCCCCTGGAAAACCCATGTTCATAAATATTTTATTTCTAGTTTACCCCCCAGTATAAATCGATTTGGTATTTGTTGTTTCACTGAACGGGCATATTAAATGGATACCTTTAATCTATCAATATGGATTAATTCTTGAAAACATTAATCAATCTGTTCTATCAAATTCTTTCACCCTCTATCTATACAGGGTGCTTCATGAAAACGGCCCATTAGAGATTTTGATCTAGAAAATAGAAATTACATATACCTATTTATCCAGAGATTTAGATTTTTATTTAAGCCTTTCTAATATATTTATTATTTATGGGAACATAAATTTAGTAAAAGTTGATACAATTTTGATGGCTGTATATGTATATAATTAAGTAATGGAGAGGAATTCAGCCAATGGGTAGCCTTTGCTGCGGCATTATTTGATGATGGCATTATTTAATACTCTCTTAGGAACTGATGATGGCATTATTTAATTAAAGCCGAAACGTTTTCCATAATTGGGAGTTTTTTTATTCAGCAGAGGCTACCCATTGGCTGAATCCCTCTCCATTACTTAATTATATATTTGGTAAAAACTATATATTGGTGCATTGGTACATATAAATATTTAGTTTCGCTATTTAAATGTAGTAACTGGAAAACGGTACTTCGCTCGGTAATTTGTTTGTTTTTAATTATTTTTTATTTAATCAAACACTTTTATATTATTTTTATTCAACCATGTGATTTATTTTTATTCAACCACTTGTTAATAATAATTAGTTTAATTAGAAAAGCTATCAAAATAATTTCCACCCCCCCCCTCACCAAAAAAAAAAAAAAAAAATGATATCTGGTTTTAAGTCGATTATTTCATGTTGTCAGCAATATGGTTACTAATAATGATCAAAAAGTTAAAAATACAATGTAGAATGGTTATTCTCTCAAGTATTAGACGAATATCAATGGCTATTTTTTATTTTCAGTCGATTTCTCCAGAGCTTCAGCAAAGTTAACGGATACAATATGGTTGCTATGGTTATTTTTAAAATTTTCTCTCCATTTTATCATTTAACAGAGAGAACTCTTCTTATTAAATCCTTACTAAATCAATGATAAATGAGCTATATTAAACCGACCAAATAAATAAATTTTAAAGAATTTTAAAAAAGTACTTGTTTACTAGAATATTCTGCATTTTTAGAGAAAATTGATCCGAAATTCATGAATTAACACACAAATATTTTGATAAAATAATTAATATCGATTTATTGTACTCAAGAAAGAATTAATACATTATAACTATGACGTTTCGATCGTTCTTAAAAGTGAGTATTAGCATCCAATCTGATTTTATGTTAACTGTTTTCGGGAGAGGTAGTTTGAAAACTATTTTTCACACTTATAAAACTTTCTCATATTCTAAGTATGCAAATTTCTAATAGCGTTAAAAATGACAACATTAGATGATAAGTTTCTATTTAAATAAAAATAATATCGTGCAACATTTATTTATTTTGACTACGTGACTACATGAAACTCAAAGTTAAATTACACAACAAGAAGAGCTTATCCATCCAAATGATCTGACAAGTAGATTATAAATAAATGGGGGCTTAAATTATCTATACAGGGTGTAACAAAAATATGAGCAGCTATTCTTACTCACCGAAATCTATATATATAAAATTAAGGTTTTATCTGTTCATTGGTCCAAATCACGCCAAATTTTGGTTGCACATGTTTCAAGCTAAGTTATGAACGAAAACACTCTCAACAAAATTCCTGTCTGTCTATTTGTCTGTTTGTATGTATATACTAATATGTTTACGTGGGTTCCGCGGAAATTCTGCTCACGATCCACGTAAAAACGGCTAAAGGGATTATTATGAAATTTCATATTTGGATCAGAGGTCTTCTAACTTAAAATCATTGCTAAATAACGTTTTGATATTTTGACCCCAAAAGGGGTTTGGATGGATCACTAATGGAAATTATCAAACAACTCCTAAACTATTAACTCTACGATGTCAAATTTTGTAATGAACAAAGTTGTAGGGGATGTGATTTGGGACAACTTTTGTTTAAAAAAATTCCCCCAAAAACCCCCAAAAAGGGAGGGAAAATTGTTACCCTTGAAACAAATTCTACCATATACATTATCTGTGGGCCACTAGAAGGCTAGAAATGCAAAAACTAACCACCCAAAATGGGGGGGGGGGGGTGTCAAAAATGAAAATCCGGCGTAGCCACCTAGCCAGCAAGAGGGCCGCCAAATGCGGGCTTCGCAGCTAGTGAACCTATATTAACAAATTTCTTATCTCATTAATCGTCGATCTGTTTGGATATTTATGCTATTTTAATAAAAATGCATTTTCATCAAGATAAATCAATGAGGTTATCCTCTGCTTGTTAGAAAAAACATATTATATTAAACGAGTAGGTAATATTCTAATGCCCAAAAATATATTCTTAGAATATAAATAGATTCTTCTTGTGTTAGGTAGATAGAAATTGTTTAATCTAAATTGCATATCAAATTTGAATACATTTAATATAAGGAAAACTACTTTTGAAAATAAAAAAATACATTTTAAAGCTAAAGGGTAGAAGAAAATTGCATTTGTCCCTTGACAGCCGTTGCTGTTGGCAGCAAATTTCGCAACCAATCCGCCCTTCACCGCACCCCTCTAAGGGGTGGCATTTTCAATTATCTACAAGTTTCTTTATTTGCACTATATCTTATATTTTTTTTATTTTTTATTTTGATTTATGTTTTAACGAAATATTAATTTTCTCATCTCCTTTTTGAACTCATCTCCGAGTGTATGTGAATGTGTGGGTGTGTTTATCCCCCACCAACTTGTTGCCTTTTTGATTAAGAGAGGTTATGAAAACTCACAAGAGAGGGGTGGATGACTACGTCTTCCGCCGCCTCTTTTGGCGCTGTTTTTCTTTTTATGATATTTCACTTGATTCTTACTTTCATTAGCATATTAGGGTAGAAGAAGGAAATTTTTTTATTTTTTATTTGCTAATAAATAATGAAAAATCCAAGATTGTTAAAAATTAATTACCTAACAATTAATAATATAAGTGAGGGGCCGGTAGCGCAGTCGGTTAGACCACCAACTTTTCTAATCCGATTAGGAGAACATCAACCTAGACTTCATCAGTTCGATTCCAACAAGAAGCTAAGTGAATTTATTTATTAAAAAAAAATCTGCCCCTCGGCTTTAGAAACTGACAATCTCTGGTTCTACAAAACCTCGCGCATGCGCAGGATAAAATTTCGTAACAAGCAATCATGAATCGTGAGAGGCAAAACAAGATTACCCCAGGAGGTAACCAATACACCCACCCTCGAGTGGCAACCGGGCATTCGGATTCTGGGGGACCTAGACCATCACGAAATCAAGGAAGAAACATTGGAAGAAAAACGCCAAAAAAATCCATACATACCTGGGCACCTTTAATATCAACACACTCATCCGGCCAGGAAAATTACATAGTTGAAAAGTTTTTGTTTTGCCGAGAGTAGCAGAGTTGTTGATTCACAAAGAGAAACAAAGAGATTGTCTTCTGCTTGATGCATCAAGCAGAAGACAATCTCTTTGTTTCTCTTTGTGAAAATTACATAGCCTGACCATGGAACTCGTTAAACAAAAATCAAGATCCTGGCCTTGCAAGAAACAAATAGTAGATTGACTATAAACGTATAGTTATGATTTAAGCAAATAAATTTCTCACAAATTTACTAGAATTAAAAAAATTAAATTTTGCAGTGAATTTTATACAATTTTTTTTTTAATAGTAAAAAAACTCACATTCTTACGATGAATAAAATATCAAGAAATAATTTAATTAAGGTCAAAAATCCAAGTTTTTAGTAGAATATTTTTACATATCATATCAGAGGGCTTCTCCCCACAGGAGTTGAACTCGATTACTAATACGCCTGCCGGGCTTGTTACTTCTACTCTTGAGACAAAAATACACTCTGGCATGCAATATATTAATTTATCAGTTGTATTTTTGAAAAAAAATCCATCTCAAACAAACCTTCGGGTTAACTATTATAAATAAATATGTTAACATAAAAAAAAATTATAAATATAATTAAATTTAAATTTAAAAATTAAACTGATATTAATTAAAAATTTAAACTTAAACCAATTAAAAATAAAACCTTCTCTATTACGTGCTAATAATTAAATAATTATTGAAATATTAATAATAATTTATATGAATTTTCTATATAATATTGTTGCCCTCAAAACGGCTCAGTTTTTGCTCATTCCTTCTCAGAAATGTCTATAATGTGAAATGACATTTGTACTGATAAGGGGTGACATTTCCAATTATCTACAAGTTTCTTTATCTGCACTATATCTTGTATTTTGTATATATTTTGATTTATGTTTTAACGAAATATTAATTTTCTCATCTACTTTTTGAACTCATCTCCGAGTGTATGTGAATGAGTGGGTGTGTTTTTCCTCACCAACTTGTTGCCTTTTTGATTAAGAGAGGTTATGAAAACTCACAATAAGAGAGAGGACGATGACTACGTCTTCTGCCCCCTCTTTTTGGCGCTGTTTTTTTTTAATGATATTTCCCTTGATTCTTATTTTCATTAGCATATTAGGGTAGAAGAAGGAAAAAATTCCAAGATTGTTAAAAATTAATTACCTAACAATTAATATAAATAAATATATAATTGAGTGTTTAAAAATATTAAAAATTCTAAAAAGTGAAAACTTTAAAATCTCAAAAGGCCTATAATATAAGGTTTTATTGATATGTTTTTTACATGATAGAAGGGATCGCCCTCTCAGGACACTCGGAGATGAGTTCAAAAAGGAGATGAGAAAATTAATATTTCGTTAAAACATCATGAATATATATATATACAAAATATAGTGTAGATAAAGAAACTTGTAGATAATAATTGAAAATGCCACCACCACATCAGTACAAATTTCATTTCACATTATAGACGTTTTTGAGAAGGAATGATCAAAAATTGAGCAACAATACTATTTAGAAAACTCTTATAAATTATTATTAATATTTCAATAATTATTTACTAATTAGTACGTAATATAGAAGGTTTTAATTTTAATTAGTTCAACATTAAATTTTTAATTAATATCCTTTTTCTTTTTAAACATATTTATTTATAATAATTAACTCGAAGCTTTGAGTAGTTTTTTTTTGAAAATTAGATGGATTTTTTTCAAAAATACAACTAATAAATTAATATATTGCATATCAGAGTGTGTTTTTGTCTCAAGAGTCTAAATAACAAGCCCGGCAAGCGTGTTAGAAGTCGGGTTCAACTCCTGAGGGGCCGAAGTAAAAATATTCTACTAAAATCTTAGATTTTTGACCTTAATTTAATTATTTCTTGATATTTATTCATCTTAAGAATGTGAGTTTTTTTTTACCAATCCAAAAATCAAGTTGTTATGCTGAAAATTGTATTAATTTCAAAGCAAAATTTAACTTAGTGTGAAATTTATTTTCTTAAATCATAACTATACGTATGTCATGAAGACTATGGAATTGGAAAAGATAGATTGTTAGTTAGACTCTTGAGACAAAAACAATACTCTGACATGCAATATATTAATTTTTAGTTGTATTTTTGAAAAAAATCCATCTAATTTTCAAAAAAAAAAAAAAAAAAAATACCTACTCAAACCTTCGGGTTAATTATTATAAATAAATATGTTTAAAAAGAAAAGGGTATTTAATTAAAAATTTAAACTTGAACTAATTTAAAATAAAACCTTCTCTTTTACGTGATAATTATTAAATAATTATTGAAATATTAATAATAATTTATAAGAATTTTCTAAATAGTATTGTTGCTCAATTTTTGCTCATTCCTGCTTAGAAATGTATAAATTTGAAATGAAATTTGTACTGATAAGGGGTGAAATTTTCAATTATCTACAAGTTTCTTTATCTGCACTATATCTTGTATTTTGTATATATTTTGATTTATGTTTTAACGAAATATTAATTTTCTCATCTCCTTTTTGAACTTATCTCCAACTGTATGTGAATGTGTGGGTGTGTTTTTCCGCACCAACTTGTTGCCTTTTTGATTAAGAGAGGTTATGAAAAATCACAAGAAGAGAGGGAAGAATGACTACGTCTTCCGCCCCCTCTTTTGGCGCTGTTTTTCTTTTTTTTTTTAATGATATTTCACTTGATTCTTACTTTCATTAGCATATTAGGGTAGAAGAAGGAAAAAATGGCTTATTGCGTGGGTGGGTGGGAGGGAGGGGGTGTATTTTGTTCACTTGAACTTTCTCTCCATCCCCACCTCAACCCGTTTTTTTTTTATTTTATTTTTTAATCAAACACGAATGGGCGAAATGATTATTAGTCCCGAGACAAATGACGTCGACGTCGACGCTCACGATGATGATGATGATATTCTTCGCTCTTCTTTTTTTTTCCATTTTTGATCCCAGGACGAAAATTTCTGAGGTAATGTTTCATCTTTGAGATAAATTGCAGCCCCCCGTCCCCCAACACTCTCTGACACCTCCTCGAAAGCTTGAAAGCTGCCCTGCGGTGCGCATTTCTATTGATCGTCCCATTGAACCCCGTCCCCTGCCACCCCCGCATTCTAACCCCCCCCCCGCCCGCTTGCAATGAATATTTATAAGTGAAAATGATTTTAATTTATAGAAAGCAATGAGGTTAAAACACGGTTCCGTTGCCAAAAGTTTTTTTTTTATTTTTTATATTCATCCCGCCTCTCTTATGGGGGGGCGCCCACGTCCATCCGTCCGTCGCTTGATTTGATTGAATTTTAAAAGGAAAAGTGTTCGACCCAGGGGGGGGTTGCAAGCAAGAAAAGCTAGTAATAAAAAAATAAAATTTATGTGAAATCTTTTAATCAGATAATTGAATAATATTCCTAATAATAATAAAAATAATACTTAATACTACTAAAAACTAAGCAGTCGAAAAGTTTTTTCATTATTTTTCATTTGTAATACGAGAAATTAATTTTTTTTTTTAACATATATTTATTTATGGAAAATCTTTTGAAAAATTGTAATTTATAACCTTGTCCTGTCTTATAATGTTGGTTATTTGTTATTTAAAATCAATAAATAAATAATTTATTGGAGGAAGACGTGAAACTTATTCTTCAAGACTCGAAATTCTGCTTGTAGTATATCGGTGGATTAATAATAATTTACGGGCCGGATTAGGATAGGGGTTAACGTACAAGCCTGCTAACCAAGTGGACCCGGGTTCGAATCCGACTCGAGGCATCCTGCTAAAATCTGATCCCTGGGTAGAGACAAACTTAAAATATATATATAATAAGTATCGTAAATTGGCTTATGGCTCGAATGGCCGAAAAGGCAAAAAAATAAATAAATAAATAATTTCACCGTTTATTTTGAATGTGGTTGGTAGAAGTGCATTTTTTGTTGTTTCGAGAAAATTAAAGGGATTCCCAAACCTTTCCGAGTTTTTTTCAATTAAAAATTTTCCCATGGCGCCCTATCATAAATAAAACTAAATATATCAAAAAAATAGCATATCGATCTCTCTAAATAGTCTTGTAATAGTAGAATCGATAAAAATATCTTGAAAATTAATAATTTATTTTTATATCAAAATCAAAAATTCCGACCACCCTTTGTATACATTTCAGACTTTTTCGAGGGTGTCAAAGTTAAATTTTTCAGTTTATGTATGTCTAATCGTAAGTAAGAGTTAAAAATGAATAATAAATAAATGTTTAGCTTTTCACTTGTTTTTTTTTTGTCGAGTTAAGCCAAATGTCTGTCTTGCTTCAATTAATTATGAAGCTTTGCGGCTCACCTGTGAAGACGCCGCTGCTCCCCGGATGCCGCGGCGCACAGTTTGAGAGCTTCTGGGTTATGATATTAATCGCTACGCAATTTCTTTTTTTGGCCATGATTTTAAATTGAACCAAACATTGGCATTTTTAAGATATTAAATATAAACTACCTAGTTATAAATAAAAAGTTGACATTAAATTAATTACAAATCATGTGATATCTCATTTTTACTTTACCATACAGGGTATGGTCAAGTATTGCAATCGTGCATGAAAAAGTGGTTTTTTCTTTTTTTCAAAATATCTAAAAAACGGCTGTAACATTTCGATTAAAAAAATTGAGCGAAACCATGGCATTTAGGTCTACAAAAAAGCTCTAATAAGTGAACATCGAAAAAATTATATTTTTCGAGATAATAATTGTTTTGTCAAAATATCAGTTAGTTATACTAGATGAAGGAGGAGGTATCAGCCAAAGATGGAATCACTGGGTTCAATAAAACACCTTTAATGAGACGTTTCGGTCTAAATTTTATTTGGCCATCTTCAGTCAATTAGGCTAAAAAATTTTTTACAAATGGATGTTAATTGATATATTTTTTTATAAAAAATTATAAGTTGACCAAGTTGGTTATTTAGACTTACAGTTATACACAAAATGCGGTACACATATGTGATCGAACCAAGCCTTGTCAAAAATAAAAATTTCTTTTAGCTTCATGCGAATTTTTAACGTGCTTGACCCAAAAGTTTCAGAATGAAAGTAATGAGTTTATATAAATCTTTTCTATATATTACATTATAATTAGATATTTGACCCTTATGTGAGGTCATCATATAAAAAAATGCATGTGATTTGAAAGTAATTGGATTCTGATTTGGATTTTCTGTTTGTAAATAAATGATGATGGGATGTATGATGACCTCACATAGGGGTCAAATATCTAATTATAATGTAATATATAGAAGAGATTTATATAAACTCATTACTTTCATTCTGAAACTTTTGGGTCCAGGCACGTTAAAAATTCGCATGAAGCTAAAAGAAATTTTTATTTTTGACAAGGCTTGGTTCGATCACATATGTGTACCGCATTTTGTGTATAACTGTAAGTCTAAATAACCAACTTGGTCAACTTATAATTTTTTATAAAAAAATATATCAATTAACATCCATTTGTAAAAATTTTTTTAGCCTAATTGACTGAAGATGGCCAAATAAAATTTAGGCCGAAACGTCTCATTAAAGGTGTTTTATTGAACCCAGTGATTCCATCCCTGGCTGATACCTCCTCCTTCATCTAGTATAGTTTCATCACAGCCACGAACTCTTACAATATCAGTTAGTTAGTTAGTCTGTGGGTTACCAAATTTTTGGACGAGCTAGCTCAAAAACTAGTGTGAATATCAAAACCAAATTTCACACGTTTTTTTGGTTCATTGAGATTAAGAGCTGATTAGATTTTGGTGCATATCGACCCAAAATTAAGGGGGGTCGAGGGGGGGTTAATAATAAAAAATCTAGGTCGTTTGAGCAAACTCAAATTTTGTATACATAATAAGTGGACCCCCAGAAGCCTAAAAATGCAAAAACTAACCGCCTGAAATTGGGAGGGGGGGGGCGGGGGGTCAAAAAATGAAAATCTTGGCCATTTACCAAACTCAACCAAATTTCGTATACATAATCAGTGGGTCCCAGGAGACTAACTAATCCCCCCCCTACATAATTATAAATAATTTTATTAAATACTAAATATAAGTGAGGGGCCAGGTTGTATGGTAAAGTCAAGTGAATGGCCACATCAGAACACCTGAGCTTATTTTCAAATACTTTTAACTCCAATTTTGAAGATATGGAAACAATAATAACGATTTATATTCTATTTATTATAATCAATTTATACCAATATACATATATATATAATACAATTATCGAAAATTTCAATTGTATGAGAGAAAAGGGGTAAGGGGGGTAAAAAAGGCCCCAGAAGCAAATTCATTGGCAAATGGTCATTTATATTCTATTCATTTTAATAAGCTATTAATTGTATGCCCTTTTCGTTTTATACACATATTCGATTACGATTTATTTCATATATTTTATAATATGATATTTAAATAAGCTATGTATATGTATTAATAAAAGCTTATGGGAGGGCGAATATTATTTAAAATTATTGAATAGATTGCTTAATTAATTTCTAAATAATATACTCGAGTGGACAATCAATATTTGGTAATATGGCAACACTTAATCCTTTGAATTATCCACCTCCACTTACACCCCCGCCACCCCTATTTTGCTTTGCCTGGCACTAAATAGGCAACTTTAAATTTATATATGGCTCTATGTATTAATGGGGTAGTTTCTCTAGTCGTTAATATTGAAGGGAAATCAATTGGATTCCAAATTTAACATCCACATTCACATTTATGTTTAAATATATAGAAATTAATTATTGAAATATGAATTAATTTACAAAAAAAAATTATAAAATATAACGCAAAATGAAATGCCTATTAAATGTAAAATTGATTTATTTATTATATTAAATGAGAAATTCTTGTATATAGTATACGAGGTCTGTCTAAAAAGTATCCAACCTTGAATTTTCTCGAACACACTAGTGATGCTAGGATTTAATGCGCATGGGTATGAACCCAGTATAGCTTGAATTAGCTTAATTTTTCTGTTTAGCTTTAGTGTATGAAGCACTTTAACCTTTGACGTTAAAAATAACAGTTTAATTCTATTAAACGCAACAGATAAAAATGAACAGTCATATAACTCACCCCATCAAAGCGACCCTTTAATAAGGCACTTTACCGTGACACTATTAAAATAATTTTTTACTTTATCATACAGAGTATGGTCAAGTATTCTAATGGTGCATGAAAAAGGTGTTTTTTGGTTCTTTTTTCAAAATATCTCAAAAACTACTAAAACTATTTTGATTAAAAAAATTGGACCAAACCATGACATTTCGGTCTACAAAAAAGCCCGAATAAGTGAACATAGAAAAATTTATATTTTTCGAGATATTAATTATTTTGTCAAAATGTCTGTTAGTCCCTTTTAGTACGTACGTTACCAAATTATTGTGAACGCACTAACTCAAAAACTAGTGTTAAATACAAAAATCAAATTTCACATCTAGTTAAGAGCTGATTATATTTCCGTTGAAATCGAACCCGAAATTAAGAGGGGTGGAAGTCCAGTCCCCACCAGCAGGCCAGCCACCCCCCTGGGACCATGCGACTGGACGTGTGATCCCCGGTAAGACGAAACGACCAAAAATTATTTTATTTCATGTTTTATAAAAATTCCATATTTTAATAAAAAAATTAATATTAATAAAATAAATAAATAAACAAAAATAAAAATACTCGATCGTTGTAATTAATACAGAAAAAAATATTTTTATTATATAATGAAAAATAATAATATCCTCTTCCACTCTCGCTCTTTATATAGGCAGTTTAAAAACTAATATTTCCTTTGTTTTTAATTTCTATTACGGCATGTTTTTTATGTATTTTAATATCCCTTTTTTTTTATTAAAAATGATCATATGGCGGAAAGTCAATTGATATTGAAATTTCCATGTAATAGAGAATTTTTATTTTCAATACGGAAGAGAGTATCTATCTATTATATATTATTATAAAAAAATAATAATAATAATAACAATATTATCCGTATCATATACCTAGTATATTGTATATCTCTGTTGTGTAGGAGTTGTGTATAGATTTTGAGAATTATCGGTCATTTGAGGTCAAAAGGAGTCAAGGAGAGGGTCGTCCGAACCGCTTCCTTGGATTCGGCTCAACACACCCACACCCACACCCACACTTAGCCCTTTTCTAATACACCTCCATTCTGCCGAATATTCCACATGCAATAAGGTCATCGGGGCAGGAAGGGTCAAGAACCTACCTTTTAATGTACTTTGTTAAACTCACTCTATTTGTTCAAAAATAATAAAAAATCGAAGTGAAACGTGAAACTTTTTCAAGACTGTTTGCAGCAGTTTCGATGGATTAATTATTTTTAATCTATATATCTTTACTTATTATAATCGGCTTGCGCGACGACGACCCCATGATTTTTTTTTTAATTTTAAAATCCACTAATAGTTCATGACAAATAAAATGTATCTTCCAAAACTTAAATGACTTATGTAGAATTTAATTTTATAAATTCTAGGGTTTTAGTCACACAAATTAAACAAATAGAGTAATTTCAGTTAATTAACAGTATTTATTTCATAGATTTACTAGACAGTTTCGGTCACCACTGGTATAAAATGTTTCGTTTTTCCAGTACTACTGAAGATGATTTATAAAATTAAATAAAATTTATTAAAATTAGAAAATTTAAATTATTATATTAAAACGATATGCTGGAAAGAGTTGAAAGCAACTTTCGAGTTCGATTTACGCAGAGTATTGAGAATAATGGACGCTATCTGCCTGATAAAATTTTCATCATTCTCAAAACTGTGTAAACATAAAATTTAAACGTTGTACTTGATACTATTCAAAGAATTAAATATACACCTGCGTTACATTTTTCTTAATTGAATTTATAAATAAGCAAAGTGCTCTGCCCTACTCTATACTTGTAGATAGCCCAGTTAAAATTAAGTATTTCATTGGACGTTAATTAATTTCACTTGTTTTTTCTTTTGTTATCCCGGTGGCAGTAATCTCCCTATATTGATTAAATTTTCTGGAAATATATTAATTGTCGAATTTTAAGAATATGATCAGCCACCACCGCGCTCGTTAAATAATTATACAAAAATTCAATTCTTTATTGTTATTCCCTGAAATCTGCCCACTCGATAAATCCTGACTAATCTCCTTTCAACGATAATAGGTACAATATAGACCAAACAAAACCTTGACAACCGATTTTTGTTATTAAACATTTAACAGATCAAAAAGAAACAATTCCCGCAATCCTAAAAGCTTCTACGTGAAAACATGTTGTGTGTCTGATGGTTTAAATGCAAAATCAGATAATCCTCCCATAATAGATTGTAAAAATCACGATAAACTACGTGTATAACCAAGGATCAATTTTAATTTTCTATTTCGGAATAGAAAACATGAAATTAAGACAAAGTTAAAAAAAAAAAAAAATATGGGCGAGACTCTCTCTTAGCTTTTATATTTAATTCAAAAAAATCTATTTTAATTAAATAAAATACCACATGTTTTTTGTAGTTACAGCTAGATAAATTACTGCTATTTCTTAGCGTTAGTAAGATATAGACTCCAAAATTATAATAAGTAAAAATATGTACACATTCTGAGGGATAACTACTATTATAAGGATATAGTCTAAAGAGTTTCAAATTTTTTGAACCATTACTTTGTCCGAAATAAAAAATTGATCATTCAATGCCAAAAACCCTATGTCATAATATTTAGGGGGAAATTTGCATCGATGTTCGGCAAAGGTTAAAATTGAGGTAGAGATTGAAACTAGGGATTATAGGGAAACCCCTCGAATTTGAACTAATTAGAACTGTAGCCTGTTCGGATTAGGCTGGTGGTTTGGATATCTTATTGAAGAAAATAGTTCTCTTTCTATCCTTGAGAAGCTGAAGAAAGTTGCAAAAAAGACGTTATTTACTGGGTTGCACAATCGTGGCAAAATACAAGTGTGAACTTACTCCGGAGATCTTGGAAGAAGCTTTTGCCTAGCCTCGAGTTCGAGAAAACACCTACCCAAAAATAAATTTTTCTCAAAAAACTCGGTCAGATTTTTCAGAATTTCGGATTTCTGGGGTTCAGATTTGAGAGGTTTCACTCTATTTCAAACCATATGAGCTTCTGTAAGCGTAAAAATTCGAAAATACCCAAAATAAGGAGCATCCTAGTGGGTGTGACATTGCGGTTGGGAAACGCTGCTTTAGATATAGTAAATTGAAAAATTATTATTTTCAGTATTTTGTAAACTCAATCTCCTGATAATGGGCTAAAAACCCGAAATATGTATAGAGTATTTAAAATAAACTGTTGTGATATGCTTTTTCGACATGTTACATAAGTCTACGCGCGGAAGCAATAGAGTTTATGTAATTGCTGAGATTGCAAAGCTTGACCTGATTGTAATTACACTTAAGCGATGAATCTCCGATAATCGGGGTGGGGACTATGATCGAGAACCCTGTCACACCGTGCCTCTGTACTTATACTGAATAAACCTTGTATTAAATAATACATCTTGTTATAATCATTTACTGCCCTTCTCAATTGGTCCCTCTTTCGGGCGCCGAATTGTTATAATATACTGGAGGGCTGAGGGGGTAGTAAATGATTATAACAAGATGTATTATTTAATTCAAGGTTTATTCAGTATAAGTACAGAGGCACGGCGTGACAGGGTTCTCGATCATAAGTGATCCCCCACCCCGATTATCAGAGATTCATCGCTTAAGTATAATTATAATCAGGTCAAGCTTTCCAATCTCGCAGCAATTACATAAGCCTACTACTTCCGCTTAGACTTATGTAACATGTCGAAAAGGCATATCACAACAAAACCTCTAAAAATATATTTAAAATAATTTTTTTAATTATTTTTTTAATTTTAATTTTTAATTACTTTTAAGGAAAGCGGTGTTGGTTGTAAGTGAAACATAGTAAATAAAAGAATATATATCTAAAAAAATATATATATATATACCGGGTGAATTTTTTATCTTGAGACAGTCTTATAACTCAAAAAACAGTGCGTTATATAAAAAAGTTTTTTTTTATTCATTTCTAACCATATGATCATATGGGAGAATAAAAATGTGAAAATTCCCAAAAAAATTAGGGCCACTCTAATATTATATATATATATCTATAACTAGATAGGTATTAAATATATAGTCTATAGAGACGTTGGATGTGAATAGACCCCAAAAGGGTAGAAGGGGGTATTTTTGGTGATATAACCGAGAGTGCTATATACTTGAATTTGCGCCTAATGACTTAATTTATCTTAACTTAATCTCCTTGTCCCCTCTTTACCTGAAAGCTTATGATATATTATAAGAGGGGCGAGAGAGAGGCTGAGAATCATTAGGAGGGGGTGTCTCTATTTCGAGAAAGTCACTTGCCTAAGACATTCATAATGAGCCTGTCATATATTAGCCCTTTAAGGGTTTAATAGTCTACTATTACGAATATTTCAAAGGAGTGTTTAGTTTATTGTACTAAAAAATTTTAGGTTATAAATAAAAACAATTTTGATAGCTATTTTAGGGGTTTAAAACCCGGGTTTTCATATATCGACACTCGAACCAACTGAGAAACCAGCCCTGGTCATTAAGAAGTTTTTTTATTAGATTAGAGCATTATACGTAAAATTTGGCTTCTCAAACGGCTTGAGCTAAAATGAATATTTAAAAAAGAAATTATAGGTATATTTAATTTATTTATTTGAGACTATAGTTTCGAAGGTTTAACCTTCATCATCAGTCTTTTTAATTGGAAATATTTTATTCGTTTTCCATCATTCGTATCCATAATAAATTTATAACAGGAATATTAGAGAATTGGATGAAATTAAAAACATAGGAGTTTTTTCATTCTAGCCACTCGAGGAAGTCAAAATAAATTGACGAAACCTCTGGCCCATTTCAAAAAAGCTATTTCGCATGGGTTCAAATTTCCGATTGGATTTAGATAGTAAGCGGCTCACTGAAGATAATGAATCTGATACGTATATGCTTATTTTCATCAAGCAGAGGACAACCTCATTAATTTCTCTTATGAATCAACAACTCTGCTATCCTAGCTAACAAAATATTTTAAATTAAATTCTATTTTCATTGAATAGTTATTGAATAAAATAAGATTTAAAATTTAACGTTTCGAATTACTCAAATTTTTCAAATTTAACTTAATTTATTTCCTTGAAATTTAATATTTTGTAAAAATTTGTGTAATTCAATTAATATACTATTACAATTTATGCTAAATTGGCTCATAAATAATTTCAATTGAAAAAATATGAATGAAATTTTATTAAACTCATCAATTTTCATTGTTATTTTTAGGTTAGAACGTGTCGTGTGAATTTCAGAGATCAATTTCTAGGGAAAAATATCTGACCGAGTCGCCACTTGGAATAATTCTCGAATTCAAATATACAGGAGGGCACGAGATTCTTTTGTTTGTAAATGATATATGTGTAGATTTTGATTCATTTACATGAATTCTCCATCTGTGTAGCCAGTCTTGAATGATGTTGAGACTTTCTTGTAGTTTATTTGACGCTGAGACAGGATCGGGATTTGTAATCATCATAGCGGTATCATCTGCATACGTTGCGATGAATATATCTTCTGAAGTTGGTATGTCGGCAGTATATAGAGAATATAGAAATGCCCCGAGAATACTGCCCTGAGGAACTCCTGATCTAATGGGATGATATAGTGAAAATTCATTTTCGATCTTTACCTGGAACCATCTGTCTTCCAAGTAAGATTTTAGTATCCAATAGAAATGGTCAGGGAAGATTTTTTTATCTTGTAGAGAAGTCCCTGGTGCCAAACCTTATCAAAGGCCTGTTTGATATCAAGAAAAACCCCAGAACATATGCTTTTTTCCTCCATTGCACTTTCTATATTGTTAACTATTCGATGTATCTGTTCAGAGGTTGAGTGTTGAGTGCGAAATCCGTATTGATGATATGGTATTATTTCGTCAAAATCTATACTTGACTTGAGTCTCTTTAATATTAGTTTTTCAAAGAGCTTGGATGTTTGTGGAAGTAAACTAATGGGTCTGTAAGAGGAAACTTCATGTATATTTTTCCCAGGCTTGATTATCATAATTATATGAGCGTGTTTCCATTGAATAGGAAAATATCTAATTCTCAAGATAGCATTAAAAATTGCGGTTAGTAGTACTAATCCTTTTTTTGGAAGTTTTTTTAGTAGTTCGATTGTTATTAAATCATAACCGGGAGACTTTTTTTTATTAGGTTCATGTTTGAGGAGTTTTTCGACTTCATTTATTGAAAAGAAAGGTATAGGTGGGGATAATTGAAATGGGGTTTCTAGGAAATTTATTGTAAAAATAAAAAAAAAAAAAAAAATTTGTATTATATAATTCTCTATAAACAGAAAAAATGTAAATAAATGTTTCATTTCAATTTTTAGAACTACTGAGGATGGTCGACCAGTGGTGACCGAAACTGTATAGTTATCAATTAAATAATTCTAATAGTTATTAAAATTATTGTTTTATTATATTTGTGACAAAACCAACCCTTCAATTTAATGAAAAATTTAATAAATCAGTCAACCCTCGGCCAGTCGGCTGGAGTCAACTCAGAATGTTTGTTCAGTTGTTTTATTTCCTTCTGAATTATTGTTGGCATTCCCGAAGGACCCCCGACTCCCAACATTTTTATAGGGGGCCGATATTTTTTATTTTATTTTTCTTTGGTTAGGGGATTAAAAAAGTATTTAGAAAATACGTATTTTGTATCTAGTATATTTCAAATAGAATTTACAACAGTGTCTTGTATCTTGTATCTGATATCTACAATACTTTAACTAAAAGTATCTTGTAACTTCTATTCCAGATACATGTTATGAGGTATCTTGTATGGTACATCTCACGGTATAAAATGTACCTTTACACTTAACTGTCTAATCTCAAATGTATTTATTAATTTTGTGATTATAGGTAAAATTAACATAGTAAAAAGTTCTAATAAAAATCTCATTTTTCTCACCAAAATACAATAAAAAAAAAAACAATATAATTTTTAATTAAAAAAATAATTTTTTTTTACAAAATGTTTATTTTCAAAACTTAAAAATATTACAATATAATATTAATAATAATAATAGTGTCTATATTTAAAGACGCTTTTTACATTTATGTACATTTTCAATTAATTTGTTCAGACAACTTATTATTCCCTTTTGGTCCTTGGACCGTCTGGAAAAAATATTACAATATTAAAATACGTTATATACCTACAATTTATTACTTCTAAAGAATTCCTTCTCATTATTAGTTCCGTATTTACAATTATATCCGATTTTTTTTTTAATATAATTTCCTTGAATAATATTTGTCTGTGGTGGTCTCTTCAGTCAGGATCTTTTTGGAATCTAAAATGTTATTAATAATAATATTATATAAATAATAAAGGTGAAAATTAACCCAGGGTGTCAAATATGTATACGTTAAGGATTTATTTGAGTAATATACTATCGGGTTTCCCCTAAAACCTACACCACTTTCTCTAAGTAAAAAATATTTTTTTTTTTCACGAATTTCACTTTTTCACTATTAAATGATAATATCTAAGCTTTCATTTTTCGCAATAAAATTTTTTTGTAAGTTAAAAAACAGCTAAGTTATTCTTATTTCAAAAATACCCATCCATTCTGAAACACCCTTTAGATAAATAATTATTTTCAAACCTTGTGTGTATTCAGAGAATTTAAGTTATAGAGAAAAATTTATCTGGTTAATTCAAATTTGCTAAATCAGTAAATTATATATAAATATATACATTTACATTCAAAATGCTGGCTGGGGTACAGGTGTACCCTATCAGTCTAATAAAGGGGTTTTTTTGTCAGTCAAATAAGGGTTAAAAATGTCTTGGAGACCATTTGGCCCGCCCCTCTGCATTTGACACCAAGGGCATGATGGACCCTCACCCCCCCTTTGCTACGCTCCACTGTATTAATGATTTTATAATCAACCTATTTTCAAATACTTATCTTATATTTTTAAAGATTTTCATTTTTTTTTTTTAATGTTAATTATTCGTTCAAATGACATTGAATTAGTTTTTCTGATTTTATAAATATAAAAAAGAAAGTAAAAAATATATTTACCTATGAAATGTAATTATCCTTGTTTTTTGCCGAAAAGACACGCCTGGCGTAGCTAGTTAATTATAGGCTAGTCAATTATAGGCTAGATGGCCCTATAGATACAATGTTATAATAAATAAATAAAAATAATCATTCAACAGGTATAAAATATTATTCTACAATAAAACCACGACGTTTCGATTGACTTGTTTTCTTCATATTTTCTCTAATCCGATTTTGGTTGAGAGAATTCCCCTGGTGGTACAACACCCCCCCCCACCCCTGGCCCATCCAATTACTTCCCATTGAAAAACCACTCCATTGTGGCCCATGCGGGCATACAATTTTCTAGTACTTCAATTTCCTCCACTGGACCAGCCTCGATGGGAGTCTAAAACAGAAATAAGACAAAATATATTACAAATTAATTACAAATTCAGCACAAATTAAATTTGCATCGAAACATGATTAGTAAACTAGCCTATTTAAATATTTATACATTCTTTATTGATAATACCAGTATATATAGCCTCTGGAGGCTAAAGAATATGCAGAATATGAAGAGCGTAGTTTTAATCGATTATTCCGAAGTTGAAAGTGATGAGAATTCGCCTTGCTATAACAACAAAACGAATTTTCTAAAACTTATCTGATAATAATAATAATAATAATTTATCCTATGAGAAATGACAGAGAAAATATTCTCTTCTTCAAACTAAAAAAAAACAAAAAAAAACAAAAACAAAAATGAAATTAACCTATAATCACGAAAAGATTATTATATTATATTGTTGAGGCAGTCCAAATCTCATTTTAATTGATTACATACCCTGAAGAAGAAGAGAATAGCCTCCGAAACGTCGGTTTATAAATAAAAAGTATAAATTATCTTTTTCTTTTTTTGGACTGCCTCATCAATATCCACTCAATTTAATAATTTAATTATTTTTGCTGTTTTTTGTTTTTTGTTTTCATTTTCTTTCTTTTGTATTAAATCATGCAATTTTTTGTAATTAAATTGTTCTAAGATTGTACATTACAGCGTCTACATATCCCTACAGATACAATGTTTTTTTAATAAATAATATTTGGATCAAACAGAGAGGACACTCTCATTGATTTCTCATTAAGAATATTTTAAATTAATTGATAGACCCCCCAAAAGACACAATTTCCTTAATTTATTCAAATTCAAAAAATACTTACATTTAAAAATTCTTCCTCCTTGGGGCTTCGTTGGTGCGTTTCACCCTCCCATAGGTTACCATGCTTCCTTTTTAATATGGTTATCTAACCATATGGGAGACTTGAAAACATGTCCACATTGTGGGCAGCAATGTGGTTTTCCTAAACAGAAAACAAGATAATATAGAAATCTCTAGTATTGCAAATCAAATTAAATTACTCTAAAGAAAAATTCGTGTATATTTAATTTGTGATTGAAACAAAATAGACTAACTATATTTGAAATTATCCGTCCTTAGGGTTTGCAATACCGGTATTTTTTTAAACATTGTACCGGTATACCGTTATTAATACCAATATTAGAAATAAATATAAATAATAAATATAAAAAAATTAAAACAATTTTCTTATATGATGTAGGTACAAATATTATTTAGACATTTCCTGAGGGAAAATTTGTGAGGTTATATGAGCTCACAATGTAGGTATAGTGATCCTTATTATTTAAAGAAAAATCAAAAATATTGGTATATTTTCTTTAAATATTGAGGATCACTAATCTACTTTGTGGGTTTATAAATTAGCCTCACTAAATTGTCAGGCAGGAAATATAAATTTGTATATAATTATCAGTAAATTACGTCACAGAGTAAGGGGGTGGGGGGGGGGGAAGGAGATATCTCAGATTTCTGACAAAATGTGACAGGGGGGGCCCGGGGATCTTAAAAATTGTCATGTCACAAAAATTTCAGATTATTATTATTAATAATCCAACTTGAAAATGTTGGTAAAATAAATCTATAGAAAAAATTGTAAGCAAACAATTTTTAGCAAAAAGACTTGATTTTTTTTTCAAATAAATAATAAAAAGGATAGTATGACGTCACAATACAGGAGGGGCTGAGAATGAGACAAAGGGTAAGGAGGGGGGGGTCTAAAAATTCTTTTTTAAATTCGTGTGACGTAATTTCTGGACCTTAAGGAAAATTATAATATTTATAAATTTTATCCAAAACTTTTGTCCAGCAGTTTATATGGTATTTATTAACGTGAGTTTTTTTTTTGTTATAACATGCCTTTCCAAGATATATTCGGACGGTATTTTAATCTTAATTTTCGACATCGACTATACCTATATAAACGTGGAAACGCAGTCCTTACCTTTTTTGAACCATTAGAGGTTCTGTTACATCCATAAACTCTAATAAATCTTTGGCTCCATGATACGGGTTCTCGTATCCTGGAGCCTGGGCAATAGTGCCCTCAGGTTGATGGAACCTCTTCAGGTGTTTTAAGAGACACCTGGTTGATTTAAAATGTGCGAGAGCACAAAGGCTCTGGGCACTCATGGCAAGTGTTGGCTAAAACAGAAAAAGAAATATTATATATAAAACACAATTTTTACAATCAACTTCATAAATTTTAAAGAAAAATTCGTTTTTATTCAATTTGTAATTGAAACAAAATAGTAAAAAAATACATTAGAATAAATTTTCCATTCGGAGAGACGAACTGGCAGAATTCCCATTGATATAAGATGGAAAGGCAGCCCAAGGATAGTAAAATATATTTTTTAAATTTAAAACAATTAACTATTGCGTAACCCCCTCATCGCTTTTGGTTGAAATCAAACCAAAAATTAAATGGCGAGGGGGTGTAAAAATTAAAATTATAATGAAATATACTATAAAATGAAACTATAAAAAAAGAGAGTTTTTATTTTCTTCGGGGGGCCAAAATTGGAGGAGCGGTTTCAAAAAAATAAAAATATCAATAGGTATAAGTTGTAGACCCTTTAATCGTTTTTTACCAAAATTCGCAAATGCACCCTATGACATATGACCTTATGAAAATGACTCAGTATGTAAAAAAGATGGTGACCCCCCTCAAAAAAAGGGAGGGTAAAAAATATTTTCAAACAAAAATCGAAAAATCTGATATTCTTATATAATAAAAAAATAGTCTCATAATTAAAAGAAAATAATATTAATTGATAATGGACCTAAAATTAAGAGGTGGAAGGTTCTTTTGTAAATTATTACCTATAAATCATTTATTAAATATAAGAAAGGGGACCCAGGTGTATAGTATACTGATGTGGATGGCTACCATCAGTTTAATATTTGTCAAAAAATTTTGAAAAAATAAAAAATTAAATAAATTTGTATATTATGTGTGATTTGGGTCCAAGGGTGGCTAATTGTTGAAAACAGGTGGTTTCATTCAGAAAATTAAAAAAATACTATTAGAAAATGCGATTATATATCCTTAAAACTTTTAGATAGATTCTATTTCCATTAATTGTATTTGATTTAAATTAAATAAATAAATAAATTATTTTTCTTACCTTAATTTTTTTGGCTCGAACTGATTTGCTTGACGCCTTCCGTACCGACCCAGATTTTGATAAATCCATATTCTGTTAGAGGAAAAAAAGAAATACTTAAAGGTTAATTGTGAATAAATTATAATGAGAATTACAGACAAATAATAATTAAATAAAAAATATTAATTGTAAATAAATAACATAAATAAATTATTTTGTCTTTAAAATGTGAATATGCTTCCATTTAATTATTAATTAAAATGAAAAGTGTATAAAAACGTGGATGTAGGGATGTAGTTAGTTAGTAATAGTACAGTGACTCCATAGATAAAAGAAAAATAGATAGGCGACTCGTCCGCCATTTTGTTTTTTGTTTTTGTTTTGCACCCTTCTCCACCAAGGGCTAGCGCTAAGGTCGAGGTAGGCAGAAGCGCGCTCAATTTGATTTAGTTGTAAGCGGAAATATTTTAAAATAAATAATTGGATGAATTTAAAAAAAATTCGGGCTTAGTGAAATGTTTTTTTTTTATTTTATATCCACTTTGTGAAACATCACTATAATCTGTCAAATAATTCCTGTGCTATATATTTAAATTTATTTTCAAATATGTAGGGATCAGATTAAAATAGGATTGCCGAGAGTGGGGCTTGAACACGGGGTAGCTTGATTTCAAGGCATGTACTTTACCCACTCGACTGTTGGTGAAAATGATTAAATATATGAAATTTGATAATAACATATAATAGGTAAAACTGTGGATGTATATATATATATATATATATTTGTATCTTTGTTCTTTTTTAAAACGGCTCTAATAATTTTGATGAAACAAATTCTATTAAGAAGTTTTGAGGATGAGAAAGCGATCTGCATAGATCTGTACCTCGACAAAATTCACCTTAATTCATCTTTTTTTAATTAAAGTAATTATTGATAGATGATAAGTCAATAAAAATGTTTGTTTACATTTTTTGCATTTATCTTTTATTTATTAATTTGTATTTTAATTTTTAAACACACAAATACTTTATACCAAATATTGTTATATATTAGAATTTGCCAATTTAATTGATTAAAATTCCTCTTATTAAAAAACAAGGAGTAAAAATATTATCGCAAGCTTGATGATCAAGTACAGTCGAAGGTGGGGAAGTAATCTCCCAAAGCGAAGGTTCAAATATAACGTATACATTATTTCATGTAAAAAATTGCTTCAATAAAATTATTATTTAGTATATAATTTATTAAAAAACTCTATAGATTGTAATTTAATTTAAAAAAAATTATACAGAATGTAATTATTTTTCTATATACAGATAATCTGTCAGAGTGGCAAACTAAGGAGTCAACGCCCCCTGGATAGCCTAGTGGTACTAAAAAAACTAGAGTTTCTATCTATGGATAACAGATGGCCAAGAGGTAAGTTCGACAGTAGCGCCAGGCGCATTGTGGAGAAGGTTGTAAACGGTAGAGTGAACGTCCTCTGAGTGACCATATAAGGACTGTGGCGTCACCTAGGGTCATCCGCCATTTTGGGTCTTATTTTAAATTGAAGAATATTAGGAAATTTAATATAATATTATTATTATTAGCCTTAATTTTTAATTAAAATATTTTTTAATATGTGTAACAAATATGTTTAGATAATAATTAAATATTAGATTTCGTAAATGTTTAATAAAATACTCAAATCAGAAAATCTATTAACAAAAAACGAATCCTTCTATCTCAAATCCATGAATCTAATAACCTCTTACGTCAATGCCCCCGCCTATAAAATTTGTAAATATTTGAATAAGGTGTTATATGAATTCTTCCACCCTAAACATTCGGTTAAAAATTCAATTGAATTAGTCAACTCCCTTAATAAAATCCAAGCCAATAATTCATACAAATTAATCTCTTTCGACGTCAAAAACCTTTTCCCATCTATCCATATCACAGATCTAAAAAATATTAATGTTAACTTTTTAAACTCAAACATACCAGACTCCAAAAAGAGATCCGATATCTTGAAATTAATTGACCCTTGTTTAGACCAAAATTACTTTTTATTTAACAACACCATTTACAGGCAAAATGATGGACTCCCTATGGGTAGTCCTCTCAGTCCCCTACTAACTGAAATATATATGTCATTTCAAAAATGTTTAATAAAATAATTAAATCAGAAAAATCTATTAACAAAAAACGAATCCTCTATCTCAAATCCATGAATCTAATAACCTCTGTCAATGCCCCCGCCTATAAAATTTGTAAATATTTGAATAAGGTGTTATATGAATTCTTCCAATTCTAAACATTCGGTTAAAAATTCAATTGAATTAGTCAACTCCTTAATAAAATCCAAGCCAATAATTCATACAAATTAATCTCTTTCGACGTCAAAAACCTTTTTCCCATCTATCCATATCACAGATCTAAAAATATGTCAATGTTAACTTTTTAAACTCAAACATACCAGACTCCAAAAAGAGATCCGATATCTTTGAAATTAATTGACCCTTGTTTAGACCAAAATTACTTTTTATTTAACAACACCATTTACAGGCAAAATGATGGACTCCCTATGGGTAGTCCTCTCAGTCCCCTACTAACTGGAAATATATATGTCCCACTTTGAAGATACTATTTTAAATCGCGAAAATAAGTTTTTTGAACGTATCAACATAAAACATTTTCAATTAAATAAAAAACAATTAAATAAAAAATTGCAAAGTGTTGAAAGAGTAATGTTTTTTTCATAAAAATTTATAAATTGAATAGAATATAAATTCCAAATGGAAGAATTTGAAAAAAAGCACTCATTAATTCAAGTTTTCAAAAACTTACGTGAATTTCATAATAAAAAAGAATTGTATTACAAAATAAGAGAGTATTAATTTCAAAGGTATCAACAATAATAATGTATTAAAAAAATTACAACTAACCTGTAAAATATTCACTAAATATGTTTAAAAGCGTATGAAACTTTAGGACAATAAGGAAGAAACTTGAATGCAGTTATGTGAGAAACGAATGAAAACCTGATGACACTATAACTGAATAAAGTTGCTGAAACACTAATATACATCTTGGTAAGAACAAGCAGAGTAAGAAAGTTGGCGGTTTCAGTATGACCAACTACGGGGCGCTACTTAAGAAAGTCAACAACGACGCTCCTAGGGCCCAAAGCGCTCTATTTGAATATGAAAACAATATATTTATAATTATTTAGACGAAATCACACCGTACATGATTTTCTTAATATAACAGGCCCTTAAAATCCCAGATAAAATTTAATTAGCAAAAAATTTTAATATTCAGAATTCTAGGTAATTAGGAACAATTTCGAAATTTAAATTGAGATATTTTTGTCAATGTTGGGCTTAGTGGATTTCTAAAAATAGTTTTAAAACAACGTTTTAATCACTAAATAATTGTGGTTTCCAAATGAACAACTCCTTTCATATTTAGTATTTTATTTATTTTAAAAACTTACGTTTGATAACAAAAACTGTTGTAATTAAAAATCTAAAATTTGACTCTAATCTTTGCTTATTAATAAATTTTAAATTATTCTTTTTAAAAAAGAAATTGTAAATTGTATATATTATTATATTAGTATAAGTGTTTTTGAAGGGGGCGCCAATAAAGTGTCGTGTCCCGGGCCCCAGTTCTGGTCGCTACGCCATTGCATTAATATTTAATGATTATTCAAATAAATCCTTAACGTATACATATTTGACACCCTGGGTTAATCTTCAACTTTATTATTTATTTAATATTTTTTTTTTAATAAAATCCAAGCCAATAATTCATACAAATTAATCTCTTTCGACGTCAAAAACCTTTTCCCATCTATCCCCATCACAGATCTAAACAATATTATTGTTAACTTTTTAAACTCAAACATACCAGACTCCAGAAAGATATCCGATATCTTGAAATTAATTGACCTTTGTTTAGACTAAAATTACTTTTTATTTAACAACACCATTCACAGGCAAAATGATGGACTCCCTATGGGTAGTCCTCTCAGTCCCCTACTAGCTGAAATATATATGTCCTACTTTGAAGATACTATTTTAAATAGCGAAAATAAGTTTTTTGATCCTATCAAGTTTTGGAAACGATATGTAGACGATATTTTAGTAGTTTGGTCTCGATCTGTGAGACAATTAAATGCATTCAATGAAAAACTAAAATTCAATCAACCCCAAAATTCAATTTACAACAGAAATAGGCAATAAGTCAATTCCTTTCTTAGATCTTCGGATTTCTATAATCAACAACCACTTAGAATATCAAATCTACCGAAAACCTACTTTCACAGACACTATAATTCCCTATGATTCTAACCACCCCCTCAACACTAAATTATCTGTTTTCTACTCAATGTGAGTCAGAATGAGGGTCAAAAAGGATGGAAATGTTCCAAAAAAGAATGGGAAATATTCGTACTTGAAAAATTAATTTAAAATATAAAAATTGGGGTAAAAAAGTGTTGACGGCTTTTGTGCGTTCTTGGTAAATCCATAATTTTCTCCTAAATAAAAATTCATAGGGTGCTATTTTTTTATTAGAAAGCTATTCAAAAATGATTAAAAGTCAGCGAGTTTCAAAATTCCAACTTAAATAGTGTAATGAAATGAGTAAGAGAAATGAATGTGAAAACCGTCAAATTGATTTAAGCCAAGGCGTTCTAGTGTTAATAATTATTTTCATTTACCTATCTGGATTATTTAATATTTGTCAAAAAAATCCATAAATTTGTGTATTAATTTCTGATCCCCTCAGGGTCATTTGGGTCCAAGGCTGAATATAATTTTTAAAAACAGGCGTTACTTTTACAAAATTAAAAAATACTATGAGAAAAAGCGTAGATCAGAGTGGAACAACTGTTGGGGATAATATAGATAATACAGCTTCAAGGTTGGAGGAGCAACTTTCTGAGCGACAGGTAATTGAGGTACGGGAAGCATTTCGATATGCTAGCGCCGAGTTTGAGGGGATGGATCCATCTTTGCGACATATACTCCCAAAAATCAACAGTAGTAAGAAGTTGGCGCTGATAATTAAATATCTAAACGATGTGCTATTTCCGGAATATTTGAAAGAAAGACAATACGTTCGGGAGGTCCACTTGGGTGTCTATTGCTCCGCGGTGGCGACTGCTAGAATTCTGGGATTAAAAGATAGAGTACCTGGCTAACCTTGAAAAAGGAAACCAGATCCACCTTGGCAACGGAGACTGATAAAGAAGATTAAGGTCCTTCGGCAGGATATTGGACGTTTAAATCAATACATCGGTGGAAACAGGAGCAAGAGAGTGACTCGAGCAATGGATATCCTTATGGACGAAGCAAAGCACCATGCAGGTTTTAACCCTGAAAATACAACGGTTCTCCAGGTCCTAGATACAAAGAAACAAAAATTAAAAGCCGCAGCACAACGACTGCGTAGATATAATGAATCCAATCTACGGAAAGAGCAAAACCAGAAATTCGTCCAGAATGAGAAGCAGTTCTATCGAAATTTATCTAGGGATCAGAAAGTGGACAATGGTACTCCTATTCAACTGCCTACTAAAGAAGCACTATCCCAAGTTTGGTCTGAAGTATGGTCTAAATCTGAAACTCATGTAAGGGATGGTTCTTGGATTGCTTCGGAGGAACAAAGATGTGAAGGTGTTAGACAAATGATTACTGAGTCTATAACAATCGAAGACGTTTCCACAGCTATACGAAGCACATTAAACTGGAAATCTCCGGGTGTCGATCAGATTCATAATTTCTGGTATAAAAGGTTGACCTGCACTCACCAGCTTCTCGCTCACCATTTTTCGGTCTTTCTGAGAGACCCAATGCGCGTACCACCATTTTTAACTCAGGGTATAACATATATGATCCCTAAGGGAGAATACACTTCAGATCCAGCTAAATATCGCCCAATCACATGCTTGCCTACTGTTTACAAGCTTTTTACGGCGTGCATTGCTAGTGCGATATATAAGCACTGTGAGCAAAATAACATCCTGGCAGAAGAACAGAAAGGTTGTATTAAGGGCTCAAGGGGATGTAAAGAACAGTTATTGATTGATGCTGTGATTTTGGGACAAGCAAAGAGCAAACGAAGAGGTCTGTACATGAGTTATATTGATTATCGTAAGGCTTTTGATTCTGTTCCTCATGCCTGGTTATTGCATGTGCTTGAGATTTATAAGGTGGAACCAAAATTAATTAGCTTGATGAAACATCTCATGACAATGTGGAAAACAACTATTTCTTTATCCTGTTCTGGAGATACTGTCAGCTCTGCTCAAATATCTATAAAACGGGGAATCTTCCAGGGCGACTCATTAAGCCCCCTTATTTTTTGTTTGGCGTTGAATCCTTTGTCTCATATGTTAAACAATGGAGGGTATGGATTTAAAATCGAAAGCGGAGAAATTGTTGAGAAAGTAACACACTTGCTGTATATGGATGATTTGAAACTATATGCATCTAAGGAGGCTGAACTTCGATCGCTTTTAAGACTGGTGGAGGTGTTTTCTGAGGATATCCGCATGTCTTTTGGGCTGGATAAATGTAGAACTATAAGTGTCAAAAGAGGAATACAGCAGTCTGTTGGATTCACTCTTGAAGATGGGCAAACAGTTGATCCGCTGAATGAGGAAGAAACGTACAAGTACTTGGGAGTGCAGCAAGCTCTCAGCATAGAACACAAGACCATGAAGCAACTCACCACCAAGAAATTTATAGATAGGGTCAAAACTTTGCTGAAAACTAAACTATCGGGCAGGAGGTTATGCAAAGCAATCAATTCATGGGCAGTTCCAACACTCATGTACACGTTCGGGATAATTCACTGGACAAAAACAGATTTAGATTTTCTTGAGAGAAAAATAAGGGTAAACTTCACTAATGCGAGAGCCAATCACCCTAAATCTGCAATTGAACGATTTGCGCTTGATAGAGAGTATGGAGGCAGAGGAATTATTGACCTGCGACAGCTGCACAGGAAACAGATTATGAATCTTCGAGAATATTTTTTGAAAAAACAAATAACATCGCGTCTCCACGCAGCAGTAGTCCGGGCTGATGTTAATCTTACTCCGGTGAATCTCGGGGGGATATTAGTGGGATTCAGCAGCTCGGCACGCAGGAGGATCTTAAAAACAACTGGAAACGGAAGGTGTTGCATGGGAGGCATCCTCATGACTTGGGCCAGGACCATGTTGACGGAAAAGCGTCAAACTATTGGCTGACTCATGGAGATCTGTTCCCGGAGACTGAGGGCTTCGTAATTGCAATCCAAGACCAGGTCATAGCCACAAAGAATTATCTTAAATACATAATCAAGGATCCTAATGTGACCGATGACAGATGCAGAATGTGTGGTGGTATGTCCGAAACTATTCAACATGTCATTTCGGCCTGCCGAGTCCTCGCCAGTACGGATTATACACATAGACATAATCAGATGGCAAAAGTCATCCATCAAGAACTTGCTCTTCACTATGAACTAATAAGCACCAGAGTTCCCTACTATGAGTATACTCCGGAAAGTGTACTTGAAAGTAGTGGTTGTAAACTATATTGGGACAGGTCCGTGCTGACAGACAGGACTATACTTGCGAATAGACCTGATATAATACTCACCATAAAGAATATCAAAATGACATACCTTATTGACATCACCATACCAAATACACATAATCTCCAACAAGCCTATGGCGAAAAATTAAATAAATATCTTGAGCTCGCAGAAGAAATTAGGAAAATGTGGAGACAGGATAGAGTGCTAATGGTGCCCCTTGTCATGTCTGCGACTGGTGTCGTCCCGAAGACGCTCCCTAAGAACTTAAAGGAGCTGGGCATTTTTGGAGGGGGCATTATCACGACGGTGCAGAAGGCTGTACTGCTGAGTACGTGCGCGACAGTCCGGCGGTTCCTGAACCTTCCTTCAACAAGATAATAACAAAATAGAAGCTATCATCTCTGCTGTTTACAGCCGATGTATAGTAAACAAACCTCCTTCAAAAGGAGAGAAAAGAATGAAGCTTATGGACACTTATCCACAACTGTGGGGAAAAACTGTAAAAATGTACATTTAAATTTTTTTTCTATTTTATATAAGAGTGACCGAAAAAACTGCCATGGTTGTTTTTATACAAGGTAGTAAAATTGTTTAAAATAATAAAACCATTTTATTATTTACACTTTACTTTAAATTAAAATCAGGCATACAATGAAAATGAAAAGGGGGCGATAGGTGTTAGTCAACCTCCAGAAAGGGGCGATGGGCCACAAAAGGTTGGGAACCACTGATTTAGACAGTACCAGTCTATCGGCAATAAATATCTTAACATATAAAACAAATTACATTTTTAGGATTGAGAAATTATTATTTTTTTGTGATTTTTCGAGTAAACTCCTTCGTATACAAATGATAAAACAAATTAATTAATGTTCAAAACATTTTTATTCAAAATTTAAAAGGTCACATGACTAGTTTCGCCAAAGTTTGGTAAATCAGATGTTCTTTTAATTATAAAATATTTAATTGAAGAACATAGCAATAGAAAAGAAAAAATTAGTCATGACTATTGTTTCTCGTGAATAATTCATTGATATGTAGATAGCTTTATGATTTTCTCAATAAAATTTTTTCCTTTTCTATTGCTATCTTCCTAAATTAAATCTTTTGTAATTAAAAAACATCTGATTTGGCAAACTTTGGCGAAACTAGTGATCTGGCCTTTTAAATTTTGAATAAATATGTTTTAAACATTAATTAATTTAGTAATGAAGCTGTTGAACCTTTTATTTTTGTGATTAATTTGATTAAAGTTTGAATTTTTATTTAAATCACACATGATTAATTTATAATTATTTATTGAAACAAATAATTACAATATAAATACAACGTTTCGATCGACTTATTCTGCGATCGTTCTCAAGTGATATATTAGTAAGCCTTGATGTTGAATCACTCTTTACTAATGTCCCAATAGATGAAACCCTGAACATTCTCAAGGAACATCTAAAGTCGAGCGAGAAACCCTGGACTTGGTCGAATTTTGTCAGAAGTCCACCTATTTCATGTACAATAGCGATTTATATCTTCAAAAGGAAGGCACAGCCATGGGAAGCCCTTTGTCACCAGTTTTTGCAAACATCTTTATGGAGCACTTTTAGGAAAAAATCATCAATGAATCATCAACGAAGCCAAAATTATGGCTGAGATAGGTGGATGATATCCTCTTAATTTGGCTTCATGAAAAGGAATCTCTGCTCAGTTTCGTCCAATTTACAAATAACATTCATCCCAAAATTAAAGTAACAATGGAACTAGAAAGTGAGAAGAAATTACCCTTTCTATAGATGTGTTGATTGAAAAAGGAAGCAACAAATTAAAATTTGATGTCTACCGAAAATCAACACACACCAACAGATATCTACACGCTGATTCTCACCATCACCCTAGCCAATTATTTGGAATCATAAAGTCCCTGCATCATCGTGCCAAAGTTATATATGTTCAAAAGAAAATCTACCAAAGGAAAAACAAAGACTAAATACAGCCTTTAAAGCCAATGGATTTTCATAAAACCAAATTCGGAAAGTACTAAGAACCAAAAAACAAAACAAAAAAGATGACGAAATTATAAAAGGACATATAACTTAACCTTACATCAAAGGCACAACTGGCAGGTTAGGGCATATATTAAGAAATAACAACTTGAAGGTGACATACAAACCCCATCATCAAATGAAATTCAAAACACTAAACATCAAAGACAAAATTAAAAACGAAGCTTGTGGTGTATATAAATTAACATATGAATGCAATATGGAGAAACAGGTAGAAGCGTAAAGATAAGAATGACTGAACATGAAAGAGCCACCTGTTTTAAACATCCAAATCAATCAGCGGTCGCTGAACACATCCTGAAAACAGGACACAAGATTGACCTGGATGAAGCCCAAACGCTGCATACTGAAGATAATTACTGGAAAAGAAAAAATAGAAATCAAAAAACATCCTAATAATTTAAACAGGGACGATGGTTACAATCTAAATGAGATGTGGAACCTGACCTTGTAAATACTCGGCGGGCTGAAAAGTTCGTAGGCTGCCACATAAATGGCTCCACTAGTATCAAATCCATATGATTTTTAGTTAGCCCCAACCTTCAAAAGACGCGTGTATAAATTTGACAGCTGTTGCACTATTAGTATCTGGGTTATAGCATTTTTAGTGAAAGAACTTTTAGTACTTTGAAAAAATGGATAAAAAGGAATTTCGTGTGTTAATAAAGCATTGCTTTTTGGCGAAAAAAATACTGTTGAAACCAAGGTTTGGCTTGATAAACATTATTCGGACTTTGCACCAGCAAAATCAACCGTAGAAAAGTGGTTTGCTAAATTTAAACGAGGCGAAATGAGCACCGAGGACGATGCACGCAGTGGACGCCCCAAAGAGGCAGTTACCGACGAAAACATCAAAAAAGTCCACAACATAATTTTTGATAACCGTAAAGTAAAGTTGATTGAGATAGCTGAGACCCTAAAGATATCAAAGGAACGTGTTGGTCATATCGTGGATGAATATTTGGATATGAGAAAGCTCTGTTCAAAGTGGGTGCCGCGCGAGCTCACAACCGACCAAAAACAACAACGAATCGATGATTCGAAGCAGTGTTTGGAGCTGTTCAATCGTAATAAATCCTAATTTTTGCGTCAATATGTGACGATGGATGAAACATGGCTCCATCATTTCACATCCGAGTCCAATCGACAGTCAGCCGAGTAGACTGCACGTGATGAACCGACTCCAAAGCGTGGAAAGACGCAAAAGTCGGCTGGCAAGGTTATGGCATCAGTATTCTGGGATACTCATGGTATAATTTTCATTGACTATCTTAAAAAGGGAAAACCCATAAACAGCGACTATTACATAGCGTTATTGGAGCGTTTAAAAGACGAAATCGCGGAAAAGCGGCGTCATTTGAAGAAAAAGAAAGTGATGTTTCATCAAGACAATGCACCGTGTCACAAGTCAATGAAATCGATGGCAAAATTGCAAGAATTGGGCTTCGAATTGCTTCCGCATCCACCGTATTCTCCAGATCTGGCCCCGAGTGACTTTTTCCTGTTCTCAGACCTCAAAAGGATGCTCGCTGGAAAGAAATTTTGCGCCGATGAAGAGGTAATCGAAGAAACTGAAGCCTATTTTGAGGCTAAAGGCAAATGGTATTATAAAAATGGTATCGAAAAATTGTATGACCGCTATAATCGTTGTATCGCCCGCGAAGGGAACTAGATTGAATAATAAAATAAAATTCTATCCAAATTTTTTTTTTCAATGCTAGCCTATGAACTTTTCAGCCTACCTGTTATAATCTAATAATAATTTTCCAGATAATGTAACTTAAATTATCAAAAATATTTGTTAAAAATAAGTTTAAAGAGATGTTTTTTAGAATTTCTATAAAAAACTTGACCCTCACCAAAATAATGATTCGATAAACTTTTAAAACAACTATTGATTTCAGGGAATATTAATACATATAACTTGTAAATTTCAAGTTTATTTAGTTACGAGTTTCAATGCTTAGATAGTTCTTTATTCTTTAGTAATAAAGAGAAATATTAATATATTTTCAGAAAATAACTTGGTTAAAATAAAATGAATAGACATAGTCATTTTTAATGAAAACTCAGTTAATATAGGATATTAATGTAAATTTTGTTTGTTTGTTTTTCTCTCTAAAGCCAATATTTGCATTAGATGAAGCTCTCAAAGATTTACAAATTGTCGCTTCCGATGGAATTCCAAAAGTAGAAATCGATTCTAAAGCTGCTGATTTAGATGAAAATATTGATTTTATTAGAAAAAAGGATCGCTCAGAAAGAATGACGGATGACGAAGTGTTTCAAGAATTAAAAAAAATTTGTTATCCTGGTGACCCATATCGGCGTTTTGAACGTAGTAAAGAATTAGGAGCTGGGTAAGTATTCTTTATATTTAATTTGATAAGAGTTGAAATTCATATTTTTTTATTTCCAGGGCTTCTGGTACTGTATTTATTGCTAAAGACACTCATTTAGGTAAACAAGTTGCTATTAAAGACATTGATTTATCTAAACAACCTAGAAAAGAACTAATCCTCAATGAAATAAGAGTTATGAAACAATTCAAACATGAAAATCTGGTCAACTTTTTAGAAGCTTATTTGATTAACGATCACTTATGGGTAAGACATTTTTATAATATAATTGTTTCTAAATTAATTTCCAATAGTACTATTATTTGTTTTTAATTCTACCTGGCTATTCAGTTTAGAAGAAAGGAAAATTTTTCAAATTTTTTCAATATCCACGCGACGCTGTTCTAATGAAAAAATAATATTTATAATTAAAAACACTGATGATGAGGGCCAAGCCTTCGAAACTATAGTCTCAAACAAATAAATAATATATATATATATATATATATATATATACAGATATATCATTTCGATATATAGGTGTGTATGTTTATTTGCATCAAGCAGAGGACAACCTCTTTGTTTCTCTTTGTGACTATTATTTGTACCTAAACGAACAGAACTAACCAAAACTTACTGAGCAGTATTTGGTTAAACTTATTCCTCTTCAAATAGAAAATATTTTTATTTATTTTGATGATATCATCAAAATACAACTTGTTTATATATATATATTGTTACACCAATAAGATGCAACATCTTGAAGGAAGGATTTCAGGGTTCATTTCAAAACAGCTCATTTGTGGTGTTAAGGTAGTTGTTCCGCCAAATGGGTTTTCTTAGGATTTTTTTGAAATTTAGATAGATTATTATTTAAATATTTCTGCATCGATTGGTGGCAAAACGAAATTTATCAACAATATAGTTCCGGAGATATTAAATTTCAAATATAGATTTTTTCAGACTCTTATACATTGCACTATACGGGATGTCAAAAAATGTACATACATATTTAATTATAATTAAAGAATCCTTCTTACCATTTTTATAAAAAACTAAACCAACATTAAACAATAACCAATACACATTTTAAGACAATTTTGATTCATAGTTACAACACAATTTCTGAGATAATACTGAATAAATAATGAAAAATGTATAAAAAAATTTACATTAAAAACAATTTGGCAACAGCGCATTTATTTAACCAACGAAAGATGTATAAAGCGCGCATGCGCTAGATTTTTTCAAAATTATAATTTTCATAAGGTGTAACGTAGGGGTTGATTACATTTGTTAAAAAATAACAAAACGATTTTTATAGACATTTTTTAACTTTTAAAATGTATTTTATCTATCATTTTAATATAAAAATATTCAATCCGTTACAATGGTGCCAGATTTGTCAAACGAGCACGAGATTGGCTAGAATCGGTACATAAACAGCAAAAAGTTTTGGTCTTATGAATTATGAATCCTTATTGTCTGTTCTATATACTCTAGCAATAACTTTTTGCTAGTATTGCCGCGAATCAACTACCTTAAAGTACTAGTAAATTTGAAAGTTTATAATAGGAAGAAGATAAGCACAAGTTTTTATGTGTGACTTTTTTATTTATCAGCCAACGTTTCGTCGACTTTGCCGACTTCTTGAAGGCTTCTACAAAACGTTGGCTGATAAATAAAAAAAGTCACACATAAAAACATGTCCTTATTTTCCTATTATAAAATTTCAAATTAAAACAAATTATGGACGGAAATCATAATAATAAGTACTAGTAAATTTTTTTATGTGATTTAATAACCCATTTAAAATGAAGTATTTATGCATTGTCGAAATATTATAAGTTATTTATTGTTAATTCCATATTTATAACAAATAAAAAATAAAAAAATATAAGTTCTTTATCTGTTTTAGGCAGTAATGGAATTGCTTGATGGAGGACCTTTAACTGATGTTGTGACCGAAACAGTGATGAAAGAAGAACAAATCTCTGCAGTTTGCAAAGAAGTTTTAAAAGCAATTAGCTATCTTCATTCAAAGGTTTATATATATACATATATAAACAGGGCCTTTCAGAAAAAATGCGCGGCTCGGGGCAACAAATATTTTTGAGGACATTCAATATTCAAATTCAAATTCTGGACAAGAAAGCAAAAACAATTTATTTTATATTTATTAAATTATAACATGTATTTATTTCACAGAAACTTTGACCATTTAAACATTAACAAATTCACTTATAATGAGGCTCCTAAAATTGTGAGACCCATCTTCCCCCCCCCTCCCTTGATAGGCCCTGTATATAAAGTTATTAAATCTATAGTATAGTATTGGAAGTGGATTAATGATTTTTTTTTAATTTTTAAGGGCATCATTCATAGGGATATAAAATCCGACAATGTACTCCTAGGAATGGATGGTACAGTAAAAGTTACTGATTTTGGATTTTGTGCAAATATAATAGGCGACGAAAAAAGGCAAACTATGGTGGGAACTCCTTATTGGATGGCACCTGAGGTAAATATTAGTCACCAATATAGAAAAAAAATATATATTTTAATCACTTTTTTTTTTTTTTTAATCAAAGGTTGTTACAAGAACGCAATATGGTAAAAAAGTAGACATCTGGTCACTTGGAATTATGGCAATCGAAATGATTGATGGAGAACCCCCTTATCTTAAAGAAACTCCACTTCGAGCTATTTATTTGATTGCTGCTATCGGCCGACCAGAGATTCATAGATGGAATAGTCTTTCATCGAATTTACAGGTAATTAGATGATAAAATCTTATTCATGTAATATACCATATACCATATACTGGTATATGTTACGGCTAATATGCAAATTTGGATAGTTTATAAACTAATTAGGCTTAATGTTCATGGCATTTCTTATTTGATGAATTAGAGATGAATAAAATGCAAACTTTTGATTTAAATTTTTTATTATTAAAAAAATAAAATATTTTCAAATAAGTACAATATACTTAGATATTTTAATAATAAGAAATGTTTTTGGGTGTATGGCGGGGGCACCAACGATAGTTATATAAAATACATGGTAAAAAATAACAAGAGGGTAATTATTTATTGCAACATGATTCACTGTTATGATATTTGCTGTTACACGTGTACCCCATAGAAATGCATTTATATTTTTTGTTCATACAGCGTTTTTTACATTGACACCTTACATACCCTTGTGTTGCACCTGAGACTAAAAGTTTTCCCACAGCACTCCTAATACTTATTTCTGTGTCTTTTTTGACATCATCAAGAGACAAAAAATTTTGCTTTCATAAATCAAATTGATTTCGTGAAAATAATTGTTTCAGCACTCCATGAACAGTATCAAGTCGATAAAAATTATCTTCAATACTCATGATTATCTTTCACTTCGCAAATGGATAGAAAGCTTTCTGACAAACCGAAGTATAAAAGTTGTGGTGGATGGAACATCATCTGAATCGTTCTCTACAAACTCTGGTATTCCCCAAGGCTCTGTAATCTCCTCCACACTCTTCCTTATTTATATAAACGACCTTATTGATCAAACGGCAAACCCCACTCATTGTTACGCCGACGATAGCACTCTAAACAGCAAACTCTCACTCCGGAATAATCGAATCAATGTTGCCTCCTCAATTACTCTCGACCTAGACAAACTGAATAAATGGGGCTCTCAAAATTTAGTTAACTATAATTCAAACAAGACTCAATGTTGTCTAATTTCTAGGCGCGAAAATAAAGATTTCCCTGATATTCACTTCGATTCGAATACCCTAAAAATGTGTGACAGCCTATCCATGTTGGGCGTCTCAGTCACATCTGACCTGTCTTGGAATGAACACATCTCCTCTGTGGCGAAATCTGCAGCAAGGAAGATTGGCTTCTTATTCAGGTCCAAGCGATTTTACAAAGCCCCACAACTTCTCACCATCTACAAGGCCCAAATCCGCCCCTGTCTCGAATACGGCTCACATCTGTGGAGAGGAGCCTCAAAATATTCTCTTGCTACGCTGGATGCAATTCAGAAACGAGCCATCAGGCTAATTAACGATTCTACCCTCACCGACTCCCTCGACTCGCTGGCTCATCGAAGAGATGTCTCTGCCCTTTCCCTTTTCTATAGATACTATCACGGCAGGTGCTCTGATGAGATAAGATCAATAATTCCCCCCAAAGCATGCTTTGCACGTAGCACGCGTTTTGCCGACTCCCAACACTATTTCGCGGTCAAACTGGAAAAGTGCCGGACCACTTCATTCGCCAATACATATATCCCCATGACTTCAAGGAACTGGAACTCTCTCCCAGCCTCCATCTTTCCCAGCACCTATAATCTTCAAACCTTCAAAACCGGGGTGCATAGACACCTACGTCTACACCCTCTCACTTAATCAACTTTCCCTTCTCTTCGGTAATGCAAGGGTCTTTCGAGATCCATAGGAGCTGCATCTTTACTGGCGCACCCCTTCTTGCATTCGATTGCATTAAAAAAAAAAAAAAAAAAAATGGTAAAGTTTGGAATTATTTGCTTTCTTATTATAAAGATCTAATAAGGAGGCGTTAAATTTTTCTTTGTGATTCATTTTATTAACAATAACTGTTGCTGTTCGTGTGAAATATAAAAACAAAGCCGGCCAGGACAACAAAAAGAAAAACAATAACATTTCATATTCATAACCTAACTTTATTTGTAAATTAACCAGAAAATTGGTTGTGTTAGTTTATAAACCAGCTAAAGGTTTGGCTATTTTGTGTTACTAGAAATTATGGTTTTCATATTAGCCAGGCTGCATTGGATAGTTTATAAACTAACCCGCTATTTTGGTTTTCTCAATAATTTCAAGTAAATTAGCCAAGACTCTTGGTTAGTTTGCAAACTAGCTGCTATTTTAGTGGAAATTGCGTTTTCTATCAAAACAGCCAATGGTTTGGTTAGTTTATAAACTATCCAGCTAGTTTATAAATTATCCAAATTTGCATATTAGCCGTAACATATATATATATATATATATTATATTATATTATATTATGAACAATTTACAAACTTATTTCTTCTGTAAATAAAGAATAGAAAATTTAGGAAGTTTCTTTATCTATCGAAAAATTATCCATCTTTTTGATTTATTTTTTATTTATTTATTTATTTTTTTATTATTTATTTCGCCTTTACATAAATTATGTTGACTATTAATGTTAAATAATTTATATTAATAAGTTATTTTTTTTAAAATATTTATGAAAATTTTATTTACAGAGATTTTTAGACGATTGTTTACAAGTTGATGTCGACCGACGAGCCACTGCAGATGCCTTACTTCAACATCAATTCCTCGAAAAGTGCATGGAACTTAAAACACTTACACCTCTTATCAGAACTGCTCAAAAAATTTTAAAAAAAGATTTATAATATTATTATTTTTAAAAAATGTACTTAAGCATGCAACTTATTTTATTGCCATTTTAAAAGGTAATGATTTTCATATTAATATAGTAGATCTCGGCTGATTGGGACATGGATTGAAGAACAGATGCATCTTAAAATTTCCCATAATTATGGCGGCCATTTAATTGAAAATAAGTAATTCAGTCCCAATCAACTGTAATCCACTATATTTATATAATACAAGTTTGTATTAATTATGATGCTCAACTATTTTTTGAATTATATACATTCTACTTTATATATAATAATTAAGACAAACACAATAATGAGGGACCAAGTGTAATATTTATTAGAATATAATTTTATATAATAGAAATTTCGAAGATTTAAGGAAGATATTTTGGAAAAATATATATTTAAAGTAATTTATTTATTATTCTCAGACGATTGTTTAAAATTTTGTTCTAGGTTGATCTTAGCATAATTATATATTAAGATTCATTTATTTAATAAAAAATTATTTTGTTTCTTTTCAACTGTTATATTTAAGATATAATTTGAAAGTTTATATTGGGAAAATAAGGACAAGTTTTTATGTGTGACTTTTTTATTTATCCACCAACGTTTCGTCGACTTTGCCGACTTCTTCAGGGCTTCAAATAGTCATGTCACACATTCGTTTAAATTTTCTTCTTACCTTCGTTACCATTGAAGGCCATCAGAATACAATTTTCAAAAGATATTTGGCACATTCACAAAAAATACAATTTTTTTCCTTTTTAATAACAACCTTATCAATACAGAACAGAACAGTAATCACTTCTTACAAAAAAAAAAAAAGTGATTACTGTTCTGTTCTGTATTGATAAGGTTGTTATTAAAAGGAAAAAAATTGTATTTTTTGTGAATGTGCCAAATATCTTTTGAAAATTGTATTCTGATGGCCTTCAATGGTAACGAAGGTAAGAAGAAAATTTAAACGAATGTGTGACATGACTATTTGAAGCCCTGAAGAAGTCGGCAAAGTCGACGAAACGTTGGTGGATAAATAAAAAAGTCACACATAAAAACTTGTCCTTATTTTCCCAATATAAACTTTCAAATTATAAATTAAATTATGGACGGAAATGATAATAGTTATATTTAAGTATAATGTTTGAAAATAAACATTCTCGGTGATGCTTTCCATTAAAATCATTCTTAATAAATGCAAATACTTAAAATTTATAAGTTTCAAAATGTAATTCAAAAATTGAATACATATATATATATATATATTTTTATTCATTTATTTACTACTTTTTTAAATATAAATAAAAAAATTGATAAAAATAATAAATTTAAGCATATTTTTAGGCTCTTTTCTATTTTTGATAAAAATAAATAACAATTTATAGTCAATATTTATTTATTTATATATATAAATAAATAAAATAAATAAATAGTCAATATTTATATAATTGTTTTTTATCTGGCCATATATATTTTATACAAATTTGTAAATTAAGGATATATTTTATATAAAAATACTTTAACTATTATTATTATAAATTTTTATTTTTCATGGCCTGTTACTTAAAAATTCTTTTAATGTATTTTAATATGTCAACTTTTCCTTTAATATAGATTTTAAAAAACCATATAATACAATTTCAATTTATTTAAGGTAATGTTTGAATTAAATACGGATACTTTTTTCGACAATTAGCTATGTAAACAATTTATATTGTCATTGAATATTATAATAATTTATCAAATAAAATATTAATAAAATATTTTTTGAAGTCAAAATATTTATTTATTTCTACTATTCTTTAAAAATATCACAGAAGTTATGGTGTTTATCAAGAATTTGTAGAAAGGTTTGCGTTTCTAAATTCTTGGCTTCTCATAGTTTATAGAACCTTTCTTTTCTTTAATAATTTTTTAGAAGTCATAGGGAGGGCGAATGCGTTTCTTCGATTTATACCTAATTTGACCTCGAAAGAGTGTGGAATGTTTAAAAATCGCGTGTTCCGCACAATTGAGGCTTTAGGAGGGATTATTGATTTTATCTTGTCAAAACAAACGTCATGGTAGATTAATAAAAAAGGGAAAGGGCCGAGAGAGAACGATTGGAGTCCCCTCTACAAATGCCATCTATTTTCGAGACAGGGACATTTATAGTAATTAAATGTGACAAATCAGAGGAGAAAAAAGAATAATTAAACACCGTGTTATAACATACGACCAATTGCAACGTTTCGCCAATTTATTGTGGCTTCATCAGGCTCTATACAAAAAATAAATACAAATAAATCATTCATAATCACCAAAATCAACCAGACATAATATAATATAATTACCTTGATCAAATTTTTAATGAAGTAGAAATACTAGATTTTGAAGGGATTTTATTTAAAAGAGAACTCAGTAGATACATATATATCTAAATGACACAATTAACTTCAGAACGGATACGAATAATCTAAGCTGTATATATAATAATTTATTGAATAAATATAATGTCCATAAAAATAATAAAAAAATCGTTAGAATCGTTTTTGAGAAAATCAAAAAAAACGAAAAAATTTTCATGTAAATGTCCACTTCTGGTTTTCTGATTTCAACCAAAAACTTGCTGTACTCCTAGCCTATATCGAGCTTAAGTTTCGAATTTCGTAGCTCTGAGACTTATGGTTGCGAAACGCAGGGGGGTACATACGTACTGACCAATGGATTTTGGACCCTTTTTGGCCTCTGGGGATCACAATTTCCGATTTTATGTCCTAAATTCGGTTTCCAACTATTAAGGGCAACGATTCCTTCTACCTAGAAGTTACAAAATGAAATTAACTTTTTTCATCTCTAAGATACAAGCTCTAAAAGAGTCAGGACCCAGACAGGGCATCACAATAATTCCACATTCTATGAATAGAAATGTGAAAGTAAAAAGATTGGAAGGGAGGAGGTGTGAGAAACAGGTGATTGTAAATTGGAAATAGAATGGAATGTTTTTTAAAAATAGCTTAATAAGATGTTGATTTGAATTTGATATATTCTGCTGAATCCATATAAATGAGTTTAATTTTAGATTAAACATTATAATGTATTGATAAGTTATTTTTGTATATTTTTTGAATCAGTGAAGGTGTACAGTTGGTTTGGTAGAATCAAAAAAAATGAGAGGTGGTTAAATGTCAACAAACTTATAATAAATTGGGCAAAGTCAAAAGTAATGATAATGGGTGCTAGTGGGGAAAACATATCTCCGGTTTGGCTGAGTGGTGTGAAACTGGAATATGTCGACTCTATAAGGTATATTGGTGTTATTGTTGATGACAGGTTGAATTTTAAAATGCATTTTAATGAACTAATTAAAAGTATAAATGGAAAAGTTGATTATTTTAATAGAATCAGCAATAACTTAAATATGAATAATAGAATTGCAGTTTATAAGAGCATAATTAATCCCAATTTTTACTATTGTCCTACTAATCTTATACTTTGGTACAAAAAATAATATAAATGAGCTACAGTTACTACAAAATAAGTGTATGAGAACTATTTTGAAATGTGATAGATATACACCAATTAGAACCATGCTGGAATGCCTAGGTTTTTTGAATGTAAGTGATTTCCTGTACTTACAAACAATGAGCTTTGTCTACAAATTGTATCACAGGGAATTACCACAGTATTTAGAATTCACAATAGTAAATGAAATGCATGAACATTATACCAGGTATAATGATAGGATATATGTACATAAGGTAAATAGAGAATTGACGAAAAACTCACTGTATTTTAGAGGGCTTGAGGAATTCAATTCTCTGCCCTCTGATGTAAAAATTCAACTAATTTAACTTTATTTAAAATAAAATTAAGGAAACATATTAGTGATAATTGAAAAACGTTACATAGACATTAGAAGTTAAGTTAGAAGAAATTAATTGTAATTATGTAGTATAATGTAATATATATGTATGTAAATACATTTAAATTTAAATAAATAAATAAATACATTGCTACTCTAAATAATCAATGGTGTTGTATAAATAAATGTGCTAAAGATAAATTTTAACTTTAGCAAATTTATAGTTTGTATTTCCAAAAGGAAGTATTGATTATATTTTAGGCTTTCTTGCTTCAGAACTTGCAAAATGTAGAAAAAAAAGAATATAATATGTGGAGCACTTGAACGATTGTAGCAAATGAACTGAAAGTTGGCACATTAAGTGGGACTCCCGCCATCAGCCAATCTAAGTTGTAATGATATTTGGCATAACATACATCTGTATCCTGTATCGGATCTTCAAGTTAAACATATATAAATACCATATATTGATCACCTCCGAGTGAAGTGGCATGCCATAAAGCATATATCGTAACCCCATTGCTCTAGTGCAGTGTTTTTTCAACCTTTTGTAGAGCGAGGAACCCTAGAGCACTTATATTTATTTCTGAGGAACCCCCGGCACATCCAAAAAAGAAAAAAAAATCCTAGCACTAAAATATGAGATATTTAATTTTTCGTCAAAATATCAACATCATGCTACTTTTATAGCTTCAAAATACCACATTAACCTACCGGCGCCGATGAAGGTGGTGCCAGATTTTAAAAATTTGCTAGATTTTGGGGAAATTGGATACAAAAGACATGCATATTAACCTAACATTTTTTTTCATGAATAATATTACTATTAAATTTTTTGGTAATGTCATTGGGATACCCATATGCCCTTTTCGGATCGGACATGTTTTTTTTACCTATTCAATGTATACCTACTTATAAATAATATTCTCATCTATTTGAAAAGCAATATTATTTCAAACGTCATTAATAACAAAATAATAATAAAACAATTTAAATTATGTTTTCATTTTGTTACTAATGTACTCGTTGTATTATAAGAAAGTTAAGGACCTTTAGAGCAACAAAAATGGTATCACTGAGACACAATAATAGTGATGTTCATCGCATTCTTAAGTATCAATGGTTTTATTTGACTATAAATTTAGTATTTTTTTTCTTTACAAGACAAAATTTTTGAGAGGTGATACTACTAATTACTATTTTTTCTTTTATTGACCTCTAGGCGCGGGGAACCCCAAATCTCCCTTTGTGGAAACCTGGGGTTCCGCGGAACCCAGGTTGAGAATCTCTAGTGGGATATCTTGATTATTGCGAAATTTTGAGTTATCCCTATCGCCTATCATAGGGTACCTCAGTGTATTTATTCATCATGGATTATTAAAAACACTTTAAAGAATATAATATGAGTTAATAGCATTGCTCAATTATGGTAACAAATACAATATTTTGTGAATATATTTTCTATTTTCTCAAAACGTGATTTTTCCAGATGCCCCTTTACTGCAGTGAGTGTGGGATATATTTTTTATCTATGAGATATTAGTAACCAAAACTAGTCACGTCCTTGCCACGCGAGTGTAGCATGCATCAGTATTTTCATATGTCACGAGTAACTAATTAATTTTCATACAGTTTTATTTACCTCCTGGTCTGGCCATTGCCATCTCTGATGGAGTGCTTACAATGAAACATATCTTATCACTACATAGCTGTGTCTCAATTATGTATATTAGAAAAGAATTTCATTTTTGTTTTACCTATGACTGGGTGTAAAGGAATAAGATACCTGAACAAATCAGTTGGTCAGTCATCGAACCCCCGATAAAAAATCTATATCTACGTGCCTGGTTTCTAGCAGATCATTGTGCCATGATGCAGCTTACTATCTCATATAGTTCGAAGAGAAAAATTTCCAAGGAACTAAAATGTTCGTGAACCGATATTTAATTTATTAATTTATTTAATATTTATTTAATATTTAATTATTAAAGTTGTTATAGGGAAATAAAGACTATATCTTTGTGTAGATAATTTATATTTTATTGCCAACGTTTCGTCAACTTTATTGACTTCTTCAGGGCTCAAATAGTTAAATTCCTGTATATTTGTCATTTTTATAATTATTCTTTCTTAGTAAACTTAATTGATGGTGATGACTTGCCTTGATATGTTTACTAAGAAAGAATAATTATAAAAATGACAAATATGCAGGGAATTTAACTATTTGAGCACTGAAGAACTCAACAACGTTGGCAATAAAATATAAATTATCTGCATAAAAGATATAGGTAGTCATTTTTTCCTATAACAACTTTAATAATTTAATCGATGGACATAAATAATCAAAATTTAATATTTAATATAAAAGGAATTTTTTGACACAAGCATAGAAGCCAGAACGAAGGATTCCTGAAATAGAACTATTTAAAAAACATAGTCAAGTGCATATTGTAATAAGAATTAATAAGTTTTAAACCTCTGGGATTTTCTCTGCTATCATTCCATTTTTATGTGGGATTCCTCCCCAATTTTGTAATCGTCTATTTAATAATTGTGTCCATTTAGGTTTCGGTGCGGAATTGACATTGGAAATAATATTTTGCTCCTCTTCTTCGGTAATGAATTCTGGAATATAAATCACTTTCGATGGCAGCTAATAAAATATAGTTATATTAATTAATAAATATAAATTTTTTAATATCACATTTAACTATAGATATACCTCGTTTATAATAAATGTTTCAAGATTCATAATTTGAAGGTTGAACTTTTGAAAAATGATACAATTCGCCTTCTAAGTTACTAACCTTAACTGAAGAAAAGCTGAGGGAATTTCAAAATCAGAAGAAGAAAATTTAGATTAACAAATTAAAATAGAAAAGGCTTAGGGCAGAGGCGTAATTAGCGAACTTGGCGTCTATGGCCAACTATAGCTGCGGAACATATACACAGAGAAAAATCTAGTTAAGAATAGGTATACACCAATATTATGATTATGGGAATATGGGGGAAACTTTTGTATTTATAAGGTAGTTGTTTCGCGACAATACTTGCAAAAAGTTAATGCTAGAGTATATAAAACAGACAATAAGGATTAATAATTCATAAGCCCAAAACTTTTCGCTGTTTATGTACCACTACTAACCAATCCCGAGCTCGTTTGACAAATCTGGCAACATTGTCCGAGCTTGAATATTTTTTATCATAGAAATCACAGATCAAATACATTATAAAGGTCGATTTATTAAACAAAAAGTTCTTAATAAAGGATTAAAAGCTGTTGCGACAATGGCTGAAGCGAAAAAGTACTCAAGTTAACCCACTTTTTAAGTTAAATAAATGCGTTGTTGTCAGCTTGTTTTTGGTGTAAATTTTTCATTATACATTTTTCCAGGGCCGGATAAAGGGCGATTGAGCCCAATCGGGCCCCACAGTTTGAAAGAGCCCCTCGTTACCATCAAAATGAACAAAATAAATTTCGAAATTTAAAGCAAGTTGCTTTTGACGATAATGGATAAATTATGAATTATTCATATAATTAAAAATATATTTATTTTAAGTTCGCATTGCTGGATGAAATTTATTAATGTGTTTATTATTAAATAATATATACTTTATAATATAGAAAACTGATACCCGTAAAAGTTAATGTCAAATGTATTGAATTTAATCGGGATAGTCCTATATTAGAGAGATTTTGCACTATACGTACGTAAACTACTATGCAGGTATATGCGACAATGAATCAGGATAGATTAAATAGTTTAGCAAATATGTCGATTGAAAGTGAAGACTCAAGGAAATTAGATTTTCAAACAATTTTAGAAGAATTTACAGAACAAAAACTTAGAAGTATGTAAATTCATGTATTCATATTCGGTGATGTAAATTTATATTCAATAAATGTTTTGTATTTTGAACATTTTTATTTTTTAATTTATGTAGAAGTTTACCTATCTGATGATCCATGACATATTATATATGTATATACTATATATATATATATATACTGAATTTGAATTTTATTTAAATATTTAATATATAGAGAGGCCCCCGCAAAAAAAAAAAAATCCACCGGGCCTCCATTTTTCATTATTTATTCATTATTATCTCAGAAATTGTGTTGTTACTATGAATTAAAATTTTCTTAAGAATGTATTAGCTATTGTTTAATGTTTTTTTTTTTTTATGGTAGCCATAAGCCATTTACGATACTATTTATTTTTATTTTTAAATTTGTCTCTACCTCGGGGGTCAGATTTTAGCCGGATGCCTCGAGCCGGATTCGAACTCGGATCCTCTTGGTTAGCTGGCTGACATGCTACATCCTAGCCTACCCGACCCCCCATTGTTTAATGTTGGTTTGGTTTTTTTATAACAATGGCAAGAAGAGTTTCTTAATCTACTCTTATTAAACGAGAAAAAATTGTATATTTATTTGTTTGTATATATATTTGTTTTGTTTGAATCGGATTAGCCGAGAGCTTAAAGACACTAGCCTTCTAAGCAGGAGTCCCGGGTTCGAGTCCGAGTCCCTGCATTGATATTTGACCGGCTATAATCTGATTCCTAGTCACCAATCCGTCTGGCAAGCGTGGTGACTTAATTCCAACCGCCTTCCATTTGATGGAAGAGGCCTATATTCAGCAGTGGATTGTCGCTATCGACAGCCTGATGATGATGATGATATATATTTGTTTGTATCTTGCTTCTATTTTGAAAACGACTCTACCGATTTTGATGAAATTCACTAGTTAGGGGGTTTTTGGGGTGACAATTCGATCTGTCACGGTCTCATCTTCGACAAAATTGTTTTTGATGGGTTTTTTCGTAATCAAATTAATTATACTCAGGTAGACAGATCCAAATCTTGGAGTGTAAAAAAGGTTTCCCTTTTCCTTTTGTGCTTAGGCAGACCATTGTCATGGACATGGGGTCGGGTAAATCCTTTATTCACAAAGGCCTTGAAGAAGTATTGTGATTTTTAACATATTTTGTTCAACCTAAACTTTAGAAATATTAATAAACGTTTTATAATTGTTTTTATAAAGAATTTTATTTATTTAATATAATAAAAAATAATCAAGAATTTATTTAAAAATATATTTCGCATAAGCAGGTCTCAATTTTCTAAAAAAACAACACATTTTGATAGGTTTTATTTATTAATAATTGGATGAATAAAAATGAATCATATGGTTGAATCAAAACAGGTGCAGGAGGTGGGGTGCAGTGGTGGGGGATCCGGGGGTAGGGCGAGGTTTCGGGGGTGGGGTCAAGCGGGGTGAGGGGGGGGTACAGTGGGCGAATACTATATATATTTGTATTTTTTTAATTTGAAAACGGCTCTCAAATAAAAATCGACCTTTTTATCACAATTTTAAATTAAAAATAATATTAAAATAAAGGTTTTAACTGAAGGAAGAAGTTACCGAGCATCGCTCGGTGCCTCCAGGTACTTATAATTAAATATTTATGTAAACTTTCCGATATCCCGTATTAGTGCAATGTATAAGAGTCTGAAAAACTCTATCTTTTGAATTTAATATCTCTGGAACTATATTGTTCATAAATTTCGTTTTGCCACGAATCGTTGCAGAAGTATTTAAATAATAATCTGTCTAAATTTCAAAAATTCCTGAGAAAAGCCATATGGTGAAACAACTACATACTTTAAATAATTTATATATTCTTCATCTTTTGGTGCCTATCCGCTCAGCGAATGTTGGCGATCATTCTGGCTATGATTGTTTTATTGACGGCGGCCCGAAACAACTCCAAGGAAGTCTTCCCGAACCATTGCCGCAGATTCTTTAACCATGATATCCTTCTTCTCCCAGGTCCTCGTTTACCGGCTATTTTCCCTTGAATAATAAGCTGTAGAAATTGGTATTTAGAGTTACGTAATATATGGCCGAAGTACGATAATTTTCTAATTTTGATGTTATTTATTAATTCTTTTTCTTTTTTCATTCTTCTTAAAACCTCTTCATTTGTAACTCTATCCATCCAACTTATTCTCAGGATTCGCCGGTATATCCACATCTCAAATGCCTGCACTCTATTACTTGTCGCTTCTGTAAGAGTCCAGGCCTCCATCCCATATAGAAGAACTGGAAACACGTAACATCTTACTAGCCGCATCCTCAAATCCATACTGAGGTTGTGGCTGCACAGCAGAGGTCTTATTCGCTGGAATGCATTACGTGCCATTTCAATTCTCTGTTTGATTTCCACAGAGTGATCCCATTTATCATTTAAAGTGCAACCTAGGTATTTAATTTGTTGCACTCTCTCAAGAGGGTTGTTACTAACTTTTAGTCCGGTGTCAGGGTTTATCTTCTTACTGATGACCATATATTTTGTTTTGGCCCCATTCAGTTTTAGCCCATACTCTTCACTCACAAAGGTTGTTCTATTTAGCAGCCTCTGTAGGTCTTCCAGAGTACTAGCTATTAACAGCGTGTCGTCTGCATATCTGATGTTGTTGATGTTTATGCCATTCACCACGATTCCTCCCTCCTGATCTTCGAAAGCCTGTTTAAAAATTTCCTCTGAATAAACATTGAAGAGGAGCGGTGATAGCACACACCCCTGTCGGACTCCGCGCAGTATGTCTATCTCCTCCGTAAGTTCACCCTCCACCCTGACTTTTGCTTTCTGCATCCAGTATAGATTTGCGATGATCCTGATGTCTTTGTCATCAATTCCAGTGTTTCGGAGGATATCTAGCATCTTTTGATGTTTAATCTTATCAAATGCTTTCTCGAAGTCGATGAAACAAAGATAGACATCTACGTCGACATCGCGGCAGCGCTGAATGAGGACCTGCGTCGAGAAAAGAGCCTCTCTGGTTCCAAGCCCACTGATGAATCCGAACTGTGATAGCCCAATACGCTCTTCAAGCCTTCGGTAAATCCTCTCATGAATGATTTTTAAAAACAGCTTGAGAGCATGGCTCATTAAACTGATGGTACGATAATCTTCACATTTCTTGGCGTTTGATCTTTTTGGGACTGTGATGAAGGTAGATTTAAGCCAATCCATTGGTATATTTCCGGTGTTGTAAATGCTGTTAAAAATTTGAACCAATATATTAAGTCCATTTTCATCCATCAATTTTAAAACTTCTATATGGATTTCATCTGGTCCTACGGCCTTGCCGTCCTTCATTCTGCCTAGAGCCTGCTTAATTTCTGATATTGTAATAGATGGGCCAGAACTGGCTTCATTTATGCCGTGTTCCATTGGTCTCATATCATGAAATAGTTCTTCAATATATTTCTTCCATACAGCCAATTTGTCATTCACGCTGGTTTGAATTTGCCCAATTTTATTCCTAATACAATTTATATTGGGTCTGCGAGTTCCAATAGTCCACTTGATCTACTTATGGACTCCAAAAAAGTCATGCTTTTCTTGCATTGACTCAATCTCCTTACAATCCTCTGCAAGCTTTAGTTCTTTAGCTGCTCGGATGTCTCGCCTTATCTCCCGCTGTATTTCTTTATATTTGGATTGATCTTTATTCTTAAATTTTCTTCGATGTTTCATTTTTTCCAGGATTTCTTCAGTCATCCATCCTTTTTAGCTACGACTTCATTACTTATCAATTTCTCCTTTCCCACCGTGACAGTTGCCAGCTTGACTCTTTCCCAGGACTCTTCTGTCCTTAAATTTGCGAAGGAGATGTTTTCTAGCTTCGACGTCAGAAGTTTAGAAGCCTCTTCTTTAGTCTGTTGGTTTTTCAGCTTACGGTTGTCGATTTGCTTATTTTTCTTGCCTCTACGGATCTTCTTAGGGCGAATGGCGAAATATTACATCTGCCAGCAGGAGGCTGTGGTCTGATGTTACATCTGCTCCAGGATAGGTTTTTGAAAGCGGTCACAAAATTGCGAAATCTTTTATTGATCGTAATGAAATCAATTTGATTTCTGACTATATGTCCTGGTTGATCAGATGGTGATCTCCATGTATATAAACGTCTCTCAGGCAGTTGGAAGAAAGTATTAGCAATTACCAAGGATTTCTCCTGACAGAACTGTACCATTCGATCTCCTCTCTCATTACGGACCCCCAATTTATATATGCAAGACATTTTTTATTTAACAAATTATCAAATATTTATTAAATATTAAGATAGTATAATAAAATGAAATAAAAGGAAAATTAAAATTGAAAACAAAGTTATTCAATAAGTTTAATTTTTCGAGCTTTTCCATTCGCTGATGTTGTCAAAATCCACATCGAAAAGAATAAACTTAAATTACTTAATATCTCTTGATTCATTGATGATTTTAAATGATTTTTTATTAGTTTAAGTTTACTGAAACTCATTTCACCGGACAGTTAAGCCGCATTCACACTATGCTGACGACACATGTTAACACATCAGCTGACGAGTGAAAAAAAAATTATTTTAATTAGGAGTGTGCACATTAAGCTGATGTGACGTGTTATGACGAGTCGCGACGCAACTCCCTCACTGACGCGTCAGCTCTAAATATAAATTCCCAGAACTCGTCAGGCCATCACCCATGATGAATATGGAAGAAGATCTCATAGAGCATGCCAAAAAAATCCCCAATTTTATATTATCAATCCGAAAAGGATTAGGTATAGAAATAAAAATGAACGTAATGAAGCGTGGGAAGAGATTGGAAAGAATTTTAATACTTATTTATTGCAAGGATAGGCCGTTTGATTTATTTAATCAATATTTCAAATACTTAAAAACATATTTATAAATTTAGTGTTTCATTTAAATTTTAATAGCAAAAAATTTGTTTCTTTGAAATTATTAAGTTTTATAAATTATGTTTTTATTGAACTGGCGGCAATAGTTGGTTACTGATCTTGTAAAATGCGGGGTGAAATAAGATTGGAAACAGCTGTTCAGTATACACTATTTCCAATTTCCGTTTTTTAAATAGCAAAAATAAAATTTATAAAGGGGAATCATCTTTTTGGCAAGAAAATATTTTTGTAATTTATTTATTTGAGTAAATACCCTGATCGACAACGAAATTCAGTCACCCTAATTTTTTGAATAACATAAAATTTCATATTTATAATTATTCATATTAAAAGATATTAATGATCTATGAATTTTAGTTTTCATAATCAATAATATGAGGTATCAAATTAAATATTTAAATGAATTTAATAATTATGTAATATGATCATTACCTATTAGTTAGATTTCCTTTTTATTATTTGTATAGGGGATCAAATTTTAATAAAGCAGTCAATTATCATTTAAATTCCATATCTAATTTTATTTTTATTCATTTGGATTAGCCATCCAAAAGTCTCCTATCCATTCCGCTACGATGTATTCCTGTCTGTATAAGCAACCAAAGAACAACTGACAAGTTAACACGTCAGCGTAGAGTGCACACGCCTAAGCGTCATTGTAATAGTAATTCTTCATGATCGCAAAATTTTTCATAAAGCTTCTTTAACTCTTTCTTGTAGAAGCTACAGGGACTGAATACAGAAGCTTAGTAGAAAGCGCTCTCTCTAGAACTTTCGTGGAGAGTACCAAAATTTAGTAAGTACATATATCTCCAAATTTTAGAAGGAATGATTCTATGGGATTTGTGTGAATCACATCCTCTATTATTACCATTTGCTTAAGAATATTTCTTTGTTTACCTGTAAAGACGCATTCACACTACGCTGACGCTGACGTATTAACACGAGCCGCCGTCAGCATAGTGTGAATGCGGCTTTACAGGTAAACAAAGAAATATTCTTAAGCAAATGGTAATAATAGGATATGATTCACACAAATCCCATAGAATCATTCCTTTTAAAATTTGGAGTTTGATAATAAATAACAACTCTGTCTGCTCATGTATTGAGTTTGCAAATATTCTAAGAACTAATTTTTTATAATTGATTGTTTTTGTATTTATATTCATACATTTTATGCTCATTACAGCTCATTAGAACTGAAGATGCCAATATATAATTAAAGCCGGAAACTGTTTTCTATAAATGAGTATTTTTTATTCTACAGAGGCTTCCTTACTGGCTGAATTCCTCTTTTTCAATTTATAAAAAAGCTCCCTCTTAGTTCTGCCCCCCCCCCCCCATCTAACCAAAAAGCTAAGCTGGGTACGCCCTTAGTGTGTTGTATTTACATTTATTAATTTCTCAATTCTGCTTTAGATTATATCAGTAAAAGTCAAAAATGCACACCATAACGCGGAGGAAGCATCAAAATTTCAGGAGTATGTCCTTCTAGAATCTGTGTAAAAATTGAAAAAAATGGTAATTATTTTAAATTATACCTACTATTGATTATTATTGTTAATATATTATATTGTATATATATTAGGTTTGGTTTCTGTAAAATATGTTGAAACTCATGTAGGACATGTTGATGAATTAAGAACTAAAAGATTATCAAAAACTGAACAAAAGAATATAGCTGAAAAATTAACTGCAGGAGTTTCTAATGAGAGAATTATTCAGGATGCAGAGAAAATCGAAAACATCAAATTGAAACCCATAAATATAATAAATCGAGCAGATTTGGCATATTGATAATAAATGTATTGTTTCTGAAATAAGAAGGGATTCTATTTCTGAGAATTCATTTAGAAAAGAAACCAATAAAGAAGATTTATATATTGAAGAACCTACCGAAAGCCAAAATTATTACGAAGAAAGTATTTCTGAAATGAAAAGCGATTCTATTTCTGGTGATTCATTTAGAAAAGAAACCAATAAAGAATATTCTCCAGAAGATTTAAATTTTGAAGTATCTACTACAAGACAAAATTATTACGAAGAAGAAACTAATGAGTTCATTAAGGATAAAAACGAGGACCAAAATTCAAAGACATTAAACGATTTTAAAACAAAGCGCCAGGTATCTATCTGAAGAAATTTGTTTTGAATCTTATAATGCATCAGAAAATTCTAAATTTTTAGATTGTAATAGAAGAAATAAAAAACTTTGCTAATTCTTTAAATGAAAAATCCTTTGAAAAATTTAGGAATGAATTTAGAAAATTTAAAGATATAATCAAGAAAGACAAAATATTTGTAAAAAGAGAAAATCAGAAAAACAGTTGTATATATATATAATTATCAAAATTATCAAAATAAAAGACAAAATTTGACAGTTGTTTTTTTTATGAAAATGATGAGAGAAGGAGTTACACCAAAAAGGTAAACCCCTAAAGGCCTGGGTTGGCCCCTCCATCGTGAAAAGAAGAAGAAAGAATTTTATGGGCTGGGCGGGGGTCGAAGGTATCTGTGGATACGGGTCTTAAATAGCTGAAGGTTATAAGTCGCGGGAAAGATGATGGCAGGAAGCGAGTCCCAGTCTCTGGAAGTCATAGGGATAAAAGAGATGGCGAAAGCGCTTGTTCGACTTTTATCCAATTTGACAGCGAAGGGGTGCTGAGCGTTTGAAAACCGCGTGTTTCTCCTAAAGAGGGCATTAGGGGGATAATTGATTTCAGCTCGACTGAACAGACACCGTGATAGTATCTGTAGTACAGAGAAAGGGCAGAAACGGTTCTTCGGCGAGCCAGGAGTTAGTTAGTTTCCATAAATAATTACAATTTATTTTGAGGTGATTTTCTTCATCCTTGTAAGTTTTTACCCTAAGTTTCCTTAACATCTAGTCGAATAGGATGGCTAAATTCAGTTTTTCCAGGAAGAACTTTTTGGTTTTTTGTAAAATTTGTCAATAAATGTATATCGTCTTTGCAAATAATGTACACATTATTTTAATTTAATTTTAATTATATTATAATTTATGCATATCGACTATGAACCACCCTCATTTTCATTCAATTTCTTCTTCTATTTACAATCCAGGGGGATCTCCTACTACAAGGGTTGTGAACCTTCTTTCTTATCTCGATATCAAGAAAATGAAATGCATCATAGAGAAAAATCTATGAGTGGAACCGATCAAGAAACTATGTAGAAGAAAATCAAGGATTAAAATCTTGCTTTCAAAGAAATGTGTGACCAATTATATTATTTTCTACAATATAAGATAAACAAGTACACTTGTGGTATAATGTTGGAAAATATTGTAATATTGTTGCTATCACTGAAAGGAGAGACAAATGGGAACCGAGTTATACTCACCCATCAATAGCTATTCAATACCCTGAAGAAGGAGAGAAAAAGTCTCCGAAACGTCGGAAATTGAATAAAATTTAAATAATTTATGGACTGCCTTTCATTATAACCTACTTATTTCGCTTACCAGTCCGTCTTTCTAAGAAAATAAAAAAATTAAATTATAAGAAAATAATTCGCTCTTATAAGGATAAAGAAGTTTATTTGAATAGAAAAAGAGTTAAGTTGTAAAAATAGAAGCTGTCAGAAAAGTACTCGTAATTAAACAAGGTAGGATTTCAAATTGTATTTTCTTATTTGTACCAAGAATAAAACATATTAGATATTATGTAAAATATTTATTAATAATATATAATTTAAAAATGATAAGATAAAATTCAGGGAATCTTAAACATTTCGAATTACTTATGATTTATGAATACTTTCTTTTAAAAGATATCATTTCGATATTTTAGTAAAAAATATATTTTTATAAAATAGACAAAATTAACAAAATACTATATATTTATATAAAATAAACTTTGATTAGAAATCAAAATAAAATTACCATTTTATAAATACTAGAGCAAATGAGATTTGCTTCTAAATTAATACTTCAACCTTCAACTTAGCTACATTTATAAATATATATTTTTATCTCACACTATACAATATACTTAAAATAAGATATAATTTAATTAACAAAAAAGACAAATAAAGAAAATAAAAACTATAAAAATCAAGTATCAATTTAGAATTTGTAGATTAAAATAAAAAAAAAAAACTTAATATTATATATTTAAAATTATCAAATTGATCAAACATTTTAATTTTTTTTTAAATAAAATCTTATAATTTTTGAACATTTTCACATAAACATTTATTCAATAAAATATATATAAAATAACATAAAATCATGGAGAGATGAAGAAAGAGATAGATGCCTTGAAGCCAAATGGTACGCCGCATAGTTTGGTCAGGTTTGCAATGATGTTTAATCAAGGGAGTAGTGAGAGAATAAAATTTCCCAGGTAAATAGCTTCAAAGTTTCTCTTATATAAGTTATGCTTCTTAATACAATCAAATATTGTTCATTAATTATTCCTCTACCGGAAATCAGCAATCATATAATACAAAAATAAAATAATTAATCAAATCTATTTATCATCTACTCACAACTGTTGGGAATAGAACATACACATTCCGCCTTATCATCATCAATTCAATAGTCGAGTAGTTTAGAGACCAGCAAACTGCGTCTCAAGAGTCACATGTTCTTGGGGTACACTCTAAAGTAAAATTGAAAATAAGTTTTTCACTTAAGCTGATATAGATTCTAGATAAATGAAATGATCAAACTATTGCTTGACAACAAGGAAAGAAGGAATTCATGTAGTTTTAAAAAATGCTTTTACTTGTAACTTAACTAATGATTGAACTTTTATTATTGGGCTCAAGAATTAGATTCAGAGAACTTAACGGGGGTGGAATGCTTTGAGGGTGCAACAATGCTGGAAGTGAGTAATATATTTTTGTCATTAAACTCAGATAGGTCACGCGAAAGTTAAGATTAATTAGATTTCGCTCAACCAAACATCCATTTTTAATTGATAACATCTCAAACAATGCTATCATGTGTTTGTCTTCACAACATAATAAGGGGTTCTTAGATCACTCTTTTGTTGAACCTTTTTAAATACAAGAGGGTTTTGAGAAATGATTTAAAATCCTCATCAATAAGGAAAAGGTAATTTCAAAAGAAAGATTAAAGCTCGCTTTCTTACTTCAAGAGAATAATCAATTTCCGAATCAAGCCCAAGACTCACTTAAACGGCTTAACCAGTGTTGTTAAGTAACTAGATACATCTTTGCGTATATATATATATATTTCAAAAAATTTGTAGCTGTACAATTTCCAGAGATATCTATTTAAAAAAATATATAAGATACATCTTCAGATTCACATTTTTAAAAATTGTAATTTCTATTTGAACCTGATCATTTGTTCCGAATATCATTATAGCTCTAAATTAGCTTGGTTTCTAAGGGCCATCCTTCCTCTCCATTCATACCTCCATTAATAAAATTGTAATATTCAAAAATTAATACTATTGATATAATTATAATTCATATAACATTATCTTATCATTTTATCTTTATATTTAGGCACTTTTGAAATACTATTTCTATTTTAAGCATCAACTCGTTCTACACACATAGCGACGCCCATTCCTCCACCAATACAGAGGGATGCTACACCTTTTTTCTTGTTTTGTTGTTTGAGAAGATACAATAAAGTTACTAAAATTCTTGTTCCTAGAAAACAAACAAACATTATTATTAAATTTTGCAGGCGATGAAAAAATCATATAGATAATTTTGATTTTATGTCTAAAAGGCTGTCGTACCCCTAGTAGGGATTCGAAACCAAGTACCAAAAACGTTATCCTTGGAGATAGAAGATATCTATACATCTTAAGAGTAAAATTTTTCCGACTACAGATTCAAAATTTCATGGCAAATCTATACCTGATATAAGTACGATTAGAAATAAGTGAGTTTTTCAAATTTGGATCGCGGAATTTTTCTAGAACCCAACCACTGAAGAATATATTTTGAAAAATGTAAATAACTGTGTTAACTTTAAAATGGATAATTATGAAAACATTTCAGATTGCTTCAGTTGAATAGTGTTATTGTTCTGAGAGTCTATAAGATTGTGAGTAAGAATAAGTAGAGATGTTGAGAGAGGTATTCTTATTTTGAATTTATTAATGAATTAATACAAGAGTTAATAGACCTACTTAATATGTTTTGGAATTAATTTGTGAGACTAATTTATTTTATTTATGAATGTATTTGTAAAATGAGATAAATTATTTATAATAGAATGATCTAATCAGCCCATTGCCATCACTGATGTAGTACTTATTATGTACAACATAGACTGGTATGGACTATAATAAATTGTTGATTTAATATTTCATCTCACTTTATGATTACCATACTAAAATAGATTCAAATTAATGAATGTCTTTGGACTAGTGTAAAATAAATAAATGAAAAAAATAAAACCACATAAAGAGTGAGATATTTTATATATAATTTCAAAAAACTAAAACGCTATTCTATTAATATTGAATTATGAATATAATTTGTATGATATGTTTTGTATACTTAACGAAATTTAAAAAAATGTTAACATTCTTTTAGCAATACTGAAGATCAACAAGTAGCAACCGAAACTGTCTAATAAATAAAAAATAATGTATCGAAATTATTAAATTTCTTTTAATAGAATATGTAACCAGGGATCTAGTAGGGCCGGAACGCTGTTCCGGCACTTTTTCCAATCGTTTCATTACTTTTCTAAATTTTAGAAAGATTATCTCATTTTTTTTGAAGCCGGAAGTATTGTTTACATTTTGCGCACATGTTACTTGAAAAAATAATAGATACAAGTTCTTTAATTTCTATAGATCACAAATTCAGCGTTCCGGAACTTCCTTTTTTAGCACTACATTTCTTTAATATTGAAGTTTTTTTTTTTAATGGAATCGAATGCAAGAAAGGGCGCACAAGTAAAGAAGCAGCCCCTATGGATCTCGAAAAACCCTTGAAATACCGAAGAGAATGAAAAGTTGATTAAGTGAGAGGGTGGAGACGTAGGTGTTTATGCACTCGGATTTTGAAGATTTCAAGGTTATAAGTGCTGGGAAAGATGGAGGCTGGGAGAGAGGTCCAGTTCCTTGAAGTCATGGGGATATATGTATTGTTGAATGAAGTGGTCCGGCACTTTTCTAATTTGACCGCGTTGAAAAAATACTGACTAGTCTTTAATTGAATAATAATAATTTACCTGAAGATCCTAGAGGGTGTCCTAATGCTATCGCACCTCCATTTATATTGACTTTCTCAGGGTTTAGTTTCAAATCTTTAATTAGGGTCGCAGATACAACACCGAAAGCCTCGTTTATTTCAAAAATATCTACTTCGTCCATGGTCCATTTTGCTCTTTCAAGCTAGAAGTATTAAGAAAAACAAAAACATTTAAACAACAATTGAATAATAAAAATGACAATATCCTATGTAAAAAACAACTTAGGAGTTGAATAAATTATTTATTATTATTTAAAAGAACTTGTACGAATCTCAAGACACATCTTGGGGGGGGGGGGGGGGATAGTCTAGGTGGTAGCGTGTCTTCCTGCTAACCAAGTGGACCCGGGTTCGAATCCGACTCGAGGCATCCGGATAAAATCTGACCCCAGGGGTAGGGACAAATTTAAATAAAATAAATAGCATCGTAGAAAGGCCGAAAAGCCAAAAAAAAGACACATCTTGATATCGTAAATAATTTTCAAAATACACTACTTTTTAAAAAAGTTAATTGAGAATAAATTTCAAAGAAGAAAAAAAAACAAGAGAAATAATATAACAAATAATTACATGAATATAAAATTTAAATAATGTATATAAAATAGGTTTTACTTTTTAAAATATTTTGGTGATTTATAAGATCGTGAGAAAACTACTACTTGATCCTTTTCAACTCCAGCATTTGTAGAGAAAGAGTGGATGGATATTCCATCAAATACATCTAATACTAAGATTTGATGCGAAAAAACTCAAACCATTCGCAGAGCTTTGAGGAGAAACCAAAGATTTTTGTACAATATATGAATAAAGGCTTCTAGAGCAGACCTGGCAAACCTGAATTGCACCGCGGACCGCATTGACGAATTAAAGATTTCCGAGGGCCACACATAAATAAGAATAATTACATTGTTTTTCGAAATCTGGCCTTAAAGAATCTCGTACCCGATAAAAAGACAATTAGTCATATATGAACGTGGGCCGCAAGTAAGTCCGTGGAGGGCCCCGGGTCGGCCAGGTCTGCTCTAGACTTCTAGAGTCTTTTTTTATTATCAGTCACTTTGTTCTAAGTATGGGCTACATACATTGAAATATAGCTTGTAGAAATCCATTATGCCTATCATGGATTACTTTGTTACGTAAGTTAAAACTTGTCATAAGGTCAAGGGCGGATCAAGGGGGGGGGCGGAGGGGGGCGATGCGCCCCCACGAGCCCGCCTGGCTGCTGGGGAGTGCAACATGTGCGCGCCGCACGGAGAGGCCAAAAAACGGCGGCCAAATCGACAGGAATTTATAACAATTTTTATTTTTTATTTAAATGAACTTAAAATATGAGATATGAAATTTGTAAAAAGATTTTAAAATTGAAAATCAAGTTCTATTAGATCTTATATACATCGGGCACCTATATACATTCTCCCCCCCCCCCATAAAAAATTCCTGGATATTGAATTTTGTCTGCATTTTTCATCTGGAAGTTCATAAGGTAAAGATGATAAAATCTAATAAATTTTGCGTTTTAGGAATACTACGAACTTCCTGAGTATTAAACTCTAGCCACAAAGTTATAAATTTGAAGAAAAAAAATTATTTCAGATATTTGTAAACATGCGAGTAAGGAAAAAAATCGAAAATTTAATATGAAATCACGACGCGCCAGCTGCCTGGCTGAGCGTACAGAAGTAATAAATCTAGAATTTAGTCGGATTATGAATATTAATTAAAGGGAGTCAGGTTGGCCGAGTGGTTATAGAGCATGCCTTCTAATCAAGCTAGGGAGGGTTCAAGCCCGAATCGCTGCAAATATTCGACCAGCTATAATCTGATCCCTTCAGGGGTAGGTAATGGGAATCCACGCCTGTGAAAAATTTCCAAAGGAAAATTACAATGGTGAGACTACTCTACACAGTAATCGCCGAAGCTCGGCATCGAGCATGGCGCTTGAAGAAGCAGATGAATATTAAATTGAAGCTATTAAAAAAAAGTATTATTTCTAGTCTTTTAAAATAAATGGTCAACCAGTGGTGGCCGAAACTGTTTAGTGAATTAATAAAATAAATTATAATAATAATTAAATAAAATTATTGTCTAAATTCTGACTAAAAAACCTTTCAATTTAAAAATAATTAAAATTAAAATGTCTTACAGCGAGTTTTATTGCAGGTGAAGGTCCATATCCCATAATTTTCGGATCACATCCAGCGGAAGAGTAGCTTACAATTCGCCCCAATGGCTTTATCCCCCTCTGTAAAGCGACTTTTTCTTTCATAATAACAACTGCAGCAGCTCCATCATTAAGTCCTGAAGCATTACCAGCAGTTACAGTGCCATCCTGTAAAAGAAACCTTTTGAATTAAAATTTACCACTTAACTAGACATGGATATTTAAAATTAAAACATTTTGATTTTAGAATTTTTGATTTTATCAACCCTAGTAGCACAATGTTTCAAACTATATAGTAACCATATTGTCCCTATATAGATTTTGAGAATCTATATAGGCACTATATAGTTACTATATAGTTTGAAACGTTGCTGATTCTCAAAATCTATATAGGGACAATATAGTTACTATATATGTAGTTTGAAACATTGTGCTACTAGGGAAGTCAATAAACTGCAATTTACATTAAATCTGAATTAAAGTTAAAGAAGTTAAGAGATCCCCAAAGATTAGTTATTATTAAGGACATGATTAATATAACCAAGAGTAAATAACCCCTTTTATAGCAAGAGGAATTTACAGATTTGTAATGTACTGGTTATATCTTGGCATTTGAATTTTCACTACATCTCTATATACTAACTTTAATAACGTAATATGGCACAGTGTAAGAATCCCTGTCTATAATAATTTATTTTTTATAAATAAATTTTTTTAATATGAAATAATTTTTAAAATACCGTTTGAAATGCAGGTTTAAGTTTTTTTAAACCTTCTAACGTGGTCCCTGGTTTGATGAATTCATCTTTATCTACAATTCCTGTTTTTACTGGAACGCTAACAATTTCCTCATCAAAAAGTCCTTTTGCTTGGGCATTACTCGCTCTTCGTTGCGATTCTAATGCAATTGCATCCTGTTCATCACGAGAAATATTAAATTGCACTGCCATATTTTCCGCTAAAGATAAAAAATAAATTAATTAATAAATTGAAATGTTTTAATGGTAATATGAAATAATTTCAGTTTGATAGCAGATTTAATGATTTGGTGCTTTAGTTGTTTATCCAAAGACTGTTTCGACTGAAATCACCTATATTGCACATTCTTGTGCATTTTGATAAGTTTTACTCATTAATGTACAATCTAGGTGGTTTCAGTATAAAAACTTTTCTTTCTATTGATAAATTTCAGTTTAATTCAACCTACAAGTATCTCCCATTGAGATTTGATGCATAGCATCGGTCAATCCATCGGCGAAGATAATATCTTGTAAATCTACTTTGCCGGCTTTCACACCCTTTCGCATATAGACGCTGTGAGGAGTTTGACTCATGGATTCCATTCCGCCGCAAACTACAATCTCAGAGTCTCCATCACGAATCGATTGAACCCCAAGCATCACAGCCCTGGAAGATTATCTTTATCAGAAAAAATGTTGTTTTACATACATTATAGTTAAAAAGCAAGAGGAAATGACAATTTTTTTTTATCTTTATAACCTTTGATACTTGTCCATTAAGCTAGAACAAATTAATTTTTTATGGGACTTAGGTGATGTGTGTGTTTAAGGTAAAACATGTATAGCTGGTTAGATTTTAAACAGTGAATGGGATTTGAACCTGAGTCCCGGCTAAAAACTGAAGCGCTATACTCCCCAGGTACACGACCCTCATCCAGAATTGCCCAACACGCCTAGGGAGAGCATTGCCCTCCGGACGGCAGAAGAATGTGATTGACCCGAAAATTTCTATATTTTTTATTTTTTGCTTTAGAAATATCTTAAATTTAAAGAAAAATTTTCAAGCGTAAGAGTTACTATAAAGATAGTATGCTGTATATCAGCTATTCTCAACCCCCGTAACTCGTACCTAGTATTAGATACGCAAAAATTTCTGATGGTAAGTAGATGATTTTTTTTGTTTGTATTTATTTGAGAGTAAAGAGGCGTAGTCAGAAAAATTTCATGGGGGGGGGGGTTAATCCAAATTTTCATTAGAAAAAAAACAGCTTTTACCTAACTATAATAATTTCCCCAATATTTTTGAAAGTGACAATTTAAGTATGAAATCCTATGGCCCCCAAGTAATAAGTATTAATAAAATCATCCGAGTCCCAAAAACTTTATGAAATTAAGAAATAAATGCTTCTTTTCTAATATCTGCTCTATTTTTCTCTTATAAATAGAAATAGTTTGACTTCTAAAAAGATTAATCCGAGATTTCGAAAATGTAACCACATCTGATTTATAAATAAATAAAAATAAATTTTCTTCATTTTTGTGATTAAATTAGAATCATGACCCTTATATAATATAATTTATTTAAATATTTCAAAAATAATTACTTTAAATAGATAAGAGATTTAAGCACTTATGAATAAAAATGAATTTTTCCGCATAAATTTCAACTATTATCTATGATAATAAATTAGAATTTATAATATGTATTTGAAACTAATTTTTTCCTTAGTTGATTATAATAGTTTAATAATAAACATTGAAGGAAAACGCTGAGAACTTTTTCAAGACTCAGTAATACCTATACATCCCACAAGCGATTATCATTGAGCGAGAAAGTTAAAACTTTGTAGGTACTTAAATATGAAGCTTATTAAGACAAACTTATATGTCAAATTTGAGCTTATTAGTTATAATCATATGACAATTAGATATTTTTTTTTATTTTCTCCATTTTAAACCTGAATCTCTGAAAGTCCAAAGTTTAAGCAGTTTTTCCTTTTGGAAATACAGAGATGGCAATTTTTTAAGAAATTTCCACTAGGGGGGGGGGGGGGCATTAGAAATTTTTTGGGTGCCACGCCCTAAAAGGTTAGGCTCATTGGCCTCCCGAGTTTTTCTCGGTAGCACGCCTGTCGCAATCCGGCTCTGAATATACAGTATGAACAAATGTGTGCCAAATATTTGTACATACATGTAGTGCCAAAAATATTAAATTAAATATTAAAACCCATTAAAGGGAACCAGACTTATCTGTTTATGCAAATCGAGAGTTCATAAAGACATTTTTTAGAAAGGAAGCCAATTTGTGAACATTGTTCAATAAAGTACATTTTATAAAAAATACAAGTTCTTTCATTGCATTGTCAATTCTTCCGCAAATCTGAGAAAATTAAAAAATTCAACTTTTTGACTTTGTGGGCAAACGGCTTCCACTGAGGGGGGGGGGGGGACTCGCGACTGGGTGCAATTGCCCACCCATTTATACCTTAAAAAATGCCTTGAATACAGACATTTTAGATTTTAACAAAAGAAAGTACTTTCTCTTCCTGGATTATCATGAGATTCGGTCTGAAATCTAAGTAGTTCTTTGTTTTGAAAATACAAACATTTTTAATTCAAAAACGTACTTTCTCGGATCTTAGTTATCATGGAAATCAAAATATAGACTCTGAAAGAGAGAAAGAAAAAAAATCATATTCGAATATTATTTTATTTTAGGTTTCAAACTTTTATAAACACGATTAAGCAAAAAATAAATAAATATATAAATTATAAGGTGAATTCATTTCTGTTGTCCGGTTCGAAGATCTAATAATAATTAATTAATTAATTAGTACAGATACAATTTTATATATAATCATACTGGCTCAAAATTTTTAATATTTTGTAAGTACCTATTAGGGTTATATCAATAAATAAATGATATAATAATCTAATAATTATGTATATGACTGAAGATGGCAAAATAAAATTTGGCCGAAACTTCTCAAGGAAATTTTTTGTTTTTTCTTTGATTGCTGTCCCTCTTTTTCCTTTCACATAATAATAATTAATGAAATAATAAGAAACTTACTTTAATCCAGAGCCACAAACCATATTGAGATTATAGGCCGGAGTATGAATCCCTAGTCCAGCTTTGATAGACGCATGCCTCGCTGGATTTTGACCTTCTCCCGTTTGGAACACCTTATTTAAAATAACAAAAAGTAAATAAATAAATTAGAGAGTGTATTAATTTAATATAAACTTAAAACTCACTTTTCTTTAGTGTTAAAAATGTCATTTTATCCTAATTTAAAAGATTAATAAATATCTGAGCCGCAATAAACTTTATTTCCTATATATAAATATAAATACATAAATAATTGAATTGATATGAATTGATTTGATTACAAGTAGAAGATATTATGTCAAAGTAAAAAGTCATCATCCCTTGAGAATTCAATACTTGTACCAGATTCAATTGCTGGATGATAATCTAGGTACGGATTCTTTTTGAATTTCGAAAATATTAAAGAAAAGTCTTATTTTAGTTTATTGACAATTTTTATAAAGAATAAATACATAATGAATTTAATATTTTTGATTTACATGTCAGAAGAGCTCAGTTCCTCGTGAATCGAACACAAGACAAAAGTGCCTATCTTGCATTGTACCCTTGACTTAAAACTTGAGACAAAATTATTCAATCGGTATTGCGGTATTGGCCTCTTCCCCAAACAGCCCTTGCTTTCACTTTTCGTTACGGTCTTATTTCTCACTATACAAATATACTTTACCATGGAAAAATAATTTTCAATTAAACCAGTGACTTCTTGAATTCCAGGCGGCGATTCCTTGTTGCCATGGAAATCAAACAATCTTTGACACTACTTTAAAACTATTTTTTCTACTAAAATCTTAGAATTTGTCCGAAAAAGATTGATTGAATTCTGTCTCTTTTAAAATACATCTTGGTTAATCTGAACCTGAGCTGATTTTTTGAAAAAACTACCAACTATTTTCAAAAAAGATGCTCAAAACTTTAATTATATTTTTGATAAAATAATATTGGGATATAATTATTTTATTTGATTAAAAAAAAATTACCTTTTTCAAGGTTCAAGATTCTCACTTGATTTTAATTTTGATATTTTATTCTCAATTTATGAATGCCAATATTTATACAGATAAAAATAAATAGTGTCAAGGTTTTATATGCGAAATTCATTATTAGTATGTAGAAAAGTGTTGCTACGTGGTATAAGATTAGTTCCCCTTTGAATTTAATAATATTTTATAATAAAAATCATACTTGTCCCATAATGACTTGTGAAACTTCATTTGGCTCTACATTTGCTCTATTGAGAGCTTCTTTAATGACGATTGCACCCAAATCATGAGATTTCAATGAGGAGAGACTGCCAAGGAATGACCCTGAAAAGAATAGAAATAAATAAATTAATTTAATATATTTTTTCTGAAATACTTAGCCTACAATACTGTAATATTCTAATCATTTTTAGGGTTACGTTTAAAAAGCTTACCCTATTAGTCTGTTGCTATAATGTCTGACCGTCGTAGAAACGAAAAATTAGTTTCTTTGAAGAGTTCTCAAGCATAATTAAACATTTGTCTGTTAAGTCCATTTATTGGTAGAGTTTTATGTAATAGGTAGAGATTGGATTCCTATGCAATTGAATATTTTGTTTGCCGCCACATACGACCCAGGGGATTAATTATCTATCTGAATCATGCATCTAGGATACTGTGGGTTAAATTTTATACTGCATATTTTTGCACATTTGAGTAATTTTGCATAAAATATTATATTTGAAGGATTTTTTATCAAATATTGCATATTTACATGCATTATATTGCATTATACAGGTTTTTTTAATTATAAAAATAAAAGCAATACAATACAATCGTCTGTTAAATAAAACTACCCACCCCCGTATTTTTTTGTTCATATTTTTTGAAAAATTATATTTTTTATTCAAGTTAAACTATTATTTATTTGAGCTTAAAGATTTTTTAATATTTTAAATATTTATAATGAGAATTTTGTGCAACTTTTTACGAAATAAAAGTCCATATTTGACACTTTGGTCTCTATAGCTTACTTGAACATTTGATTTTTTCATAGCACTACTTTAAATATATAGTCTTTTTTTGTCTTAAATTTTAATTTTTTAGTGCACAAAATTTTTTATTTTGGCATCTTTTACTGCTCGTATTTGCATATTTCAACGTATTGTGCCAATACTTGCATATTTCAGCATTTTTAAATGCATATTTTATGGCATATTTTGGCAGTTTTTACTGCATAAAAATCCGGTCTCTAGTAATAGGTAATTAGTGTATTAACTGAAAAGTTCTTAAATACTTCTACATCGAGAAGTTTTAGGGTTTTCTTTTTTTCTTTCGTTTTTTTGTGAGGTCGCCATTTTCTTTTTCCCTTCACTGCCGACCATCATTACTGCTGTTTTTTATAAGAGGCCCTTCATATATTTTTTCTATTTGAGCTTAGAGAGCCAATATAAATATGAAAAAGAGCCACGCCCTATCATAAAAAGGGGAGTGATCAAATGCAGCAGCAAATCAGGGGAAAGGGAATCCCTAAACGTCTAAAAAGTTAGTTTTTCTTTCTTTTTTGATCTTTCTTAAATGCTACAACCTTCAAACCTTCAAGATTCAACACTACAAACACTTTGCATTCCGAAACCCTCTCTTTTTCCTTCCAACAGTGAATTATAATAATGAATTTCATTTCTATAATTAATAAAATGAAAAATGACAATTCACTGAAAATAAATTTAATTAAATAAAATTAAAATATTTCACTGGAAGTAGTGGATTGTTTAATAGTTAAAAATATATTAAAGATCTTCTGCTCTTAATATACTTAAATATTTTCACTTGTTTGAGAGAACAATTTCAAAAAACTTTCCTTCATCTTCAGTGTATTACTTACTAACTACATAATTATATAGTTTTACTCACAATTCAATTTATTTTCGAAAGAAAGATGGAAGCAGTTTGTTAATAGAAAAAAAGGCAATCTTTAGAAATTCCGAGGTAGCTTCAAAAATTGTCGACCTAATCGTGTTAAAAATACCGTCAGGAATATTAATTACTAAAAGATAAATAATACAAAATAATTTTTAAAGTGAAATTATCAAAGTGTTACAGGAATCAAGATGAGAATACAAAAACTATTCATCAATCAAAATTTTATAGGTTATTTGAAATAGTAGCTAAGACGGAAATCTTTGACGCCTACTAGTAGTGGTATTAGCGAAAATCACGCTAGGAGTGACATGTATTCAAGATATAGAATTAATAAGATAGTGCGAATTCACCCCCTTTCATCTGTTTGGAGACATCTATCGGTGAACTACACCTCTCCCCCATAAAAAATATTTTTGTTATTAACGGCAATCGCCTCTAGTTGTTGAAGATTATCGCGAATACTGTCTAAAATAAATCAAAATAATTTTATTAAAAAAAAGACACAGTTATTAATTATTCTTTATAATAAACAAATAAATAAACTAAAACAATGTAGAATTGATAAAAGTTAACCATTTCTATGCCAGGTTTCAGCTTTCTAGTTCAAACTATTTGCAAAGATCGATTGCTCTCTGCTAGAAGATTTGTGTAGATCGCATTTGGAGAAGGCATTGGCGAAAATTACGATAGGGGTGAGGTTTATTTAAGATATATAGAATTAATAAGTAAGCTCAAATTCAATGCGAATTCACCCTCTTGACATTTTTTTTTTACTTTATTTCCAGATATCTATCAGTTGATAACAGCAGAATGTTTGTAATTAATCGATAGCGACCGGCTCTTTAGATAATTTTCGCCCATCCCATTTCGTGTTTTAATTATTATTATATTATTATTATTTTCTATTCCAAAATAAGTAACCTATCTCTTATGAAAAAATTATTTCAATAAACGCTATAGTTTAGACCAAGAAAAAATACAAACAAAGTAAAGAATAATGGGTTTAGAAATTCTACGAATCCCCAAAATTTTGGGCTAAACGTTCTGAGACCTTACAAGTCTACTTTTTCTTCAAATTTTATAAAAATTCACAAAATATAATATTCTATTTTCTTTAAACTCTATAGAAAGTAGGAAGTAATTCAGAAACCACTAGAAATACTCCTTGTCCGAGCCTCACTCACATATAATATATGAATTAAGATTAGAAAAAGAAAACAAAAAAAAAAAATGAACACCTTGAACATAAATTCAATTTGTCTTATATAAATTTCAATTAGATTTTTGATAAAATCTATTTATTCTTGCATAAGCTATAAATTTAAATTGAAGCATCTTATCTTTCAATTTTTTGACAAATATTATAATATTATTTATGAGTTTCATATTTAGAATTTGCCTAATCTTTCATAAAAGATTATCTAATCTATTGATTTAATTATTAATAAAAAAAAATGAAAATTTTCGACTGAATTCAAAAGTTTTACCTACAGAGAGAGCATACTGGGTAAAACCTTTTCATATCTCCCTTTCCTAGATAAAACTTTCTCTCTATTTACTTTATTAATATCTGACACTCACTGTGTTTTTCAGAATGGTGTCAAAATTGAGGAATGCGATTGGCTTTCTAAAAAAGCTATAAATATATTTTTAGGTATAGGGAAAGAGTTTCAATAAGTATTTCCAAAAAAAATTTGGCTTGTAGGTACTAAAAATAAGCTGACGTGTTCTGATGTGGCCATCCTCTTGACTTTACCATACAATCTGGCCCCTATAATTATTTATAATCATGTAGGGGGGGGGGGTTAGTTTTTGAATTTTTATACTTCTGAGGTCCTACTGATTATGTATACAAAATTTGGTTGAGTTTGGTAAATGGCCAAGATTTTCATTTTTTGACCCTACAACCCCCCCCCCTCCTCATTTTGGGCTGTTAGTTTTTTCATTTTTAGACTTCTGGGGGTCCACTGATTATGTATAAAAAATTTGGTTGAGTTTGCTCAAATGGCCTAGATTTTTAATTTTTAATCCCCCCTCTCCACCCCCCCCCTTAATTTTGGGTCGATATGCACCAAAATCTAATCAGCTCTGAATCTCAATGGACCAAAACTGCGTGTGAAATTTGTTTTCGATATTCAAACTAGTTTTTGAGCTAGCTGTCCACAAAAATTTGGTAACGCACAGACTAACTAACTAACAGACAGACTAACAGACAGACTAACAGACAGACTAACAGACATACAGACTAACAGACATTTTGACAAAACAATTATTATCTCGAAAAATATAATATTTTCGATGTTTACTTTTTAGAGATTTTTTGTAGAGCGAAGTGCCATGATTTAGCTCAATTTTTTTAATCAAAATAGTTTCAGCCGTTTTGAGATATTTCGAAAAAAAAGAAGGAAAAAAACCACTTTTTTCATGCACGATTACAATACTTGACCATACCCTGTATAGTAAAGTAAAAAAGACAATTGTGAGTAAGCTATTTAATTGACAGTTATTTTGATATTCGTAAAGAGGAATAAATATTTTCTTCAATGTTTTTACGATGACAGAAAATATATTATTTAAAGTCCAATAATCTTTAAGGATACTGAGATTTGTGAAGAAAAATAAACAGGCTCACGGATAATCCAAATTAAAGATTTTTTTAATAATATAAATGCACATAGGTATTGCAGCTTAATATTTTAATATAAGTTTGGATAGATTTGTATGTATTCCTAAAAATAAATTAATATTTAGGAGTGTAGTAAAGGTGAAGATTTTGTAGACTTGGGTTTTGAAGAACAAGTAGGTTTTTCACTGTAATATTTTAAAATAACTGTTTATTATATAAGTGTTATTATTATTTGTTATATTATATTTTACCCCTATCCTGAAAAAATGCACATGATCGATGACGAAAAACAAACCCTTTACAATTACTGCTTTACTGTATTTGAAGAATTTCTGTATATGGCAAAAATTATCAGACTTAAAAACAAAATCTACAAAGGCCTCAGAAATAAAACTCAGAAAAAATTGTTCAAAATAATGGTATTTTTGATTTCTTGCTCTACATTATTAGACTATAAATAATTATATTTGATTTAGATTTGATTAAGATCTTCACCTCAAAAAATTAAGACTTTTTTACGAGAAATAAAACTAACAAAAAAAAAAAAAAATATTGCCAGTGCCCAGGACAGAAAGGATCCTTAAAATAAAACTCTAAAAAAAAGATTATCAATCCCATTTTCATAGAATGAAAATTAAATTACTCACACAATAAAAGAAGATTTCGAAAAGAATAAAATAGAAAGGTTGTATTTTTTTGACAGGTAGGTAATCCCCCTTCTCCCTCTAAACGAAAAAATATATCGGAGTATCGGATTCAAAAACAACTTACATAGTGCCCACAAGCAAGTTGCTCACGAATTAAACCTCTCAAATGTAACCTTTCAAAATCTTCATCTGCTTCATGTATTATAATAAAAAGATTCACATTTTTTTATTTTCTCAAGAACTCTCATAAAATAAAATAATATTTTTTTAACAGAGCCCAAAAGACGAGAATGGATCTTTGAAATGAAACTCACAAAAAATTGTCAAATGTAATAATATAGCACCTCTTATTTATTATATATACAATATACAAAATTAAATCGATATTGTTTTATGCCCTGATAAAAAAAAAAAAAAAAATGATTAGATAACCCAAAAATAAAACTAAGCACAAAAAACAATTTATTAATCTTATAATTAATTAAAATCACAAAATAGGTCAAGATATAGATTGGAAGTATAATTTAATTAAAATAAATTAAAGTATTAAATCCACTGTGAGGTTATAAAGAATATTATTTATTTATTGAATAATAATTTTCTTATCAATAGGTGCCCTGGCTGTCCCACCCATAACAATACTCTCTTTTTCAATGACATTCAGGGTGAAAATGAATTTTTAAAGAACTGAATGTATTTGACAGGTTAGTATTGAGGCAATGGATTAATTCGTATTTGGTTTATTATATCCCTTGAGCCAAAAATAAAAAAAATCGAATTCAAAAATAAAATCTTCTATAGTGCCCAGAGCAAAGATAGCCTTGAAAAAAACAACTCACATAATATAATCAAATGTAATATTTCAAAATTATTTTCTATCTACACAGGTGCTATTTGAATAATTACATTTTTTTTTATTTTTTTGAAAAACCTCACGAAAAAAATTTAATGCTTATTGTATAGAGTCCAAATCGAGAAGGTATCCTTGAAATAAAACTCACAAAAAATTGTCAAATGTCAATCAAATATGATGTCTCTGCTTTCAAATATATCTGTAAGAATTGTGAATAAGTATGTAAGTCGTATTTGAAAACTTCTCAGGAGAGCGATTTCAAAATTTAAAAGGCTTGATAAAATCCAGATTTTAAGAAAAAAACATTTTTTGTCCTCCCAGTTGATCCTATGTGTTTAGGCACTTATTCACCAAGGACAGCACTCAGAATACTTAATCAATTTTGTTCGAAATTCGACTTACTTATTCACAATACAACAGAATATAATATAATATATATATTATGTTGAATTGTATTTTTTATTATATTCTCCCACTCCAAAAAAATAAATAAAAATATTCATGTTCAAGTAAAGCTACTTAAACTAATTCCCCTAATTAAAACTCAAGATATTGATTGGAAATCACACGAAAAATCTATAAAAATTTTATTGAGACATAGTTTAATTGTATTTTATTACATTAAAGTATTAATTTACTGTGAGTTTATATAGAATATTATAATTAATGCAATTTAATAATAATATTCTTACCAATTGGGGTCCTTGCTCCTCCACATATAACAATACTTTCTTTTTCAGTGAGACTCATGTTGAAGGAGATTGTGGATCAAATAGAATGATGGTTTCGCCGTGAATGACCAATGCCGAATGGACGATACGAGGAGGTTCTTGTCTTTTGAAGGAATGCGTGTCTCGTGGTCTGGTGGTCTGATGGCTTAAGGCCCCGCCGCCATTCCTTGGGCCGGCTCCCAAACCCAGAGTGCCTTGCGCTGCGACCGGGAGTCGGGAGTCGAGAGTAGTGGTGATCCAACATGGCTGACACACACGCCAGCGAGACGGCTCTCCCGGAAAATACAGGTAAACATCCACCTTCACCGAGACGGACATACAAAAAAAATGTTTAAAAAATTTAACATAAATTAGTTTTCATCATGGTAACCCTTCCGATATTTTTCCGATCCAAATTACTAGCAAAATTTGCAAATTTCCTTGTTCAAACTTGCCCCATAGGATCAATGATGTTTTTTCACGATCGTCTGCCGACAGTCCTCGATTAATTTGATAACCTCACGTTGACGTCATTAATAAGATAAGAAGTTAAGAGTTTTCCAACCCATTTTGCTCCTCGACATTGCTCGTTAGATCATTACTTAATTTGGCTAAGACCTTGGCACCGCATTTTTCACCGCCAAGTTCAATTTTAAGGTTAAGTTCCCCCCTTGTTTTTTCTTTTTTTAGGGGCAAACATTTCTTATTTCAAAGTAAAATTAAAACAGCAAATATATCTATTTTTTTATCAAATGTTTTTAATTTCCTGTGATTCAATGACACTGTCTGTTTATCAGACGGTGTGGTCATGCCTTGCTGATCCGCCTAACTTCACGGACCTAAAACTCACAACTTTTCGAGCTGAAATATTTTTAATTTTTTAATTTTTTTTTTAAATTCAATTAATCTAAGATTTTTTATCAACTCTTCGTTACTATAAATTATTCTTTTGATAAATAACATTCAACCAGTGATTATATAAAAAATAAAATTACTCTATTTTTTTCATTTACTTTTTAAATGATTTCTTTATTCCAGGTCTCTTTTAGCAAGTGTTTTAGTGATTTTTAAATATACGAAAATTTCCTTGTGCTAGAAATGTATTGGGTTTACATTTCAAAGATACACAAATCATAATATAAACATTATTTTTTATATTTTTTAGTTCTTTTTGCAAATATTTATTGATTCCAAATAACTTTTTTTCTTGAGGTAAATAATGCTTTCTATGTTAATTATTTATTTATTTCAATATTATTATTTATAATTTTTAAGTTCAAAATTACAAATTTGAAAATTTGATTCATGTCATTTGTATGTATTTAAGTAAAGTTATCTTAGATTTGCAATAAATTTATATAGCTTAACTTTTAGTTAAAATTTACAATACAGTGTTTTTCAGATTTAAAATATCACAAAAATTTGAATAATTTTATTAATAATAATACAAATAGTGATTATATTTTTAATGCGAATAAAAACTAGTGTTTTTTTTCACTCTTTGAGAATCAAATCACAAAATTAGTGATTAAAACCTTGTTTTTTATAAAGAAAGATTGTGATTAAGTCTTCAGTTTAATATCAATTCATATTTTTGACTTTTGAAAATCACTTCTTGACTGTATTTAAACACTTGTCAACCTCATTAATTGTCTTCATCTTCAGTCTAATATAATTATTTTATATTTTGATTTTTAATCAATTTTGTTCTCTAATTTACTTCTTTTACAAATAATCAACTATATTTATTATTATATAAATTGGTTTATGTTTAGAGTAATTATAATTTTAATTTTCATAGGATGTGGAAAAAAATTAAATAAGACAATCAATTGATTCTAGTCGAACGTTTTGACAATTTTGACATCATTCTTGAATTGTATATTATAGTTGCCGAAGAAATAAAAATGACAAAACGTCAACCCTTCTGATCTTCTTTGGTTAAAATTAAATTAATGACATTCCTTTTAAACATTATAAATTTAAATTATATTAATTTTATATGTCTATTATTCCATTGCTATTTATTTTAAACTGAAGTGAATGACAAAGCCTTCGAAAATATTATCTTTAAAAAAATAAATAAAAATATTAAATAATTTTTTTTATTATTTGTATAATTTTTATAATTTAAAGTAATTTAAAATTTGAATAGAATACAAACAGCTAAAAGTCAAAATAATTTTCCCAAACAGGGACAACACATTATATTTAATTTTGACATTTTTTGTGAGTTATCCATGCGGGCTGCGGGCTCTAGAAGGGTGTGTGATTTAGGGTGAGAGAGGGATGTGGCGCGCCAAAATTTAACATTGATTTCTGGCTCCACAGCTTTTTTTTTACTTAAACAATAGTAAACGAAGTAATTTAATTTTGCAAAACAAAATTTCAGTTTTCTACAGATGTATACATTCAAAGTTCCAAAATTTAAATAAATGTTTTTTAAAATTGTTCATGAGTCTCCATGTTGTGTGGGGTCGAATTTCATGTGCGCTTTAACTAAAAAACCTATAAGAATATCTCATCAAAATTTCATATTTAGTTTTGTTATATTGAGATTGGGATTTGGTTGAAATCCGAACCCGCAATCTTGATGTTTACTTCCAATATTATTTTTCTAAAAATTATAAATATGAATCTCTTAAAATGTCACAATATGTTAAATCCCCGCAGATTTTTACATGATACAATCGTCAGACTGAGGTATTTAATTGACTCAAAATTTTCAATTATTTGTATTTTTTTTCTATAGATTTAGTAATGTCTCTCTTTGTTTAAAGACACAAAATGTCGTGGAAAGCTTATCCTGGTTTCAAAATATTTGTATTTTCAAAATGGGGAGCTGATTAGATTTAGAAATTCCTATCTTTCAAAATGCAGAAAATCAGAAAAAATTGAATTGTTATGTGAAGAGACGTTGAATCATTGTAGCTAATGAAATTACTCACAAAAGTATATATTTTCAAATTACACCTCTCTAGCAAGTTTCAATATCTAAATTATTCAGTGACCGTAATAAATTGCATAATCGCTTGAAAATGTATTATTTTTTTTTTACTTCGATTTTGTATTATTATTTTGAGTCTTAAATGGTTGAATTGATATTTTTGAATTCATATTTATTATGTAAATGGATATAAAGAGATTCATCTCTGACAAAAATGCAAAGGTTCCTCACTAAATAAAGGGAAAGGCAAATAGAAACCACCACTGCGAACAAACAAATTTCTTAGGTAAATTACTATCTAGAGATTGAATACTCTCCATAGTAATCCCTATTACTATAGAGTATGGCACACGAACAAGATGTAGGTAAATAGAAAATTAATAGAATTTTTTATTAAATGTTTCCGTTAATACTTATTTATAGTCTTTTTCACATAAGACCCCAACTTTTTCCTTAATGTCTGGTTCTGCTGATCGTGCTCTTGGACGTGGAACGCGAATTCCGAATGAAAATTCTTTGAGCATTCCAGTAAAGCCTGACTGTTAACGCTCTATTTAAATTTTAAACGACGTCGTTAGTAGGATAGTCTTGTCATGCCTTAGGTCCGAGATGTCAGTCCTTTCAAGTATATCAAACGTTCTCTTATTTACTTATAATTTTCTTATAATTTCCAATGGATTAATAAATAAATAATTATTCATTCAACCCTTGATGTCATTTTTCTTTTAATAAGCAATCAATTTATTACAAGTTTGTAAAATCAAAATGGTTTAATTTGCACTGATGCGTCAGCAGTGTGGGTAGATCGACTGTCAAGAGTGCGGATTTCCCACTCTTTCACAAAAAATTTAACGGGTAAAAAAGTATCTAAAAAACGGAAAGATATTTGACTATCTCACCCAAAAAATAGAGGCAAAAACTCTTTCTTCTGCTTCCCGACTTGCTCTTTATAAAAGGCATGTCGCGCGGCAACTTATTCAATCCACTCAAATATTTTCGATTTTTTTTTCTTACATATTTCTCAAACATAGAGAAAAATAAGTTTCAAATGTGGTTTTTTGTTCATTCAGATTCCCACGATAACGCAAAACAGAAGGTCGAAGAAAGTTCGTTTTCGTGTTAATTATTTATAATTCCAAAACACAAATGTAATTAGATTTGGGTTCTATATTTTAAAACTTTCACTTCAAAAATGAAAAAATTCAATCGACATAAATATGTATTAATTTTTAGGGGCCTGCGAAGTAGATAGCAATGTGCCCCCTCTCTAACTTTGTAGCTTGTAGATTTAAAATTTTACAAAAATTGACGAAATTAGTTTATAATAAATACTTTTTACAAAAATTATTTATGTTGCTATATTTGGATAAAAGAAAAAAAAATGTGCAAGTCGGACTGCATGCCGTGGGTTCCGTATCCTTTCCAAAATATTTGAGATGTCAAATTCGTTTTTATTTGTTGATGATAAGAAAAGAATGAGGAAATTTGGGAAATTTTAAGTAATTTCTAAACATCGTCAGGTATTAACCATTTAAAAATGTTCAATTTTGGGCTCTCATACACTGTAATTTTAAAGTGAAATATATTTAAAAAAATTTATCCTAATTTTATTTATTGTGATATTTACACGAAGATGTCACACCCCTTGATAAAAAAATAATTTTTTTAATGACCTCACAAACAAAGAAAAATATTCACACGATTTTTAATTTTGGGAGAAATAAATATATAAAACTTGTAAATTTGAAGTTGGTTTTTTATTCAGTTTACAATGCTCTGATATACAGATACAAATACGGACACACATTGTCTCGTTTAACTTTTAAACGGAACCTTAAAAAAAATTAGGCTAGTGAAAATAAAAATTCACGCACCCCAATGACTGATACATTTGATTAGGTCTTTTAAAATTCTATTGAAAATATTTTCTTGTATAATCCTATAAATTTGCTGTGTCCTCTCTCTAATTTCACGACCAAAAAATCTGTAAAAATTTAACAAAATAACAAATTGTGAGCACTTTCAGAAAAAAATATTTGGATAGCTATTACTATAAATAATTAGTTTAAAAAATTAGTTTATGAGCATACAAAATCACTAGCATTATTTGTGTCTATCAGTGGCGGTTAGTGACTTTTCAACCAGGAGATGCTGTCCAAAAATGTATCCTTCATTTATTGAAATTTTGTTTTAATCTTCGATTTTTTTCCCAAATTTTATCGAATACGGCATCATTTTCGTTATTTTTCAAGTTTAACATTAGATTTTTAAAAATATATTTTGGATCCTTCGCCCCAAACGGATACTGCTTTGTGTGAGTGAGGATAGGAGTCAGAAATTAAATCTTATGACTTAACCTCCACATTCCCTGAGAACGAAATCGACCATCTTCCACAAGTCTGTCTTATAAGAAATTCTTAATTTTCTCCTAATTCTATTGCTATAAGCAAGCTATGACTTGTCTATAGCACTCTTAGTTAATTCCGATCTTATATATTGATAGTTCTTAGAAATGGATTAGTCCAAAGATTCCCGAATCATCTTTATTTATTCCTTTTTTGTATTATTACTATTTAAATAGTTCCTCAGCGAGACCAATTTTTATTCTGGTCTTGTATTTGACCTGCTTGAACTGGAAGATATTTCAGGTAGGGTCTTGGAACCTTCTATGTGAGCACCCTTTTCTGAAAAATCATTCATTTTAATTGCCCCTTGAAACTATGCAACAATTTTATTTCATTAGTTGAATAAAAGATTTCAGCCAAAAGCACTGATCATTCTTAGACATTCACTAGTATGGCCCCCACTAGGGGGGGGGGTCCAAGTGCACCTGAGGGACACGGGGGCCGGATATGACATTTTTTAAGGGGGCATGTTAGAAAAAAGTGCGTAAGCTGACCAAATTTTCCCCTTCATAAAAAAACAAACACTTATTCTATCATAAGGGGCCCGCTTTAGATTTTGCGTCCCGAGCCCGAAATTCCATTTGGGGCCATGTTCACTAGTCTAAGAAATAACTTCGTAACTAATGCTGATTAACTTCTAAGATTTGAGATCTGATGCTTTCATCATGACCATTGGGTCATAACTTATATATTCATATCACTATTGATTATGTTTTTACATTGAAAGAAATAATTTTAACGAAGAATATAAATGACATTATTTATTTAGATATTGATTTACATTTCTTTCTTCTTTCTTTTTCCTACTCATCAATATATGCATAAATCTATATAGTTTTGAATTTCTGTAGTTTTATTTTTGAAAAATTCCAATTAAGTCTTTTAAATGGCCTAACACTTTCTTATATACTCAACGTTAAAAAAAATGGTCTGATTTGTACACACTATATGATTTTTATTTAGGTACCATACTTTAATAATAATCAAACATTAAATTTAAAAAAATTATTAAACATTGTTGAATGTATTCAATTTTTAGGACAGCTAGTAATACTAAAACTTAATAGAAAATATTGCATATTTTGGGTTGGATCTGTGAGTTATCTGTTCTCTCTTATCGTAGAAGAAAAAATAAATAATCTATCTATCTATCGATCTAATAGAAAATAGTTTATTCTAAATCTATTTAAAATATGTAGTAAAGATAAATTACAAAAAAAATGCAGCGTCCGGGACCCGAACCCAGGATTTTTATTTAGGTTTTCTTAGTCATTCCAAACAATTCTATATGAATTTACTCACTGATATAAGATTTTTTATAAAAGTTATAGACCGCAAAGAATATGAGATTCTTGGTAAATATTAATAATATCTAAAAAATTACCATTTCAGCGTTTTTTGAGAAAATGACTGAAAACCGAATAGAAATAGTTTCAATCTGGAATTATAAATTTTATTCATAACGAGACTATAGTTTCGAAGGCTTTGCCCTCTTCATCAGTCTATTACAATTGAATCACAGGAATTAATGTATCCATATTGAAGGAGACAATAAAAGAGTGACTTCTGCAGGAATTATAAATTTTATTTATAACGAGACTATAGTTTCGAGGGCTTTGCCCTCTTCATCAGTCTATTACAATTGATTCATTAATCTCTGTAAATCAATTGTAATAGACTGATGAAGACGGCAAAGCCTCTCGTTTTAAATAGGATTTATAATTCTAGCAGAAAACACACTCTTTTATTGTCTCCTTCAAGAAATAGTTTCGGTTTGTCGATTTGAACCGAAAGCATGCTGTGATATCTCGTGCCAATAAATACCATCAATTTTACATTTATTTTCTTTGAGATTTTGATTAATTCTGATAACCGGAGAGCAAAACCACGATTCACTTTTCCATATTAACTTAGGTATATAACTTTTCCACAGACTTATGATTTTTAATTTATATACACAAGAAATAACATGTTATTCCTGATAAAAAATGAAAGTAATAAAAATATCTCTCAATTAACTCCTGTAGCCTAATAATTTTATCTCAATCCATAGGGTGAAATCACACAGAAGTCTCGTCTAAAGAGCAAGATACATTTTATTGGTTGCAGTTGGTTAAACCTTTAATCTGGAAATGTGAGGTCACAGTTTCGAATTCTGGCCAATCCCAGTGTCTATAACCTTTTTTTCTTTATTTTCTAAACTAAGTTAAAAAACAAAAATATTTTCAGACATTTTTGAGAAAATGGCTGAAAACTTGATGTGAAGGAGTAAATTTGTACCAAATTCTTGATGTAATATTTGAAACCGATAAGTAATTTAACTTTTAAATTTCCCTTCGAGATTGACTGATTCCAGGTTTTCATGATAACAGATACACAAACACTAAGTTCTCTTTGGATTCCAGAGACCCTAAAATGCGTATTTTTTTAAGTACTCGTTCTCATTAGTGGCGTAGTCAGAAAATTTTCATGGGGGGGGGGGTCAATCCACAAAGGAAAATATTTAGTGGTAATTTTTTTTATTAAAACAAATAGGTACTTCAAGAAATTATAAAAAGAACATAATTCTTGTTTAAACATATGAAATATATTTAAAAAGCAGCCGTTTTTAATTTAATAAAACAAGAAAATAAGTCGAAACTAAAAAATGACCCTGGGTCTGGCTCCCAAAATCCCCCACGTGGCTACGACGTATACTTTCTATTATTATTCAAAAATTGATTTTTTATAAATAGAAGACTTCCAAAAGTGCATTTCCGATGCCATTCTGATACATGACTTCTACTTATTCTATCTACTCGTATTATAAATGAAAGTTAAATGCAATGGGGTCGATGAAGATTTTGCTTTTCTAAAGCCCTTGATAAATTCGCAAACCATTATCTTATTGTTAAGATTTTAAAAATGAATGAAATTCTATTCCTTGACACAGACAATGCGACCTTAAGGTTCAAGTGATCCAGCCCAGGCGACTAGGCTTTTACAGAAAGCTTACCCTTTTCAACATTAAGAATCTTCTCCAATATTCAATACTTCCGACTCAAGTTTCTACTTTTCTATTCTTATCTCTCTAGAGAATTTCTTAAATTTCCACCATCTCTTTTTTCCTTATCTTTTCCGATTCTTTGACGAGAATACTTACATTATGCAATTTTATTATTATAATGGACCCCAATTTCGGATTTCATCTAAATGTATAGTAAAATTTAGAATTTAGATTTTCCTTCTTTCTTTTCCTTTTTTCTGATTAAATTTTCAGCCTCTCCATTCCTGAGCAGAATAACAAAAACTCTTTAATAATTGATCTCTTCAAGAAAGCCTAAAATTCACAGTATTTTATCTCCGAAATAACAAATTTTCAACAAAAAACATAACAAGAATAGGTTTATCAAATAAATTTTATATTAGTTTCTGAGCCTGTTTTAATACAAAGTTAACATAAATTATCTTTTTGGTTTTGAACATATGTAACTTATATTTAATCAAATTCAGATAGGTACATAAAATTAGTTCTAATAAAGAGAGAAACCCCGTTAAAAAAAAAAAAACTTTCTAGAGAAGCCAACTAGATTGGATATGATTAATGAAATAATCTCATCAGATTGTTTCGACACCTAATTCTGAATTTGTTTTCAAGGGCTTGTGAGACTATCATTAAACTAATGGAAAATTGAGGCTTCAATGTGTTTTTGCTAATTCCTCGAAGCTTCAGGAGGAAGCTCATGTGCTAATTCAAAAAAAAAAAAATAATAATATTAAAAATCTTAAATACCAATTTACTAACATTGGCAGAATTAAAATTTCTAAAGAAATCACGAAAAACTGTCTTTTACCTGATTCTGAGCTGTTTTGGATAATTTTCATTACATATCAGAAGGGTTGTTTTCACCCTCTCGGGTATAGTATCCGACTGCCAAAAAAAGCGGCTAAACAAGGGAGGTGAAGACAACCCATCTGACATGTAATAATTATTATCTCTATAACAGCTCAGATTTAGTAGACGATAATTTCACGTGATTTAGTACTATTGAACTAAATTTACAAAGTTTATTTCCTTACAACTTTAAAAACACCAAGAGGATAATCCGCATAAATATAGAAATAAATAGGTGTATTTTACCTATAATATTTCTATTATTGTATTTTTCTATTTTATTGTGTCAATTCGTGTTTTGAATTCCCTCTTCCAATCAAGAAGCCATTAATCTTCCGTCATTACTCTAATTCACTTCATTACAATTTATAGCGACCTGTATTTAATTTATCATCTCCCCCAATGAGATCATCATCCATAAAATTTGATGCTCATAAAATATACGACTTCAATATTTTTACATCTTTTTATTTAATTTAGTGTCTCTGTTTATTTCACTTGGTAGAATATACTATTTGAATTTTGACCCACTTCTACTGAAGTGATTTTTTTATTCTGAAAATACATCTATGTGTTAAGACAATAAAAGGTTTATTCAATTTCATTAATTAATTTCGAAAAATTTAATTCGAAGAGTATTTTTGATACTCTTTGATGATGTGCTATAAATTTCAAAAATGTAATATATATGTTATACCTACCTATATACAGGGCTGTAGTGGGGGGGGGTGGGGGTATACGGCGGTATACGGCGTATATCCTGTGGTTTTATCTGTGCAAATAGCAAATACTCTGTAATAGGTTGTACATTTTATTTTAAATTACACTTTTGTCATTTATAAAATAGTCTCTTCTTGGTTTATATCTTACCTATACCCTCTGATTTTTACGGTCCATATAGCGTATACCTTCTGATAATTTTAAGACTACAGCAGTGCCTATATGTATATACCTAAAACTTTTTAACGTTTTAATTTCAAAACCCTATAAGAAGTAGAAAATATTTTTTTTTAGTGCTCGAAAATTTTCCGAACTCACATGGCCAAACTTAGTATTAACTTGGCAAGGGGATTTCGAGGGTGACCCAGTCCCTACCATGCTCATTTATTGACTCTAAAATATAACTTATTTTTACCTGCTTGTATTTAGCATGGTTTTATGTTGTATCTTTGCAAAATTTTATACACTTGCAATCAGGGGCGGTCCCAGACTTTCATTTGGGGGGGGGGGTCATGTACCGGGGACGTTATTTTTGATATAACTACTTTACGAAATTAAGACTTTTTTTTATTTTGGAAACCATTTGGGGGGGGGGGTTATGACCACTCATGACCCCCCCTCCCAGGGACCGTCCTTGCGTTCAATAAACAAATAAACAAACATTAAAAATGATACATCTTCATGGATTAAAAAAAAAAGTAGTGTGTGGGGCTAAGAGATAGGGGTTTTATCATTTTAAGGGGAAGGCATTGCGATACTGACAAAATCGATGGTTACATTAATTCCGTTGCATCGATCAGCGAAAACAACCTGGAAAATAGGGGTCGAAACGAAATGTTAATTAATTTTCTATTTATATCTCATGGGTTCTCGAACTCGAATAATCTTTTCAAATCAAATCGGACATTAACATTTACAAGCCTAAGTGAAATAAGTTACAATATACGTTCCTAGGAGTATTTTTTAGGGGTCCGTTTAAAAAGTTAAACTGGAACTTTATTAGTGTCCCTGCAATGTCTGTCATTTTGTCAGAACACTGTTGCTCGTAAACTAAATAAGATAGAAACATTAAATTTACAAGTTTTATTTATTAATTTTCCCCAAAATCCAAAATTGTATCAAAATTTCAATCAAATGATAATTTTAGATAGAGTCGAATTTTGATGGAGTCTAAAAAATATTATTTTATCATGGGACGTGGGATACCCCTGTAAAAATCTCTTTAACTACTATTAGTTTTATTTTTAAAAACATGTATTTTACTTTATCATGACAGTGTAAGAGAACCACGAATGACCATTTTTAAATGTTAAGATCCCCAATAGCTGTAGGTAATAAGATGAAATTTGGCACAAGTTTAAATTAATTTGCTGCACCTTTGTTTTAGCCAAAAGCGTTAATTAAGAAAAACTTATCGAATATTGTGAAATTTTCACCTTTTCCTCCAATTTTTTTTCTTAATAGAGACGAGACTATAAATAATAAGTTCATCATTGAATTGGTCTCTATTTAATGGCCGGGCGCCAGAAGTTAGTGGTGATCTATTCCAAGTTATGAATAATCAAGCCAAATGAGCAATCCATGATCCTGGTTTTTCGCCGTTCTGTGTAAAAATTATTTTCATCCCCTTTTTACATTTTATTATTTTGAAACATAATTTTTGCAAGTATTAAAAAAAAAAAATATTTATATAAATAAAACATATTATACTATCAAAAAATACATCACATATTTAAAATTTTAATTTTAAAAAAGTTCACTATACATGCGATTAAATTAAATAATAATTTAAACCATGAAAGAAAATATATTGTTTTTCTCACAACGTACTAAAAGTGCAAACAAAAAAAGAAATTCGCGGAATCGCACTCGAAAGTGTCAATGTTTGCCGACTAAGACGTGTTTAAGCCCTCTAATACATTTATTACCCATTTCGTTTCGGGGATTCTATTGAAGCACTGAGAATGCAAGCCGCCCCCACATGCTTCCATTTAACACAATCGCCTAAACTTCTTAAGTATAGTTATAATTTTTTATTTGTTTTTATAAAGATTATTACTTTACCATACAGAGTATGGTCAAGTATTGTAATCGTGCATGAGAAAAGTGTTTTTCCCTCATTTTTTCGAAATATCTCAAAAACATCTTAAACTATTTTGATTAAAAAAATTTACCAAAACCATGACGTTTTGGTCTACAAAAAAGCCATAATGAGTGACATCGAAAAAAATTATATTTTTCAAGATATCAATTGTTTTGGCAAAATGTCTGTTAGTACTTACGTTACCTAATTTTGTGTGGGCTCTAGCTCAAAAACTAATAATATCAAAAAACTAAATTTCACATGTAGTTTTGGTGCATTGAGATTAAAAGCTGGTTAGATTTTGGTGAAATCGAACAAAAAATTAAGTGAGGGAGGGGGGGGGGGGGGCGTTAAAAATTAAAAGATTTTCAAACTTAAAAAAATCAACTGGTGTGTTTACGACACGACTCACAAACAAGTAAAAAACCTGAAATATACCATAAAATGAATCTATAATAAAAAAGAGTTATTATTTTTTTCTGAGCTTCAAAAATATTTTCAAACAAAAATCGAAGGAAGGTGATATTTCTAATAAAATAGTCTCATAATTAAAAAAAAATATTATTAATTGCTAATAGGCCAAAATTAAGTGGGGGGGGGGGGTTCTTTCATAAATAATTTTATGAAATCTATATAATAAAAATGAATTTCTGTTTTTTCGTAAGCGCAGATCTCTCAAATACCTGGACCGATTTGTCTAATTTTTTTTTAATGTTTGTAATAGTCCAATTCAGGGTTAATGCGTAAAAAAAAAAAAAATGGGAAAAGTTGCCCGGAAAATTGGAAAATTCAGGAAAAACTAAAAAAAATTCAGATTAGTCAACATAGCTTGCCAAACAATAAAAGAACTAAAATAGCAAAAAAAAAAAATGTTGGCGGCCCTGTTTGTAACATTTTTGAAAGTCATTCATTCTCAATAGTTCTAACCACATTATCGTTGAAGAAGAATTTAATACTGCAACAAAGATTAAAAAACTATCTATTTTTTTAAAGTACATTTAAAAACCAAAAATTTAAAAAAAAATCGTCATGATAACTAAATTTTTGAAAAATTTATGGTTATTTAAAAAAAGCTATTTTTTTCAAAAATTCCTAACTTCTTTTGGGTTGGGTGAAAAAATTTGAAAAAAATTCTGAAAACCGTCTTTAATAGGGTAGAAAAAAAATAAAAAAGTTTCAGCCAAGCTTTTGATTATATATATATAGATGAAAAATATTTAATTTAAAAAAAATATGCTATTTAATAATCCTTTTTCTTAAAAATACCATTGGGAATCTCACCTCATCTTTTTTCTATTGTATTTAAGACCCTCAGCCATTTCAAAAGAACTAAGCCTTTTGGCTTTTGTATTCGAGCTCATTCATTCATTTCAATATTATTTATTTAATTCAAAGTTAATTATAAAGGATTATTGAAACTATACTAACTAAACTAACTGAAAGGAATTAATTAGCTTTTGGAATTTCTTTAAAAATATATTCTAACAGCCACGTGGGGGCCGAAGGTGGGCCTTGAAGCTAGTATTAAATATAAGAGATTTGCCAGGTGTAAGTTAAAGTCATGTGGATGGCCACATCACATTATTTTTTCTCTACAACTATTTTTGCTGCCTCCCCAAATCAGCAGCTCAAGAAAATGCTAGATTTGGACCTGCAAATGAGAGTAAAGGGAAATTGAATCGACTGACTCTCTCGCTAACTTGGTTTCATCCTTCCATTCAATTATAGACCAGTCGAGATGTGAATTTCACGCCTATTGTAATGGCGGTGTTAATCACGCCTAATTCCGGGGTGGCAATCAGCTGATGGGGCTATCGGGGTTGCTTGCGCTCCGCCGACTTACCCCTCTTGCCCTCCCTCCTGGCCGAAGCATGGCTTGGCGTGCAAGGATGCAATGCAGTCGGTGGGGATTGCTTGTCCGACAGACACCAACGCGGCTACTTCCATCTTATCTCCTCTCGATATTAAACCCGAAACCTACCTAGCTACTCTTTACTTGCCGTGTGCAGTGCAATGGTGAATTAGTGGCTGATAACAGTGACCATAACAGCGCAACTTGATAGTGATTTGATTTGACAACTATGGATATCTGTATGGATTATTATGATACAGGTGAGCTATGCTTTATATTTTATAATTAACCGACTTCAAAAAGGAGGAAGTTCTCTATTCGATCTGATTTTTTTTTTTTTTTTTGTGCCTATGTTACCTCATATCTCCGCCAATTGTGAACCAATTATGAAAAAAAATTTGCATTGGGTTCAGTCTAGCTTCCGATTGGTCCCGTTTTTTTTTCATTGGTATTAGACCTTTTTTGTTGGGTTTATTAAGGCCTAACTTCTTTGTTTATGAACCGATTTCGATGATTCTTTTTTTATTGGAAAGGGGGTATCTTTGGGATGGTGGCATATTAATTTGGTCAAGTTCTGATGATATGATCACTATTAATAACATCACTAAAAAATAATTTTTAAGAAAAAAATAAAACCGACTTCAAAAAATTAAATGCAACAAATAAAATACACTAAAAGGTATAAAATAATTATTATCTTATTTAGTTACAGCTAAACGACGAAATATTAACATGAAATTATTTTTGAAGTCGGTGCCAAACATATACCTTTTATGAATCGCACTCGACGGATCTTACTTAGTACGTTTGGAAGGTATGCTCGCTTATAGGTATAGTTTGTTTGGTACCGACATCAAAAGTAATTTCATGTTAATATTTCGTTGTTTAGTTGTAACTAAATAAGATAATAATTATTTTATACCTTTTAGTGTATTTTATTTGTTGCATTTATTTTTTGAAGTCGGATTTATTTTTTTCTTCAAAATTATTTTTATTTTTCTCTGAGCAATCCGAAGGTAGACTGAACCCAATGCAAAATAAATTTTCAAAATCGGTTCACAATTGGCGGAGATATGAGGTAACATAGGTACAAAAAAAAATTCAGTCGAATAGAGAACCTCCTCCTTTTTTGAAGTCGGTTAGAAAGAGAAAAAATAAAAATAATTTTAAGAAAAAAATAAAACCGACTTCAAAAAAATTAAATGCAACAAATAAAATACACTAAAAGGTATAAAATAATTATTATCTTATTTAGTTACAACTAAACGACGAAATATTAACAAGAAATTACTTTTGAAGTCGGTGACAAACAAACTATACCTATAAGCGAGCGTACCCGCCAAACGTACTAAGTAAGATCCGTCGAGTACGATTCATAAAAGGTATATGTTTGGCACCGACTTCAAAAAGTAATTTCATGTTAATATTTCGTCGTTTAGTTGTAACTAAATAAGATACTAATTATTTTATATCTTTTAGTGTATTTTATTTGTTGCATTTAATTTTTTTGAAGTCAGTTTTATTTTTTTCTTAATTAAGGTAGTTGTTTCGCTACAATACTAGCAAAAAGTTAATGCCAGAGTATATAGCACAGACAATAAGAATCCATAAGCCCAAAAGTTTTTGCTGTTTATGTACGATTACTAGCCAATCCCGTGCTCGTTTGACAAATCTGACAACATTGTCCGAGCTTGTATATATTTTAGCATAGAAATTTCAGATAAAGTACATTATAAAGGTCGATTTATAAAACACAAAGTTCTTAATAAACGATTGAAAGCTGTTGCGACAATAACTGAAGACGAAAAATAGTGAAATTAACACACTTTTTAGGTTAAATACATGCGTTGTTGCCAGCTTGTTTTTAGTGTAAATTTTTCATTATACATTTTTCAGTATTTATTCATTATTATCTCATAAACTGTGTTGTAACTATGAATTAAAATGTTCTTAAAAATGTATTAGTTATTGTTTAATGTTGATTTAGTTTTTTATAACAATGGTAAGAAGAGTTTCTTAATAATAATTAAATGTGTATGTAAACTTTCCAATATCCCGTATAGTGCAATGTATAAGAGTCTGAAAAACTCTATCTTTGGAATTTAATATCTCCGGAACTATATTGCTCATAAATTTCGTTTTGCCACCAATCGATGCAAATAATAATCTGTCAAAAAAATCTTAAGAAAACCCATATTATGGTGAAACAACTACCTTAAAATATTGATAATATTAATTAAAAAAAAAGAATAGATATAGTGCGAAGGAGGTTGTCCGAAACGTCCAATTTAATCAAAAAAATAAAAATAAAAATGTATAGAATAAGTTCATCCCTCTTATATCTATATATGATGTGGGTCTATAAAATCTCATTAAAAACCCAGCAATTATTCACTTAAATTTTTATTTAAAGGAATCGTAGGGAGTTAGACTTGACTTTAAATTACATACACAGTTTTTTATTTAAATAGGCCAAACGTTTGGTTGCTGGTTCGCAACTTCTTCAGAGGCTCATTTATTAAACTTATTTGTCTGGGGTTTAATAAATGAGCCAGTGAAGAAGTTGCGAACCAAAACGAAACGTTTGGCCTATTTAAATAAAAAACTTTGTATTTAATTTAAAGTCAAGTCCAACTCCCTACGATTCCTTTAATTATTAATCATAGACACGAATAATGAAATATTATTCACTTAAATATTATTGATAAGATTAAATTAAAAAATTAAGAAAAAATGTGATAAACTCCAAGGAAAAGTCATGATTTTACAAAAATCATTGTTAACATTTTATCTAAGTATCCGTCATGTTCAAGGGTTTTTGTGCCAATATTGAAATAAATTTAAAAAGATACATAAATTATGCTTTTTATGTGAGCAAATCAAAGAGGGTGTACTAAGCTTGATATAAATAAACACACACACACATATAGTAGTATATATACTCGTAATATATATATATATAAATCTTGTATAAAACCATCTTCTAACGTTTATTAATATATACTCGTATGTTGCAGAAAACCCCCGTTTTTAGTAAAAACGCGTTTCGCTGAATACCTTTATGGTAACTAGAGTTTACTGATGTTGGTTGAGGTTGGTTCAAAGGTCAGAATCTTCATTTTTGACCTTCCGCCTCATTTCGTGTATTTATTTTCAAAAATTTTTAAACGAAAATGTCAAAAATTCGAAGAAAAGTTGTAGAGGATGTAATTTTTGACATTTTCGTTTAAAAATTTTTGAAAATAAACACACGAAATGAGGCGGAAGGTAAAAAATGAAGATTCTAGACATTCGAACCAAACCTAACCAACACCAGTAAACTCTAGTTGCCATAAAGGTATTCAGCGTAACGCGTTTTTACTCAAAAACGGGTTTTTACTGCGACATATATATTTTACAAATATTTATTAAATTGTAAAAAAAAAAAAAAATGAGACCTAGGGCTGCAGCCCAACTCCCTCTTGCTCTCCCCTCGGCGAGCATATTTCTATATCTACCTATCTATCTATTGTACATATATATACTATACTATATTACTGTAGTATATTATGTATATTACCTTATCATACTTCTACTTTATAAATATAATTCTTCTTGATAAATTACTCACGTGGAAATTTTTAAAATCAATTAAAATTTTCTAATGATGTTTCAGATTCTATTACTATACATGCTCTCAAACCTCACACTCTAATACCAAAAGATCGATTACTTGAGTGGTAATAGCTTCATTTATCAAAACTTTTGAAAAGAGCCGAAACGTCGTGATAATACTAGAAAATTTAAATTGGGTTTTTATATAAGTTGATGAGTGTAACCAAAAATAATTTTCCAGATAATTTAATTTATGTACTATAAAATCATTTTTACTTTTAACGTACCAATCTACAGGCTTATCTATCACTGCATGTAGGTTTGTATCATATAATCAGAAAGATATGCTATGGATTTGATTAAAATCGATGTTTTCAATCAACTCACAAAATTAATTATTATCCTTCAATCAATTTTCAAAAAATTATTCTACATAAGAAAATTTATTCACCAAATTACCAATGAATTTTTCAAATTGAAAGTTTTTGTGCCTAGGGTAGCAGAATTTTTATATATTGAAGGAGACAATAAAAGAGTGTGGGAATTATAAATTTTATTTATAACGATCGTTATAAATAAAATTTATAATTCCAGCAGAAGACACACTCTTTTATTGTCTCCTTCAATGAATTCTTCATTAGAACTTAAATCATAAAAAATTTACGACTCTTGAGATACTATATTTCTCTTGCTAATATTAAATTTGGACTTAATCACAAGTAAATTATTGAGGGGATATTAATGAGGCTTTCCTCTACTTGAATAAACATACACCTATATACTCGAATAAATACATATTTACATAAATATAAATAATTTTATATGGATCAAGCACCCTCATTGATTTCTTCATCAAAATAAACAGCTTTGCTAATTTAGGAGAGAATTTTTTTAATTTTACAAGTAAATTAATTTGATTTAATCAACTATCTCTGTGCTAATTATAACTAAATCTATTATCTCTTAAAAAGGCTTCAGAATTAAAAGCCGGATTGTTGTGGAAGACCTACTCTTGAGATTGACAAAATTTTTGTTCATAAAAAGTCAATGAAAATTAAATTGGCTGGAAAGAAAGTACACTGCTGTTCGCTCCTGGTACCCGGATACAAATTTTAAAAATTTTAAGAAAATCAATGCTTAACGCTTGATTTGAAGGCTCCAATTGGGTCGCTATAATGTTGCTTCAACGCCAGCTCAACTTATACAGATTAAAAAAATATATTCATTGATCTATTCTCTAAAATTGTTTAAAAATCCATATGAAAAGTAACGATGATTCTTGAAATGAAACTCGATTCTACTGTTGCTTGCTGATTTCTTTCATTTCACCTACTCTTGAGATTGACAAAATTTTTGTTCATAAAAAGTAAATGAAAATTAAATTGGCTGGAAGGAAAGTACACTGCTGTTCGCTCCTGGTACCCGGATACAAATTTTAAAAATTTTCAGAAAATCAATGCTTAACGCTTGATTTCAAGGCTCCAATTGGGTCGCTATAATGTTGCTTCAACGCCAGCTCAACTTATACAGATTAAAAAAGTATATTCATTGATCTATTCTCGGGTAGGAAAAATTGTTTAAAAATCCATATGAAAAGTAACGATGATTCTTGAAATGAAACTCGATTCTACTGTTGCTTGCTGATTTCTTTCATTTCACCTACTCTTGAGATTGACAAAATTTTTGTTCATAAAAATTCAATGAAAATTAAATTGGCGGGAAGGAAAGTACACTGCTGTTCGCTCCTGGTACCCGGATACAAATTTTAAAAATTTTAAGAAAATCAATGCTTAACCCTTGATTTCAAGGCTCCAATTGGGTCGCTATAATGTTGCTTCAACGCCAGCTCAACTTATACAGATTAAAAAAGTATATTCATTGATCTATTCTCGGGTAGGAAAAATTGTTTAAAAATCCATATGAAAAGTAACGATGATTCTTGAAATGAAACTCGATTCTACTGTTGCTTGCTGATTTCTTTCATTTCACCTACTCTTGAGATTGACAAAATTTTTGTTCATAAAAAGTCAATGAAAATTAAATTAGCGGGAAGGAAAGTACACTGCTGTTCGCTCCTGGTACCCGGATACAAATTTTAAAAATTTTAAGAAAATCAATGCTTAACGCTTGATTTCAAGGCTCCAATTGGGTCGCTATAATGTTGCTTCAACGCCAGCTCAACTTATACAGATTAAAAAAGTATATTCATTGATCTATTCTCGGGTAGGAAAAATTGTTTAAAAATCCATATGAAAAGTAACGATGATTCTTGAAATGAAACTCGATTCTACTGTTGCTTGCTGATTTCTTTCATTTCACCTACTCTTGAGATTGACAAAATTTTTGTTCATAAAAGTCAATGAAAATTAAATTGGCTGGAAGGAAAGTACACTGCTGTTCGCTCCTGGTACCCGGATACAAATTTTAAAAATTTTAAGAAAATCAATGCTTAACGCTTGATTTCAAGGCTCCAATTGGGTCGCTATAATGTTGAGATTAAAAAAATATATTCATTGATCTATTCTCGGGTAGGAAAAATTGTTTAAAAATCCATATGAAAAGTAACGATGATTCTTGAAATGAAACTCGATTCTACTGTTGCTTGCTGATTTCTTTCATTTCACCTACTCTTGAGATTGACAAAATTTTTGTTCATAAAAAGTCAATGAAAAATTAAATTGGCGGTAAGGAAAGTACACTGCTGTTCGCTCCTGGTACCCGGATACAAATTTTAAAAATTTTAAAAAAATCAATGCTTAACGCTTGATTTCAAGGCTCCAATTGGGTCGCTATAATGTTGCTTCAACGCCAGCTCAACTTATACAGATTAAAAAAATATATTCATTGAACTATTCTCGGGTAGGAAAAATTGTTTAAAAATCCATATGAAAAGTAACGATGATTCTTGAAATGAAACTCGATTCTACTGTTGCTTGCTGATTTCTTTCATTTCACCTACTCTTGAGATTGACAAAATTTTTGTTCATAAAAAGTCAATGAAAATTAAATTGGCTGGAAAGAAAGTACACTGCTGTTCGCTCCTGGTACCCGGATACAAATTTTAAAAATTTTAAGAAAATCAATGCTTAACGCTTGATTTGAAGGCTCCAATTGGGTCGCTATAATGTTGCTTCAACGCCAGCTCAACTTATACAGATTAAAAAAATATATTCATTGATCTATTCTCTAAAATTGTTTAAAAATCCATATGAAAAGTAACGATGATTCTTGAAATGAAACTCGATTCTACTGTTGCTTGCTGATTTCTTTCATTTCACCTACTCTTGAGATTGACAAAATTTTTGTTCATAAAAAGTAAATGAAAATTAAATTGGCTGGAAGGAAAGTACACTGCTGTTCGCTCCTGGTACCCGGATACAAATTTTAAAAATTTTCAGAAAATCAATGCTTAACGCTTGATTTCAAGGCTCCAATTGGGTCGCTATAATGTTGCTTCAACGCCAGCTCAACTTATACAGATTAAAAAAGTATATTCATTGATCTATTCTCGGGTAGGAAAAATTGTTTAAAAATCCATATGAAAAGTAACGATGATTCTTGAAATGAAACTCGATTCTACTGTTGCTTGCTGATTTCTTTCATTTCACCTACTCTTGAGATTGACAAAATTTTTGTTCATAAAAATTCAATGAAAATTAAATTGGCGGGAAGGAAAGTACACTGCTGTTCGCCAGCTCAACTTATACAGATTAAAAAAGTATATTCATTGATCTATTCTCGGGTAGGAAAAATTGTTTAAAAATCCATATGAAAAGTAACGATGATTCTTGAAATGAAACTCGATTCTACTGTTGCTTGCTGATTTCTTTCATTTCACCTACTCTTGAGATTGACAAAATTTTTGTTCATAAAAAGTCAATGAAAATTAAATTGGCGGGAAGGAAAGTACACTGCTGTTCGCTCCTGGTACCCGGATACAAATTTTAAAAATTTTAAGAAAATCAATGCTTAACGCTTGATTTCAAGGCTCCAATTGGGTCGCTATAATGTTGCTTCAACGCCAGCTCAACTTATACAGATTAAAAAAATATATTCATTGAACTATTCTCGGGTAGGAAAAATTGTTTAAAAATCCATATGAAAAGTAACGATGATTCTTGAAATGAAACTCGATTCTACTGTTGCTTGCTGATTTCTTTCATTTCACCTACTCTTGAGATTGACAAAATTTTTGTTCATAAAAAGTCAATGAAAATTAAATTGGCTGGAAGGAAAGTACACTGCTGTTCGCTCCTGGTACCCGGATACAAATTTTAAAAATTTTAAGAACATCAATGCTTAACGCTTGATTTCAAGGCTCCAATTGGGTCGCTATAATGTTGCTTCAACGCCAGCTCAACTTATACAGATTAAAAAAGTATATTCATTGATCTATTCTCGGGTAGGAAAAATTGTTTAAAAATCCATATGAAAAGTAACGATGATTCTTGAAATGAAACTCGATTCTACTGTTGCTTGCTGATTTCTTTCATTTCACCTACTCTTGAGATTGACAAAATTTTTGTTCATAAAAAGTCAATGAAAATTAAATTGGCGGTAAGGAAAGTACACTGCTGTTCGCTCCTGGTACCCGGATACAAATTTTAAAAATTTTAAAAAAATCAATGCTTAACGCTTGATTTCAAGGCTCCAATTGGGTCGCTATAATGTTGCTTCAACGCCAGCTCAACTTATACAGATTAAAAAAGTATATTCATTGATCTATTCTCGGGTAGGAAAAATTGTTTAAAAATCCATATGAAAAGTAACGATGATTCTTGAAATGAAACTAGATTCTACTGTTGCTTGCTGATTTCTTTCATTTCACCTACTCTTGAGATTGACAAAATTTTTGTTCATAAAAAGTCAATGAAAATTAAATTGGCGGTAAGGAAAGTACACTGCTGTTCGCTCCTGGTACCCGGATACAAATTTTAAAAATTTTAAAAAAATCAATGCTTAACGCTTGATTTCAAGGCTCCAATTGGGTCGCTATAATGTTGCTTCAACGCCAGCTCAACTTATACAGATTAAAAAAGTATATTCATTGATCTATTCTCGGGTAGGAAAAATTGTTTAAAAATCCATTTGAAAAGTAACGATGATTCTTGAAATGAAACTCGATTCTACTGTTGCTTGCTGATTTCTTTCATTTCACCTACTCTTGAGATTGACAAAATTTTTGTTCATAAAAAGTCAATGAAAATTAAATTGGCTGGAAGGAAAGTACACTGCTGTTCGCTCCTGGTACCCGGATACAAATTTTAAAAATTTTAAAAAAATCAATGCTTAACGCTTGATTTCAAGGCTCCAATTGGGTCGCTATAATGTTGCTTCAACGCCAGCTCAACTTATACAGATTAAAAAAATATATTCATTGAACTATTCTCGGGTAGGAAAAATTGTTTAAAAATCCATATGAAAAGTAACGATGATTCTTGAAATGAAACTCGATTCTACTGTTGCTTGCTGATTTCTTTCATTTCACCTACTCTTGAGATTGACAAAATTTTTGTTCATAAAAAGTCAATGAAAATTAAATTGGCTGGAAGGAAAGTACACTGCTGTTCGCTCCTGGTACCCGGATACAAATTTTAAAAATTTTAAGAAAATCAATGCTTAACGCTTGATTTCAAGGCTCCAATTGGGTCGCTATAATGTTGCTTCAACGCCAGCTCAACTTATACAGATTAAAAAGTATATTCATTGATCTATTCTCGGGTAGGAAAAATTGTTTAAAAATCCATATGAAAAGTAACGATGATTCTTGAAATGAAACTCGATTCTACTGTTGCTTGCTGATTTCTTTCATTTCACCTACTCTTGAGATTGACAAAATTTTTGTTCATAAAAAGTCAATGAAAATTAAATTGGCGGTAAGGAAAGTACACTGCTGTTCGCTCCTGGTACCCGGATACAAATTTTAAAAATTTTAAAAAAATCAATGCTTAACGCTTGATTTCAAGGCTCCAATTGGGTCGCTATAATGTTGCTTCAACGCCAGCTCAACTTATACAGATTAAAAATATATTCATTGATCTATTCTCGGGTAGGAAAAATTGTTTAAAAATCCATATGAAAAGTAACGATGATTCTTGAAATGAAACTCGATTCTACTGTTGCTTGCTGATTTCTTTCTCGGGTAGGAAAAATTGTTTAAAAATCCATATGAAAAGTAACGATGATTCTTGAAATGAAACTCGATTCTACTGTTGCTTGCTGATTTCTTTCATTTCACCTACTCTTGAGATTGACAAAATTTTTGTTCATAAAAGTCAATGAAAATTAAATTGGCTGGAAGGAAAGTACACTGCTGTTCGCTCCTGGTACCCGGATACAAATTTTAAAAATTTTAAGAAAATCAATGCTTAACGCTTGATTTCAAGGCTCCAATTGGGTCGCTATAATGTTGCTTCAACGCCAGCTCAACTTATACAGATTAAAAAAGTATATTCATTGATCTATTCTCGGGTAGGAAAAATTGTTTAAAAATCCATATGAAAAGTAACGATGATTCTTGAAATGAAACTCGATTCTACTGTTGCTTGCTGATTTCTTTCATTTCACCTACTCTTGAGATTGACAAAATTTTTTGTTCATAAAAAGTCAATGAAAATTAAATTGGCGGTAAGGAAAGTACACTGCTGTTCGCTCCTGGTACCCGGATACAAATTTTAAAAATTTTAAAAAAATCAATGCTTAACGCTTGATTTCAAGGCTCCAATTGGGTCGCTATAATGTTGCTTCAACGCCAGCTCAACTTATACAGATTAAAAAGTATATTCATTGATCTATTCTCGGGTAGGAAAAATTGTTTAAAAATCCATATGAAAAGTAACGATGATTCTTGAAATGAAACTCGATTCTACTGTTGCTTGCTGATTTCTTTCATTTCACCTACTCTTGAGATTGACAAAATTTTTGTTCATAAAAAGTCAATGAAAATTAAATTGGCTGGAAGGAAAGTACACTGCTGTTCGCTCCTGGTACCCGGATACAAATTTTAAAAATTTTAAGAAAATCAATGCTTAACGCTTGATTTCAAGGCTCCAATTGGGTCGCTATAATGTTGCTTCAACGCCAGCTCAACTTATACAGATTAAAAAAAGTATATTCATTGATCTATTCTCGGGTAGGAAAAATTGTTTAAAAATCCATATGAAAAGTAACGATGATTCTTGAAATGAAACTCGATTCTACTGTTGCTTGCTGATTTCTTTCATTTCACCTACTCTTGAGATTGACAAAATTTTTGTTCATAAAAATTCAATGAAAATTAAATTGGCGGGAAGGAAAGTACACTGCTGTTCGCTCCTGGTACCCGGATACAAATTTTAAAAATTTTAAAAAAATCAATGCTTAACGCTTGATTTCAAGGCTCCAATTGGGTCGCTATAATGTTGCTTCAACGCCAGCTCAACTTATACAGATTAAAAAAGTATATTCATTGATCTATTCTCGGGTAGGAAAAATTGTTTAAAAATCCATATGAAAAGTAACGATGATTCTTGAAATGAAACTCGATTCTACTGTTGCTTGCTGATTTCTTTCATTTCACCTACTCTTGAGATTGACAAAATTTTTGTTCATAAAAAGTCAATGAAAATTAAATTAGCGGGAAGGAAAGTACACTGCTGTTCGCTCCTGGTACCCGGATACAAATTTTAAAAATTTTAAGAAAATCTATGCTTAACGCTTGATTTCAAGAGCTCCAATTGGGTCGCTATAATGTTGCTTCAACGCCAGCTCAACTTATACAGATTAAAAAAGTATATTCATTGATCTATTCTCGGGTAGGAAAAATTGTTTAAAAATCCATATGAAAAGTAACGATGATTCTTGAAATGAAACTCGATTCTACTGTTGCTTGCTGATTTCTTTCATTTCACCTACTCTTGAGATTGACAAAATTTTTGTTCATAAAAAGTCAATGAAAATTAAATTGGCGGGAAGGAAAGTACACTGCTGTTCGCTCCTGGTACCCGGATACAAATTTTAAAAATTTTAAGAAAATCAATGCTTAACGCTTGATTTCAAGGCTCCAATTGGGTCGCTATAATGTTGCTTCAACGCCAGCTCAACTTATACAGATTAAAAAATATATTCATTGAACTATTCTCGGGTAGGAAAAATTGTTTAAAAATCCATATGAAAAGTAACGATGATTCTTGAAATGAAACTCGATTCTACTGTTGCTTGCTGATTTCTTTCATTTCACCTACTCTTGAGATTGACAAAATTTTTGTTCATAAAAAGTCAATGAAAATTAAATTGGCTGGAAGGAAAGTACACTGCTGTTCGCTCCTGGTACCCGGATACAAATTTTAAAAATTTTAAGAACATCAATGCTTAACGCTTGATTTCAAGGCTCCAATTGGGTCGCTATAATGTTGCTTCAACGCCAGCTCAACTTATACAGATTAAAAAAGTATATTCATTGATCTATTCTCGGGTAGGAAAAATTGTTTAAAAATCCATATGAAAAGTAACGATGATTCTTGAAATGAAACTCGATTCTACTGTTGCTTGCTGATTTCTTTCATTTCACCTACTCTTGAGATTGACAAAATTTTTGTTCATAAAAAGTCAATGAAAATTAAATTGGCGGTAAGGAAAGTACACTGCTGTTCGCTCCTGGTACCCGGATACAAATTTTAAAAATTTTAAAAAATCAATGCTTAACGCTTGATTTCAAGGCTCCAATTGGGTCGCTATAATGTTGCTTCAACGCCAGCTCAACTTATACAGATTAAAAAAGTATATTCATTGATCTATTCTCGGGTAGGAAAAATTGTTTAAAAATCCATATGAAAAGTAACGATGATTCTTGAAATGAAACTAGATTCTACTGTTGCTTGCTGATTTCTTTCATTTCACCTACTCTTGAGATTGACAAAATTTTTGTTCATAAAAAGTCAATGAAAATTAAATTGGCGGGAAGGAAAGTACACTGCTGTTCGCTCCTGGTACCCGGATACAAATTTTAAAAATTTTAAGAAAATCAATGCTTAACGCTTGATTTCAAGGCTCCAATTGGGTCGCTATAATGTTGCTTCAACGCCAGCTCAACTTATACAGATTAAAAAAGTATATTCATTGATCTATTCTCGGGTAGGAAAATTGTTTAAAAATCCATATGAAAAGTAACGATGATTCTTGAAATGAAACTCGATTCTACTGTTGCTTGCTGATTTCTTTCATTTCACCTACTCTTGAGATTGACAAAATTTTTGTTCATAAAAAGTCAATGAAAATTAAATTGGCTGGAAGGAAAGTACACTGCTGTTCGCTCCTGGTACCCGGATACAAATTTTAAAAATTTTAAGAAAATCAATGCTTAACGCTTGATTTCAAGGCTCCAATTGGGTCGCTATAATGTTGCTTCAACGCCAGCTCAACTTATACAGATTAAAAAATATATTCATTGATCTATTCTCGGGTAGGAAAAATTGTTTAAAAATCCATATGAAAAGTAACGATGATTCTTGAAATGAAACTCGATTCTACTGTTGCTTGCTGATTTCTTTCATTTCACCTACTCTTGAGATTGACAAAATTTTTGTTCATAAAAAGTCAATGAAAATTAAATTGGCTGGAAGGAAAGTACACTGCTGTTCGCTCCTGGTACCCGGATACAAATTTTAAAAATTTTAAGAAAATCAATGCTTAACGCTTGATTTCAAGGCTCCAATTGGGTCGCTATAATGCTGCTTCAACGCCAGCTCAACTTATACAGATTAAAAAATATATTCATTGATCTATTCTCGGGTAGGAAAAATTGTTTAAAAATCCATATGAAAAGTAACGATGATTCTTGAAATGAAACTCGATTCTACTGTTGCTTGCTGATTTCTTTCATTTCACCTACTCTTGAGATTGACAAAATTTTTGTTCATAAAAAGTCAATGAAAATTAAATTGGCTGGAAAGAAAGTACACTGCTGTTCGCTCCTGGTACCCGGATACAAATTTTAAAATTTTAAAAAAATCAATGCTTAACGCTTGATTTCAAGGCTCCAATTGGGTCGCTATAATGTTGCTTCAACGCCAGCTCAACTTATACAGATTAAAAAGTATATTCATTGATCTATTCTCGGGTAGGAAAAATTGTTTAAAAATCCATATGAAAAGTAACGATGATTCTTGAAATGAAACTCGATTCTACTGTTGCTTGCTGATTTCTTTCATTTCACCTACTCTTGAGATTGACAAAATTTTTGTTCATAAAAAGTAAATGAAAATTAAATTGGCTGGAAGGAAAGTACACTGCTGTTCGCTCCTGGTACCCGGATACAAATTTTAAAAATTTTAAGAAAATCAATGCTTAACGCTTGATTTCAAGGCTCCAATTGGGTCGCTATAATGTTGCTTCAACGCCAGCTCAACTTATACAGATTAAAAAAGTATATTCATTGATCTATTCTCGGGTAGGAAAAATTGTTTAAAAATCCATATGAAAAGTAACGATGATTCTTGAAATGAAACTCGATTCTACTGTTGCTTGCTGATTTCTTTCATTTCACCTACTCTTGAGATTGACAAAATTTTTGTTCATAAAAAGTCAATGAAAATTAAATTGGCTGGAAGGAAAGTACACTGCTGTCCGCTCCTGGTACCCGGATACAAATTTTAAAAATTTTAAAAAAATCAATGCTTAACGCTTGATTTCAAGGCTCCAATTGGGTCGCTATAATGTTGCTTCAACGCCAGCTCAACTTATACAGATTAAAAAAATATATTCATTGAACTATTCTCGGGTAGGAAAAATTGTTTAAAAATCCATATGAAAAGTAACGATGATTCTTGAAATGAAACTCGATTCTACTGTTGCTTGCTGATTTCTTTCATTTCACCTACTCTTGAGATTGACAAAATTGTTGTTCATAAAAAGTCAATGAAAATTAAATTGGCGGTAAGGAAAGTACAATGCTGTTCGCTCCTGGTACCCGGATACAAATTTTAAAAATTTTAAAAAAATCAATGCTTAACGCTTGATTTCAATGCTCCAATTGGGTCGCTATAATGTTGCTTCAACGCCAGCTCAACTTATACAGATTAAAAAAGTATATTCATTCATCTATTCTCGGGTAGGAAAAATTGTTTAAAAATCCATATGAAAAGTAACGATGATTCTTGAAATGAAACTCGATTCTACTGTTGCTTGCTGATTTCTTTCATTTCACCTACTCTTGAGATTGACAAAATTTTTGTTCATAAAAAGTCAATGAAAATTAAATTGGCTGGAAGGAAAGTACACTGCTGTTCGCTCCTGGTACCCGGATACAAATTTTAAAATTTTAAGAAAATCAATGCTTAACGCTTGATTTCAAGGCTCCAATTGGGTCGCTATAATGTTGCTTCAACGCCAGCTCAACTTATACGCTCCTGGTACCCGGATACAAATTTTAAAAATTTTTAAAAAAATCAATGCTTAACGCTTGATTTCAAGGCTCCAATTGGGTCGCTATAATGTTGCTTCAACGCCAGCTCAACTTATACAGATTAAAAAAGTATATTCATTGATCTATTCTCGGGTAGGAAAAATTGTTTAAAAATCCATATGAAAAGTAACGATGATTCTTGAAATGAAACTCGATTCTACTGTTGCTTGCTGATTTCTTTCATTTCACCTACTCTTGAGATTGACAAAATTTTTGTTCATAAAAAGTCAATGAAAATTAAATTGTCTGGAAGGAAAGTACACTGCTGTTCGCTCCTGGTACCCGGATACAAATTTTAAAAATTTTAAGAAAATCAATGCTTAACGCTTGATTTCAAGGCTCCAATTGGGTCGCTATAATGTTGCTTCAACGCCAGCTCAACTTATACAGATTAAAAAAGTATATTCATTGATCTATTCTCGGGTAGGAAAAATTGTTTAAAAATCCATATGAAAAGTAACGATGATTCTTGAAATGAAACTCGATTCTACTGTTGCTTGCTGATTTCTTTCATTTCACCTACTCTTGAGATTGACAAAATTTTTGTTCATAAAAAGTCAATGAAAATTAAATTGGCTGGAAGGAACGTACACTGCTGTTCGCTCCTGGTACCCGGATACAAATTTTAAAAATTTTAAGAAAATCAATGCTTAACGCTTGATTTCAAGGCTCCAATTGGGTCGCTATAATGTTGCTTCAACGCCAGCTCAACTTATACAGATTAAAAAAGTATATTCATTGATCTATTCTCGGGTAGGAAAAATTGTTTAAAAATCCATATGAAAAGTAACGATGATTCTTGAAATGAAACTCGATTCTACTGTTGCTTGCTGATTTCTTTCATTTCACCTACTCTTGAGATTGACAAAATTTTTGTTCATAAAAAGTCAATGAAAATTAAATTGGCTGGAAGGAAAGTACACTGCTGTTCGCTCCTGGTACCCGGATACAAATTTTAAAAATTTTAAGAAAATCAATGCTTAACGCTTGATTTCAAGGCTCCAATTGGGTCGCTATAATGTTGCTTCAACGCCAGCTCAACTTATACAGATTAAAAAGTATATTCATTGATCTATTCTCGGGTAGGAAAAATTGTTTAAAAATCCATATGAAAAGTAACGATGATTCTTGAAATGAAACTCGATTCTACTGTTGCTTGCTGATTTCTTTCATTTCACCTACTCTTGAGATTGACAAAATTTTTGTTCATAAAAAGTCAATGAAAATTAAATTGGCTGGAAGGAAAGTACACTGCTGTTCGCTCCTGGTACCCGGATACAAATTTTAAAAATTTTAAGAAAATCAATGCTTAACGCTTGATTTCAAGGCTCCAATTGGGTCGCTATAATGTTGCTTCAACGCCAGCTCAACTTATACAGATTAAAAAAGTATATTCATTGATCTATTCTCGGGTAGGAAAAATTGTTTAAAAATCCATATGAAAAGTAACGATGATTCTTGAAATGAAACTCGATTCTACTGTTGCTTGCTGATTTCTTTCATTTCACCTACTCTTGAGATTGACAAAATTTTTGTTCATAAAAAGTCAATGAAAATTAAATTGGCGGTAAGGAAAGTACACTGCTGTTCGCTCCTGGTACCCGGATACAAATTTTTAAAAATTTTAAAAAAATCAATGCTTAACGCTTGATTTCAAGGCTCCAATTGGGTCGCTATAATGTTGCTTCAACGCCAGCTCAACTTATACAGATTAAAAAAGTATATTCATTCATCTATTCTCGGGTAGGAAAAATTGTTTAAAAATCCATATGAAAAGTAACGATGATTCTTGAAATGAAACTCGATTCTACTGTTGCTTGCTGATTTCTTTCATTTCACCTACTCTTGAGATTGACAAAATTTTTGTTCATAAAAAGTCAATGAAAATTAAATTGGCTGGAAGGAAAGTACACTGCTGTTCGCTCCTGGTACCCGGATACAAATTTTAAAAATTTTAAGAAAATCAATGCTTAACGCTTGATTTCAAGGCTCCAATTGGGTCGCTATAATGTTGCTTCAACGCCAGCTCAACTTATACAGATTAAAAGTATATTCATTGATCTATTCTCGGGTAGGAAAAATTGTTTAAAAATCCATATGAAAAGTAACGATGATTCTTGAAATGAAACTCGATTCTACTGTTGCTTGCTGATTTCTTTCATTTCACCTACTCTTGAGATTGACAAAATTTTTGTTCATAAAAAGTCAATGAAAATTAAATTGGCGGTAAGGAAAGTACACTGCTGTTCGCTCCTGGTACCCGGATACAAATTTTAAAAATTTTAAAAAAATCAATGCTTAACGCTTGATTTCAAGGCTCCAATTGGGTCGCTATAATGTTGCTTCAACGCCAGCTCAACTTATACAGATTAAAAAAAGTATATTCATTGATCTATTCTCGGGTAGGAAAAATTGTTTAAAAATCCATATGAAAAGTAACGATGATTCTTGAAATGAAACTCGATTCTACTGTTGCTTGCTGATTTCTTTCATTTCACCTACTCTTGAGATTGACAAAATTTTTGTTCATAAAAAGTCAATGAAAATTAAATTGGCTGGAAGGAACGTACACTGCTGTTCGCTCCTGGTACCCGGATACAAATTTTAAAAATTTTAAGAAAATCAATGCTTAACGCTTGATTTCAAGGCTCCAATTGGGTCGCTATAATGTTGCTTCAACGCCAGCTCAACTTATACAGATTAAAAAAGTATATTCATTGATCTATTCTCGGGTAGGAAAAATTGTTTAAAAATCCATATGAAAAGTAACGATGATTCTTGAAATGAAACTCGATTCTACTGTTGCTTGCTGATTTCTTTCATTTCACCTACTCTTGAGATTGACAAAATTTTTGTTCATAAAAAGTCAATGAAAATTAAATTGGCTGGAAGGAAAGTACACTGCTGTTCGCTCCTGGTACCCGGATACAAATTTTAAAAATTTTAAGAAAATCAATGCTTAACGCTTGATTTCAAGGCTCCAATTGGGTCGCTATAATGTTGCTTCAACGCCAGCTCAACTTATACAGATTAAAAAAGTATATTCATTGATCTATTCTCGGGTAGGAAAATTGTTTAAAAATCCATATGAAAAGTAACGATGATTCTTGAAATGAAACTCGATTCTACTGTTGCTTGCTGATTTCTTTCATTTCACCTACTCTTGAGATTGACAAAATTTTTGTTCATAAAAAGTCAATGAAAATTAAATTGGCTGGAAGGAACGTACACTGCTGTTCGCTCCTGGTACCCGGATACAAATTTTAAAAATTTTAAGAAAATCAATGCTTAACGCTTGTTTTCAAGGCTCCAATTGGGTCGCTATAATGTTGCTTCAACGCCAGCTCAACTTATACAGATTAAAAAAGTATATTCATTGATCTATTCTCGGGTAGGAAAAATTGTTTAAAAATCCATATGAAAAGTAACGATGATTCTTGAAATGAAACTCGATTCTACTGTTGCTTGCTGATTTCTTTCATTTCACCTACTCTTGAGATTGACAAAATTTTTGTTCATAAAAAGTCAATGAAAATTATTTTGGCTGGAAAGAAAGTACACTGCTGTTCGCTCCTGGTACCCGGATACAAATTTTAAAAATTTTAAGAAAATCAATGCTTAACGCTTGATTTGAAGGCTCCAATTGGGTCGCTATAATGTTGCTTCAACGCCATCTCAACTTATACAGATTAAAAAAATATATTCATTGATCTATTCTCGGGTAGGAAAAATTGTTTAAAAATCCATATGAAAAGTAACGATGATTCTTGAAATGAAACTCGATTCTACTGTTGCTTGCTGATTTCTTTCATTTCACCTACTCTTGAGATTGACAAAATTTTTGTTCATAAAAAGTCAATGAAAATTAAATTGGCTGGAAGGAAAGTACACTGCTGTTCGCTCCTGGTACCCGGATACAAATTTTAAAAATTTTAAGAAAATCAATGCTTAACGCTTGATTTCAAGGCTCCAATTGGGTCGCTATAATGTTGCTTCAACGCCAGCTCAACTTATACAGATTAAAAAAGTATATTCATTGATCTATTCTCGGGTAGGAAAATTGTTTAAAAATCCATATGAAAAGTAACGATGATTCTTGAAATGAAACTCGATTCTACTGTTGCTTGCTGATTTCTTTCATTTCACCTACTCTTGAGATTGACAAAATTTTTGTTCATAAAAAGTCAATGAAAATTAAATTGGCTGGAAGGAAAGTACACTGCTGTTCGCTCCTGGTACCCGGATACAAATTTTAAAAATTTTAAGAAAATCAATGCTTAACGCTTGATTTCAAGGCTCCAATTGGGTCGCTATAATGTTGCTTCAACGCCAGCTCAACTTATACATAAAAAGTCAATGAAAATTAAATTGGCTGGAAGGAAAGTACACTGCTGTTCGCTCCTGGTACCCGGATACAAATTTTAAAAATTTTAAGAACATCAATGCTTAACGCTTGATTTCAAGGCTCCAATTGGGTCGCTATAATGTTGCTTCAACGCCAGCTCAACTTATACAGATTAAAAAAGTATATTCATTGATCTATTCTCGGGTAGGAAAAATTGTTTAAAAATCCATATGAAAAGTAACGATGATTCTTGAAATGAAACTCGATTCTACTGTTGCTTGCTGATTTCTTTCATTTCACCTACTCTTGAGATTGACAAAATTTTTGTTCATAAAAAGTCAATGAAAATTAAATTGGCGGTAAGGAAAGTACACTGCTGTTCGCTCCTGGTACCCGGATACAAATTTTAAAAATTTTAAAAAATCAATGCTTAACGCTTGATTTCAAGGCTCCAATTGGGTCGCTATAATGTTGCTTCAACGCCAGCTCAACTTATACAGATTAAAAAAGTATATTCTAACGATGATTCTTGAAATGAAACTCGATTCTACTGTTGCTTGCTGATTTCTTTCATTTCACCTACTCTTGAGATTGACAAAATTTTTGTTCATAAAAAGTCAATGAAAATTAAATTGGCGGAAGGAAAGTACACTGCTGTTCGCTCCTGGTACCCGGATACAAATTTTAAAAATTTTAAGAAAATCAATGCTTAACGCTTGATTTCAAGGCTCCAATTGGGTCGCTATAATGTTGCTTCAACGCCAGCTCAACTTATACAGATTAAAAAAGTATATTCATTGATCTATTCTCGGGTAGGAAAAATTGTTTAAAAATCCATATGAAAAGTAACGATGATTCTTGAAATGAAACTCGATTCTACTGTTGCTTGCTGATTTCTTTCATTTCACCTACTCTTGAGATTGACAAAATTTTTGTTCATAAAAAGTCAATGAAAATTAAATTGGCTGGAAGGAAAGTACACTGCTGTTCGCTCCTGGTACCCGGATACAAATTTTAAAAATTTTAAGAAAATCAATGCTTAACGCTTGATTTCAAGGCTCCAATTGGGTCGCTATAATGTTGCTTCAACGCCAGCTCAACTTATACAGATTAAAAAGTATATTCATTGATCTATTCTCGGGTAGGAAAAATTGTTTAAAAATCCATATGAAAAGTAACGATGATTCTTGAAATGAAACTCGATTCTACTGTTGCTTGCTGATTTCTTTCATTTCACCTACTCTTGAGATTGACAAAATTTTTGTTCATAAAAAAGTCAATGAAAATTAAATTGGCGGTAAGGAAAGTACACTGCTGTTCGCTCCTGGTACCCGGATACAAATTTTAAAAATTTTAAAAAAATCAATGCTTAACGCTTGATTTCAAGGCTCCAATTGGGTCGCTATAATGTTGCTTCAACGCCAGCTCAACTTATACAGATTAAAAAAGTATATTCATTGATCTATTCTCGGGTAGGAAAAAATTGTTTAAAAATCCATATGAAAAGTAACGATGATTCTTGAAATGAAACTCGATTCTACTGTTGCTTGCTGATTTCTTTCATTTCACCTACTCTTGAGATTGACAAAATTTTTGTTCATAAAAAGTCAATGAAAATTAAATTGGCGGTAAGGAAAGTACACTGCTGTTCGCTCCTGGTACCCGGATACAAATTTTAAAAATTTTAAAAAAATCAATGCTTAACGCTTGATTTCAAGGCTCCAATTGGGTCGCTATAATGCTGCTTCAACGCCAGCTCAACTTATACAGATTAAAAAAGTATATTCATTGATCTATTCTCGGGTAGGAAAAATTGTTTAAAAATCCATATGAAAAGTAACGATGATTCTTGAAATGAAACTCGATTCTACTGTTGCTTGCTGATTTCTTTCATTTCACCTACTCTTGAGATTGACAAAATTTTTGTTCATAAAAAGTCAATGAAAATTAAATTGGCGGGAAGGAAAGTACACTGCTGTTCGCTCCTGGTACCCGGATACAAATTTTTTAAAAATTTTAAAAAATCATGCTTAATGCTTGATTTCAAGGCTCCAATTGGGTCGCTATAATGTTGCTTCAACGCCAGCTCAACTTATACAGATTAAAAAAGTATATTCATTGATCTATTCTCGGGTAGGAAAAATTTATTTAAAAATCCATATGAAAAGTAACGATGATTCTTGAAATGAAACTCGATTCTACTGTTGCTTGCTGATTTCTTTCATTTTACCTACTCTTGAGATTGACAAAATTTTTGTTCATAAAAAAAGTCAATGAAAATTAAATTGGCTGGAAGGAACGCACACTGCTGTTCGCCTCTTGGTACCTGATACAAATTTTAAAAATTTTAAGAAAATCAATGCTTAACGCTTGTTTTTCAAGGCTCCAATTGGGTCGCTATAATGTTGGCCTCAACGCCAGCTCAACTTATACAGATTAAAAAAGCATATCTGCTGATCTATTCTCGGGTAGGAAAAATTGCTTTAAAAATCCATATGAAAAAGTAACGATGATTCTTGAAATGAAACTCTTCAGATTCAATGTTGCTTGCTGATTTCTTTCATTTCACCTACTCTTGAGATTGACAAAATTTTTGTTCATAAAAAGTCAATGAAAATTAAATTGGCTGCAAGGAAAGTACACTGCTGTTCGCTCCTGGTACCCGGATACAAATTTTAAAAATTTTAAGAAAATCAATGCTTAACGCTTGATTTCAAGGCTCCAATTTTGTCGCTATAATGTTGCTTCAACGCCAGCTCAACTTCATCATCATTGAGTATACAGTCCTAAGACTGGTTTGATGCAACAATCCGTCTCCACTCGACTCTGTCCTCCGCCAGCTGTTTAACCTCTCTAAATGTCTGGCATCCCATATCTCAATTATTTGGTTGAAATATTCTAATCTGCCTTCCCTTCCCTTTCTTTCCCACTTCCTCCAAGATATCCCTAAGCAGTCCCCCATGTCTCAGTGTGTGCCCCATCATCTGACCTCTTCTCTTCTTCAGACTCTTCCACAGGTTCTCTTTTCTCCGATTTTTCCAAGAACTTCTTCATTTGTGATTTTATCCATCCATTTGATATTCATCATTCTTCTGTAGCACCACATTCTTTTTCGAAAGCCTCCAATCTCTTTCTCTCCGCTTTTCCAATTGTCCAGGTTTCACAATCTGTACATGGCTATGCTCCATACATATGTTCAAATAGCAACTTCCTGTTTGCTAAGCTTGATTGAGGAGGAGACAGTGCTTTTGTTTTGAATTAAACCCCATTTTTGCTTCTGGGCAATTCTTGATTTAATTTCGTTTTTTACCCTCCCATCCCATGTTATTTTACTTCCTAGGTAGCGGAATTCCTTAACTCCTTCTAGGTTTTCTTGGTTAATTTTGATGCAATCCTGTCTCGTTTGTTTTTTTGTACATACTGTAATCTTTTGGTTTTATTTCCGTTTATTTCATTTTGATTTCTTCTATTAGGATTTGGTTAATTCCATTCAAGGCGTCCTCTAATTTTTTTTATTGCTTCATAGAAGGGCAATGTCATCGGCAATCTTAACATAGCGATCTTTTGACCTTGGATTTCTATACCTGTATCACCCTTGTCTTTGAATTCTTTAATCGCTTCTTCTATGTATAAGTTGAAAATCATGGGTGACAGCACACATCCTTGTCTTACACCTTTTATTTTGGCTTCTCTTTGTTCATCACCAATATTTAATTGCCGTCTGGTTTTGATATAGATTGTAGATTAGTCTTCCTCTGAATTTATTCCCGCCTGTTTTAATATTTTAAACATACTTCAATTGATTTGTTATCTTCGAATGCTTTTTCTAGGTCTATGAATCCGATGTAGACAGATTCTTCCCGATAAAAGCCCTTTCTATTATTAGTCTAAGAGAGAGAATTGCTTCTCGGGTGCCTCTGTTTCTTCTAAAGCCAGAACTGGTCTTCCCCAGATTTTCTTCAACTTTTGTTCTATTCTTCTTGATTATTTTGGTTAGGATTTTGGAGTATGAGGTTAGCTTACTTGTCCTGAAATTTTCACATTTATCCGCGCCTGTCTTTTGGGAAGTGTGACTATTTTGTTTTTTTCGAAATCTTTGGGATGATTAACAATTTATAGATTTTGCTAATTAGTTCAAAAGTTTGTCACGTGCCTTTTCTCCAGAGTTCTTTAGGGATTTCAGCTTGTATATTGTCTATCCTGGGTGCTCTATTATTTTTAGTTCCTTCAAAGCTGTCTCTGAATTCTGACCTGAGTAAGGTCTCCCACTTGTTTTCTATTCACAGATTCTTCTTCTTCTATTGGGTTCATTGTTTTTTCTTCTCCATAGAGTTCTAGGTGTTCCTTCCATCTATTTTGCCTTTGTTCGTTTTTGCTTAGAATAATGTGGGCTTCCTTATCTCTTATGTTCTTTGCTTTTGGCTTCTGTCTTCTTGAAATTTCTTTTATTGCCCTATAGGCTAGCATCAACTTTTCCCAATACTAGATTTTCGTTGACTTCTTTACATTTTCAACTATTTTTTCTTTTTGCTTTTCTACATTCTCAAGTAACTTTCCATCTTAATTTTATATGTTTCTTTTTCCTTCTTCGTCTTTTCTCTTGTTCTTAAATTTTCTTCGTTCGTCAATCAGTTGCCGTATTTCGTCTGTTACCCATGGCTTTTTAATTTCGTTTTTTTCGATTGAAGGACTTCGTTAGCTGTTTCGGTCAGGCTTGATTTCATGTCATTCCATTCTTGTTCGATTTCATCTTCTTTTGTTGTCGTAGTGTTTTTCTTCCAGTTTTTATTCATTACGTTTTCGAAGAGTTTTTGCTTCCTTTAATTTAGATATCCCAGTTTTTTCAAGCGACCGCCCCTTTTTATTAGTTTTTTAACGAAGGCATTTCATCGCAATTAGATTGTGATCATCAGCTATATCAGCCCCGGATAACTTTTGCAGTCCTTTAATTGATTTCTGAATCTTGCTCCGACTAATATGTAATCTATTTGAAATCTCCTGTCTAACGGCATTTTCCACGTGTGATCCTTCTTGGATGGTGTTGGAAGAGTGTGTTTGCTACTACTAGACTGTGCTTACTGCAAAATTCAATTAATCTTTCGCCCCTTCATTCCTATTTTGCACCGTGTTCGCTCACCACTTTTCCTTCTTTGCCTTTTCCTACTTTATCTCAATCCCCATAATTATTAAATTTTCACTTTTTCAATTTGTTCGTACATTTCTTCTATATCTGGTCCTCCTCATAGCGATGTAGTAGGCATGTATACCTGGATTATCACAGCATTCTTCGGTTTCTGAATCCACTGCATCATAACAATCCTTTCGCTTACCTGTAGATAATTCTTTACCTCTTTGCCCTATTTTTTTATTCAATGCCCACTCCCGCTCTCCCATTCTTGCCTCCCCCCGTGTGAATGATTCTATGGCTGTTTTCAACTCAACTTATACAGATTAAAAATATATTCATTGATCTATTCTCGGGTAGGAAAAATTGTTTAAAAATCCATATGAAAAGTAATTGACATTCTTGAAAATGAAACTCGATCTTCAATGTTGCTTGCTGATTTTCATTTCACCTACTCTTGAGATTGAACAAAATTTTTGCTCATAAAAAGCAATGAAAATTAAATTGGCGGTATGAAAGTACACTGCTGTTCGCTCCGGTACCCGGATACAAATTTAAAAATTTTAAAAAAATCAATGCTTAACGCTTGATTTCAAGGCTCCAATTGGGCCTATAATGTTGCTTCAACGCTAGCTCAACTTATACAGATTAAAAAAGTATATTCATTCATCTATTCTCGGGTAGAAAAATTGTTTAAAAATCCATATGAAAAGTAACGATGATTCTTGAAATGAAACTCGATTCCTACTGTTGCTTGCTGATTTCTTCATTTCACCTACTCTTGAGATTGACAAAATTTTTGTTCATAAAAAGTCAATGAAATTAAATTGGATGGAAGGAGTATACCGGCTGTTCGCTCCTGGTACCCGGATACAAATTTTAAAAATTTTAAGAAAATCACGTTTACCGTTTTGATTTAAGGCTCCAATTCTGTCGCCAAGTAATGTTGCTTCAACGCCAGCTCAACTTCATCATCATTGAGTATACAGTCCCAAGACTGCTGATGCAACAACTGTCTCCCACTCGACTCTGTCCTCCGCCAGCCGTTTAACCTCTCTAAATGTCTGGCATCCCATATCCCAATTATTTGGTTGAAATATTCTAATCTGGGTCTTCCCTTCCTTTTTCCACTTCCCCCTCCAAGATATCCCTAAGCAGTCCCCCAGCGTTCAGTAGTAGCCCCATCATCTGACCTCTTTCTCTTCTTCAGACTCTTCCACAAGGTTCTTCTTTTCTCCGATTTTTCCAAGAACTTCTTCATTTGTGATTTTATCCATCCATTTGATATTCATCATTCTTCTGTAGCACCACATTTCGAAAGCCTCCACCTCTTTCTCTCCGCTTTTCCACTGTCCAGGCTTCAATCTGCATATGCTATGCCCCATACATATGTCTTCAATAGCAACTTCCCTGTTTATAAGCTGATTGAGGAGGAGCATGTAGTTTTTGTTTTGAATTAAACCCCATTTTTTGCTTGGGCAATTCTTGATTTAATTTCGTTTTTGCTCCTCCCATCCCATGTTATTTTACTTCCTAGGTAGCGGAATTCTTTAACTCCTTCTAGGTTTTCTTGTTAATTTTGATGCAATCCTGTCTCGTTTGTTCTTTTTTTGTACATACTAGGACCTTGGTTTTATTCTTGTTTATTTTCATTTTGATTTCTTCTATTAGGATTTGGTTAATTCCATTCAAGTGTCCTCACTCTTTTTTATTGTTTGCTAGAAGTAAGCAATGTCATCGGCAAATCTTAACATAGCGATCTTTGACCTGGATTTCTATACCTGTATCAATTTTGTCTTTGAATTTTTTAATCTTTCTTCTATGTATAAGTTGAAATTGCAGACAGCACATCCTTGTCTTACACCTTTTTTTATTTTGGCTTCTCTTTGTTCATCACCAATATTTATAATTGCTGTCTAGTTTTGATATAGATTGTAGATGTTTTCTCTCTAATCTTTATTCTGCCTGTTTTAATATTTAAACATAATTTCCTACACCGACGTTATCGAATGCTTTTCAGGCTCATGAATCCGATGTAGAGCAGATTCTTCCCTGATAAAAGCCCTTTCTATTATTAGTCTAAGAGAGAGAATTGCTTCTCGGGTGCCTCTGTTTCTTCTAAAGCTGAACTGGTCTTCCCCCAGATTTTCTTCAACTCTTGTTCTATTTTTCTTGGATTATTTTGGTTAGGATTTTGGAGGCATGTGAGGTTAGGGCTAATGGTCCTGAAATTTTCACATTTATCCGCGCCTGTCTTTTGGAAGTGTGACTATTTTGTTTTTTTCGAAATCTTTTGGGATGATTAACAATTTATAGATTTTGCTAATTAGTTCAAAAAGTTTGTCACGTGCCTTTTCTCCAGAGTTTTTTAGGATTTCAGCTTGTATATTGTCTATTCCGGGTGCTCTATTATTTTTTAGTTCCTTCAAAGCTGTCTCGAATTCTGACCTGAGTATGGGGTCTCCTAATTCGTTTTCGTCCACAGATTCTTCTTCTTCTATTGGGTTCATTGTTTTTTCTTTCTCCATAGAGTTCTTCTAGGTGTTCCTTCCATCTATTTGCCTGTTTCGTTTTCGTTTAGAATAATGTGGCCTCCTTATCTCTTATGTTCTTGCTTTTTGGCTTGTCTTCTTGAAAATTTCTTTTATTATTCTATAGGCTACATCAACTTTTCCCCAATACTAGATTTTTGTTGACTTTTACATTTTTTTGAATCATTTTTTCTTTTTGCTTTTTCTACATTCTCTTATAACTTTCCATCTTAATTTTTTATATGTTTCTTTCCCTTCTTCGTCTTTTCTGTTCTTAAATTTTCTTCGTTCGTCAATCAGTTGCCGTATTTCATCTGTTACCCATGGGCTTTTAATTTCGTTTTTCTCTTTTTGGATTGATGACTTCGTTAGCTGTTTCGGTCAGGTTGATTTCCATGTCATTCCATTCCTTGTTCGATTTCATCTTCTTTATTATTTGTGTGTGTTTTTCTTCCAGTTTCTTATTCATTGTTTTCGGAAGAGTTTTAGTTTCCTTATTTTTTAATTTAGATATATCCCAGTTTTTTCGCGACCGCCCCTTTTTTATTAGTTTTTTAAATTTTAGTTGGTGCATTTCATCGCAATTAGATTGTGATCACTAGCTATATCAGCCCCAGGATAACTTTGCATCTTTTAATTGATTTCAGAATCTTTGTCTGACTAATATGTAATCTATTTGAAATCTCCCCTTGTCTAACGGCATTTTCCACGTGTAGATCCTTCTTGATGAAGCGAAGAGTGTGTTTGCTATTACTAGACTGTGCTGCAAAATTCAATTAATCTTTCGCCCCTTTCATTCCTATTTCCTAGACCGTGTTCGCCCACCACTTTTCCTTCTTTTGCCTTTTTCCTACTCTTCTTGCATTCCAATCCCCCATAATTATTAAATTTTCATCCCCTTTTTCAATTTGTTCGTACATTTCTTCTATATCTTGTCCTCATATGATGTAGTAGGCATGTATATCTGGATTATCACAGTATCTTTCTGGTTTCGAATCCACTGTGATCATAACAATCCTTTCGCTTACCCAGATAATTCTTTACCCTTGCACTATTTTTTATTCATATGAATTTTGCCTTACCCTGCCTCCCATTCCCGCCCCCCCCCCCCCCCCCCCCCCCCCCCCCCCCCCCCCCCCCCCCCCCGTGTGAATGATTCTATGGCTGTTTTCGAACTCAACTTATACAGATTAAAAAAAATATATTCATTGATCTATTCTCAGGTAGGAAAAATTGTTTAAAAATCCATATGAAAAGTAACGATGATTCTTGAAATGAAACTCGATTCTAATGTTGCTTGCTGGATTTTCTTCACCTACTCTTGAGATTGACAAAATTTCTGTTCATAAAAAGTCAATGAAAATTTTAATTATGTAAGGAAAGTACACTACAATTGCCCCTGGTACCCGGATACAAATTTTTAAAATTTTAAAAAATCAATGTTTTAACGCTTGATTTCAAGGCCCAATTGGGTCGTTATAATGTTGCTTCAACGCCAGCTCAACTTATACAGATTAAAAAAGTATATTCATTCATCTATTCTCGGGTAGGAAAAAATTGTTTAAAATCCATATGAAGAGTAACGATGATTCTCGAAATGGAAAACTCGATTCTACTGTTGCATGCTGATTTCTTTCATTTCATCAGTTCTTGAGATTGACAAAATTTTTGTTCATAAAAAGTCAATGAAAATTAAATTACGGAAGGAAAGTACACTGCTGTTCGCTCCTGGCAAATTCGATACAAATTTTAAAATTTTAAGAAAAATCAATGCTTAACGCTTGATTTGGCGTTCCAATTGGCCGCTATAATGTTGCTTCAACGCCAGCTCAACTTATACAGATTAAAAAAGTATATTCATTGATCTATTCTCTGGTAGGAAAATTGTTTATAATCATATGAAAAGTAACGATGATTCTTGAAAATGAAACTCGATTCTACTTTCGTTGCTTGCTGATTTCTTTCATTTCACCTACTTTTGAGATTGACAAAATTTTTGTTCATAAAAAGTCACGAAAATTAAATTGGCGGTAAAATAGAAAGTACACTGCTGTTCGCTCCGGGTACCTTGATACAAATTTTAAAAATTTTAAAAATCAATGGTTAACGTTTGATTTCAAGGATCCAATTGGGTCGCTATAATGTTGCTTCAACGCCAGCTCAACTTATACAGATTAAAAAAATATATTCATTGATCTATTCTCGGGTAGGAAAAATTGTTTAAAAATCCATATGAAAAGTAACGATGATTCTTGAAATGAAAACTGATTTTACTGTTGATTGCTGATTTCTTTCATTTCACCTACTCTTGAGATTGACAAAATTTTTGTTCAATAAAAGTCAATGAAAATTAAATTGGCGGTAAGGAAAGTACACTGCTGTTCGCTCCTGGCAACGGATACAAATTTTAAAATTTTAAAAATTCACGCTCAACGTCAATTTCATTATTCAATCAATGCTACGCTCACTGAATAATTTATAGATAAAAAGTATATTCATTCATCATTCTTTAGAAAATTAGTTTGTGTCCAGAAAGTAATATTCTTGAATGGAAATTGATCACTATGTTGCTGATTTTTTCTATTTACCTGCTCTTGATTGAAAATTTTTAACTATAAAAAGTCGAAGAAATCAGTTCATTCGAAGGAAAGTACACTGCTGTTCGCTCCGTACCCATACAAATTTTAAAAATTTTAAGAAAATCAATGCTTAACGCTTGATTTCAAGGCTTCAATTGGGTCGCTATAATGTTGCTTCAACGCCAGCTCAACTTATACAGATTAAAAAAATATATTCATTGATCTATTCTCGGTAGAAAAATTGTTTAAAAATCCATATGAAAAAGTAACGATGATTCTTGAAATGAAACTCGATTCTACTAAGTTGCTTGCTGATTTTTTCATTTCACCTACTCGAGATTGACAAAATTTTTTTTTTCATAAAAAGTCAATGAAAATTAAATTGGCGGCAAGGAAAGTACACTGCTGTTCGCTCCTCTCGGTACCCGGATACAAATTTTAAAAGGTTTTAAAAAATCAATGCTTAATGTTTGATTTCGTTCCAATTGGGCTGCTATAATGTTGCTTCAACGCCAGTCAATCCATGTAGATTAAAAAATATATTCATTGAACTATTCTCGTAGGAAAATTGGTTAAAAAATCCATATGAAAAGTAACGATGATTCTTGGAACAGAAAACTCGATTCTACTGTTGCTTGCTGATTTCATTCATTTCACCTACTCTTGAGATTGACAAAATTTTTGTTCATAAAAAGTCAATGAAAATTAAATTGGCTGGAAGGAAAGTACACTGCTGTTCGCTCCTGGTACCCGGATACAAATTTTAAAAATTTTAAGAAAATCAATAAGCAACGCTTGATTTCTTGCCCAAATTGGGTCGCTATAATGTTGCTTCAACGCCAGCTCACTATACGATTAAAAAAAATATATTCATTGATCTATTCTCGGGTAGGAAAATTGTTTAAAAATCCATATGAAAAGTAACGATGATTCTTGAAATGAAACTCGATTCTACTGCTGTTGCTGATTTCTTTCATTTCACTTACTCTTGAGACGACAAAATTTTTGTTCATAAAAAGTCAATGAAAATTAAATTGGCGGTAAGGAAAGTACACTGCTGTTCGCTCCTGGTACCCGGATAAATTTTTAAAATTTTAAAAAAAATCAATGCTTAACGCTTGATTTCAAGGCTCCAATTGGGCTCATAATGCTGCTTCAACGCCAGCTCAATCATACAGATTAAAAAAGTATATTTATTGATCTATTCTCGGGTAGGAAAAATTGTTTAAAAATCCATATGAAAAGTAACGATGATTCTTGAAATGAAACTCTATTCTACTGTTGCTTGCTGATTTCTTTCATTTCACCTACTCTTGAGATTGACAAAATTTTTGTTCATAAAAAGTCAATGAAAATTAAATTGGCTGGAAGGAAAGTACACTGCTGTTCGCTCCTGGTACCCGGATACAAATTTTAAAAATTTTAAGAAAATCAATGCTTAACGATTGATTTCAAGGCTCCAATTGGGTCGCTATAATGTTGCTTCAACGCCAGCTCAACTTATACAGATTAAAAAAATATATTCATTGATCTAATTTTCGGCAGGAAAAATTGTTTAAAAATCCATATGAAAAATGATGATTCTTGAAATGAAACTCGATTCTACTGCTTGCTGATTTCTTTCATTTCAACTACTCTTGAGATTGACAAAATTTTTGTTCATAAAAAGTCACGAAAATTAAATTGGCTGAAGGAAAGTACACTGCTGTCGCTCCTGGTACCCGGATACAAATTTTAAATATTTAAAAAAATCAATGCTTAACGCTTGATTTCAAGGCTCCAATTGGGTCGCTATAATGTTGCTTCAACGCCAGCTCAAATTATATGATTAAAAAAATATATTCATTGATCTATTCTCGGTAGGAAAATTGTTTAAAAATCCATATGAAAAGTAACGATGATTCTTGAAATGAAACTCGATTCTACTGTTGCTTGCTGATTTCTTTCATTTCATCTTTAATTTTTGAGATTGACAAAATTTTTGTTCATAAAAAGTCAATGAAAATTAAATTACGGAAGGAAAGTACACTTGCTGTTCGCTCCTCGTACCCGGATACAAATTTAAAAATTTTAAAAAAATCAATGCTTAACGCTTGATTTCAAGGCTCCAATTGGGTCGCTATAATGTTGCTTCAACGCCAGCTCAACTTATACAGATTAAAAAAATATATTAATTGAACTATTCTCGGGTAGGAAAAATTGTATAAAAATCCATATGAAAAGTAACGATGATTCTTGAAATGAAACTCGATTCTACTGTTGCTTGCTGATTTCTTTCATTTCACCTACTCTTGAGATTGACAAAATTTTTGTTCATAAAAAGTCAATGAAAATTAAATTGGCTGCAAGGAAAGTACACTGCTGTTCGCTCCTGGTACCCGGATACAAATTTTAAAAATTTTAAGAAAATCAATGCTTAACGCTTGATTTCAAGGCTCCAATTTTGTCGCTATAATGTTGGTTCAACGCCAGCTCAATTTCATCATCATTGAGTATACAGTCCTAAGACTGGTTTGATGCAACAATCCGTCTCCACTCGACTCTGTCCTCCTCCAGCTGTTTAACCTCTCTAAATGTCTGGCATCCCATATCCCCAATTATTTGGTTGAAATATTCTAATCTGGGTCTTCCCTTCCCTTTTCTTTCCCACCTCCCCCTCCAAGATATCCCTAAGCAGTCCCCCATGTCTCAGTGTGTGCCCCATCATCTGACCTCTTCTCTTCTCAGACTTCCTTTCCACAATGTTCTTCTTTCTCCGATTTTTCCAAGAACTTCTTCATTTGTGATTTACCCATCCATTTGATATTCATCATTCTTCTGTAGCACCACATTTCGAAAGCCTCCAATCTCTTTCTTCCTGCTTTTCCATAATTGTCCAGGTTCTACAATTAGTACATGGCTATGCTCCATACATATGTCTTCAGTAGCAACTTCCTGTTTGCTAAGCTGATTGAGGAGCATAGTAGTTTTTGTTTTGAATTAAACCCCATTTTTGCTTGGGCAATTCTGATTTAATTCTCGTTTTTGCTCCTCCCATCCCATGTTATTTTACTTCCTAGGTAGCGGAATTCCTTAACTCCTTCTAGGTTTTCTTGGTTAATTTTGATGCATTCCTGTCTCGTTTGTTCTTTTTTGTACATAATAGGACCTTGCTTTATTCTTGTTTATTTTCATTTTGATTTCTTCTATTAGGATTTGGTTAATTCCATTCAAGGCGTCCTCAATTTTTTTATTGCTTCCTAGAAGGGCAATGTCATCGGCAAATCTTAACATAGCGATCTTTTGACCTTGGATTTCTATACCTGTATCAATTTTGTCTTTGAATTCTTTAATCGCTTCTTCTATGTATAAGTTGAAAATCATGGGTGACAGCACACATCCTTGTCTTACACCTTTTTTTATTTTGCTTCTTGTTCGTCACCAATATTTATAATTGCCGTCTGGTTTTGATATAGATTGTAGATTAGTCTTCTCTCTGAATTTTATTCCCGCCTGTTTTAATATTTTAAACATAATTTCCCAATTGACGTTATCGAATGCTTTTCAGGTCTAATCCGATGTAGACAGATTCTTCCCTGATAAAGCCCTTTCTAATATTAGTCTAAGAGAGAGAATGGTTTCTTGTGCCTCTTGTTTCTTCTAAAGCCGAACTGGTCTTCCCCCAGATTTTTTTCAACTTCTTTGTTCTATTCTTCTTTGGATTATTTTGCTAGGATTTTGGAGGCAATTAGCTAATGGTCCTGAAATTTTCACATTTATCCGCGCCTGTCTTTTGGGAAGTGTGACTATTTTGTTTTTTTCGAAATCTTTTTTGGGATGATTAACAATTTATAGATTTTGCTAATTAGTTCAAAAGTTTGTCACGTGCCTTTTCTCAGAGTTCTTAGGATTTCAGCTTGTATATTGTCTATTCCGGGTGCTCTATTATTTTAGTTCCTTCAAAGCTGTCTCGAATTCTGACCTATATGGGGTCTCCTAATTCGTTTTCTGTCCATGATTCTTCTCTTCTTCTATTGGGTCTACGTTTTTTCTTCTCCATAGAGTTCTTCTAGGTGTTCCTTCCATCTATTTGCCTGTTCGTTTTCACGAATAATGTGGCCTCCTTTATCTCTTATGTTCTTGCTTTTTGGCTTGTCTTCTTGAAAATTTCTTTTTTATTGCCCTATAGGCTACATCAACTTTTACCAATACTAGATTTTCGTTGATTTTTACATTTTTCTTGAATCATTTTTTCTTTTGCTTTTCTACATTCTCTCTATAACTTTCCATCTAATTTTTTATATGTTTCTTTCCCTTCTTCGTCTTTTCTGTTCTTAAATTTTCTTCGTTCGTCAGTTGCCGTATTTCAGTCTGTTACCCATGGCTTTTTAATTTCGTTTTTCTTGATTGAAGGACTTCGTTAGCTGTTTCGGTCAGGCTTGATTTCATGTCATTCCATTCTTGTTCACTTCATCTTTCTTTATTATTTGTGTGTGTTTTTTCTTCCAGTTTCTTTTATTCTATTGCTGCTTTTCGAAGAGTTTTTGGGTTTCTATTTTTTAATTTAGATATATCCCGTTTTTCTTTTGCGACCGCCCCTTTTTTATTAGCTTTTTAAATTCTTTAGTTGGCATTTCATCGCAATAGATTGTGATCACTAGCTATATCAGCCCCAGATAACTTTTGCAGTCCTTTAATTGATTTCAGAATCTTTGTCTGACTAATATGTAATCTATTTGAAATCTCCTTGTTCAACGGCATTTTTCCGTCATGTATCCTTTCTGGATGGTGTTGGAAGAGTGTGTTTGTTACTATCAGACTGTGCTTACTCGTGTAAATTCGAATAATTTTCGCCCTTCATTCCTATTTCCTAGACCGTGTTCGCCCACCACTTTTTCCTTCTTTGCCTTTTCCTACTCTTTTTGCATTCCAATCCCCCATAATTATTAAATTTTCATCCCCTTTTTCAATTTGTTCGTACATTTCTTCTATATCTTGGTCCTCATATGATGTAGTAGGCATGTATACCTGGATTATCACAGTATCTTTCGGTTTCGAATCCACTGTGATCATAACAATCCTTTCGCTTACCTGTAGATAATTCTTTACCCTTTGCCCTATTTTTTTATTCATAATAATGCCCACTCCTGCCCTCCCATTCTGCCCCCCCGTGTGAATGATTCTATGGCTGTTTTCGAACTCAACTTATACAGATTAAAAAAATATATTCATTGATCTATTCTCGGGTAGGAAAAATTGTTTAAAAATCCATATGAAAAGTAACGATGATTCTTGAAATGAAACTCGATTCTAATGTTGCTTGCTGATTTCTTTCATTTCACCTACTCTTGAGATTGACAAAATTTTTGTTCATAAAAAGTCAATGAAAATTAAATTGGCGGTAAGGAAAGTACACTGCTGTTCGCTCCTGGTACCCGGATACAAATTTTAAAAATTTTAAAAAAATCAATGCTTAACGCTTGATTTCAAGGCTCCAATTGGGTCGCTATAATGTTGCTTCAACGCCAGCTCAACTTATACAGATTAAAAAAGTATATTCATTCATCTATTCTCGGGTAGGAAAAATTGTTTAAAAATCCATATGAAAAGTAACGATGATTCTTGAAATGAAACTCGATTCTACTGTTGCTTGCTGATTTCTTTCATTTCACCTACTCTTGAGATTGACAAAATTTTTGTTCATAAAAAGTCAATGAAAATTAAATTGGCTGGAAGGAAAGTACACTGCTGTTCGCTCCTGGTACCCGGATACAAATTTTAAAAATTTTAAGAAAATCAATGCTTAACGCTTGATTTCA
>JALMQS010000128.1:38190002-38387389 GCA_024734495.1 Forficula auricularia | reverse complement strand
AGACAGAATAATAGAATCATGGGCCAAACATGGCACTCGGAATTCAGAGACAGGTGAACATTCTAGGGTCTTTTCGGTTATTCAGCAACAAGTACAACAAAGCGTGTGCTTACTTAATTAACAAGAATAAATGAAAATGAAATGAAAAATAAATAAAAGAATATTGGCAAGGACTTTACTAATTTTATTTTATTATATTTGGCAGCTAATAGAAGAAAATAAATCAATTAAAAAAAATCGCTTACTAAAGGTAAGTGGCATATATTAATCGTGGGTGTATGTAAAAATCCTCCGCGAATCCCTAATTGATTTACATAACGTTTAATTCCTATAAGTTAATGATTATTTATTTACACTAATTGAATTTTATTGTCTATTTATCTTATTTACAGGAAGCTGTACCACATGAAGAAGAAAAAATTCCTTGGAATTTAGATTTCCAACGAGGATTTGATAGAATTACTATTAAAAATATTCTTTTAAGATTATTTATTTATTTATTATTAGCATGTATTCTATTAGGTTGTGATATTTATATAATAATATACTGAGTAAAACATTGTATAAAATCATCAGGGAGAATCCCAATTTATTTGTTATTTCTTTTTTTTACTTTATTTTTTTACAAATTATCAAAACTGACCTATACTATAATAATAAATTCAGTTTTCAAAGATAAGCTTATACATTATGCATATTCTCGTAATTGATTTTACATTACACCCTGTGTTGCCGATAAAGCCATAGTTGGAATTGTAATCTCTCTAGCTATCTATTTTGAATAAATTTTTCTTAGTTGAAAATTATTTAAATATTTGTATTTAATAAAAGTAGACAAAACCCCCCAAAAAATTAAAATTAAAATAAATAAAAGGGTTAAAAAAGTAGGATTTTGAATTGAGAATGTATTATTTAATAGTATGAAATTCATTACACTCAATAATACCAACAAGTGAAGAATTGTTATATTTTTATTTAATAAAACATAGAAACATAAAATATTTCCCCCCGATACAAAAATAAAGCGACCGAGTGTGAGTGGACTTCGTATTCCAAGGGTTCTGCAGCTAATATTTATATATATCCACATTTTTTTGATTATATCATTAAAAAATAAGCTTATGTGGCCATCCATATGATTTTACCATACACCTGGCCTCTCTCTTATATTGAATATTTAATAAAATAATTTATAATCATTTACGAAAGAATACCCCCCCCCCCCTTAATTTTGGTCCCATTAACAATTAATAATATCTCATTTTAATTATGAGACTATTTTATTAGAAATATCAGCTTCCTTCGATTTTTGTTTGAAACTATTTTTGAACCCCATCCCGCTTTTTGGTCGCTATCAATTTCACATATTGAGTCATTTTTATAAGATCATTTAGAGTGCATAATATATGGGTTCAAAAAAATAGAACTATCAACATAAATCTTAGACCCTTTGATCGATTTGTACGAAATTTTGCATATTTTTTGAACCCCCCCCCTCCCAATTTTAGACTCCGATAAAAATATTATAAAAACTCTCTTTTTTTTTATTATAAGTTCATTTTACAGTAAATTTCATTTTACTTGATTTTTTTAGTTTGAGAATTATATAATTTTTATTTTTTAAACCCGCCCCTCCTTCTTAATTTTTAGCTCGATTTCAACCAAAATATTATCAGCTCTTAATCTCAATGCATCGAAACTACATATGAAATTTCGTTGTAATATTCAGACTAGTTTTTGAGCTAGAGCATACACAAAATTTGTTAACGTACAGACATTTTGACAAAATCCTTAATATCTCGTAAAATATAATTTTTTCGATATTCACTCATTAGGGCTTTTTTGTAGAGCAAAACGCGATGGCTTCGCTCAATTTTTTTTAACAAAATAATTTCAGCTGTTTTTAAGATATTTTGAAAAAACGAATAAAAAAAAACTTTTTTCATGCACGATTACAATACTTGACTATACCCATCATGATAAAGTAAAAAAATTGATACATTTAATGGAATATTAAAAAATTTCGTTTGAATATATTGATTCTTGAAAAATATTTTACCCCATTCAGTTTCGGTCCCAGAACGCCCCAAAGTAGCTAATCTAATAAAAATAATTAGTAGAGATTGTGCTGTTGGTGCAAGGTGAAACATCTTTAATAAAGATAAGAGTAAATAAATATTATATTTATTATTGATTTACTATGAGTTAAGGATACTAGGTCACTTATTGCACATTAAAATGAAAAAATTAAAAGATATAAAATTTTCTTTTTCAATATATATATTTCGGACTATCAAAGTTAAGTATCCTTAACTCATAGTAAATCAATATTAAATATAATATTTATTTACTCTTATCTTTAATCTAATAAATATGCTACGACCAGCTTAGTTAGTTATTTCATGAGAAACTAAACTCAATACGAAACGTAAATTCTTCGTATAGATAATAAAACAATCATTTTTTAAAAAATTACTTTTGAGATATCAAATCTGTCATTTTAAACCAGGCTGAGTGTGAGTGTTTTATATTTTTCAGAATCCTAATATTTTAGATACAACAATCGTTTAAAAATGGGTACTAAAACGCATCGTCCGACTACTATTAAAAAATTACATCCTTATTCTTCTCAACGAGAATCTCTGGATAAATAATATTTCCTATTTTCGACACCAGAAAGAACTCGACTTTCTCCAAAATAATTAAGGCGATTTTTGCTTTTCATTAAAATGAATAAATATAACTTGTACATTCAAAGTTTGTCTCTTAATTAGTCTGAGCTCACAGAGAGACATTTTAGAGAAACTCAGGTGCTTCTCTTTACTTTAATACGTATACCTAACCCTAAAAACGCTTATATATATTTTAACACCATTTTGCTTCTCTGATTATATTATCTTTTTATTATTTGCATATTATCTGTATAATCGGACAATTACTATTCCACCCTTGTAAAAAACAAAGGGAGAGAAACAGCCACTTTTCCAGCCTCCACTTGACGTTTCTTTATGATTTATCATGAATTAAAAAAAAACAATAAATGTGTGTGTGTGTATGTGTGTGCGCTTACTTCACTCCACTTAACCTATTTGGATGGAAACCTAAAAGCTTTTATATTTTCTCACCTAGCTCCCTTTTTTTTCATTCACAAAAAGTACAGAAGAGAAGGTATATTTCTTATGCAGTTTGAGTTTAAAATAATAATAAAAATATCTGCTAAGGCCATCTGATCACTTTATCATACACATATGCCACCGGACATTTCAGGATGCTGATTTTTTATTGATAGTTCCCTAAATTGCAGACAAAGGGTACACATTTTTAAAAACCCTCCCACCAAATTTTTCTCCTGATTTCAACCAAATCTATTCAGCTCTTAATTTCAATAGAAATTATCTAAAATTTATATGTAAAATTTCGTTTTGAAAACTTAATTGATTTTTGAGCTAGGGCGTACACAAAATTTGGTAACCCACGACCTCACGCACTTAGTAACAGATATATCTATTGACAAAATAATTAATACCTTATCTTAAAATATTAATTTTTTGATGTTCAAAATTTAGGGCTTTATTTTAGACAGAATCACCTCAAATTTGCTCAGTTTATTTATCAATTAATTTTAGCCATTTTCTAGATATTTCGAAAAATCATATTTTTCATGCACGATTACAGTACTTCACCATCCTCCGTATAAGTAAACTAAAAAAGAGACAAGCTTTCTTTGAGGAAATTCCAAAAAGAATATACCTACCTATATTATATTTCAAATTTTATTATTCAAATTATTAATAAATAAATCATAATAGATAATTTAATAAACAGTTACGTTAAAGTTTTTGCCCAGTTTCTGCCTATACTGAGAATGACATATACCTACTCTTAAGAAGAAGTACTTCAAGAAGAGATCCTGCAAGTTCAGAGAGACAAACTCACATTCACTCGATAATGAATCCTTAAAGCAACATTTCATTAATACTATTTATAGATCCATTAAAGTCAATCGATTTCTCACATTCAAATACCCTAATTATATTTTAGTAGAAAATTCAAAATAACTTTATTATTATTGGCCAATTTTAAGAGTATACTCCTTACTTTTCTATCTCCGCAACTCTCACTATCTCAGTTTAGAATTCCCAATTCAATTTCACAGAGATGCAAGAATCATGAATTAGTTTGGGAAGGCTGTAAATATACCAACAGCTCATGCTGGCTTCACAACAAGCCGCATCACATATTGCTTAACTTGGGTGATCCTTTTGAAATTGGGGCTTTGGTCGAATAAGTATAATGATTATATGTAATCATTACTTTTAATTTATGATTTATCCAAAATAGATTAAAATAAAATAGAATCTCTTTGAATGTCCAGACAAAGAAGATTAAATTTTGAAGATTAAAATAAATAAAAGCAGCTAATTGCGAGTTGGACCCCACCTCCCTCAAGAGTTTAGTACTTTATCAATCATCATAAGTACTAATTATTTTAGAGCTAACAAATAACTGAAGTACTTACTCTATTCTAATTACATGATCTTTATGTTTAAATCAAAAGGTTATTAAGTTAGAGGGGAGACACACAATGTATGTACTGACTTTGTATAGACTCATATCTCACGACTGCGGCTTAAAATAAAAATATAATTAAATATATTTAATAGAATTTTAATAAACATATTCAATGGTACGTTATAGGATCTGGGACATTTTTTTTCATCAATCTTTTATTATGAGGTGCTACTAAAAAAATTTTTTTCGTCTGACAAATTTTTTCAAGTTTCATCTTTTACTATTTTAGAATTTAGACAGAATAAACAAAAGAATAACGAAGTTTTTACCATATCAAGGCTTCTATTTGTTGTAATTTTTTAGCAGGGTATTCTGAAAATTAAATTAAAAAAAAAATAATAATAAATAAATTGATATTAACTTCAGTTTACTTTAAAAATAATTCGAATAGATAATTACGGTCGGTTTGTTCATCTTAGTTTAAATTGCGGGATATTTTCAAGGACCAGCTAAATTAGGTATGCGTGCAAGTTCGAGCCGAAAATGTTTGCACCCTGACATCGATTTTGTCTCAAATACTAAGTTGACCTCCAGTCAAGTTTAACTGTAGGTTGAAAAACCGACCTTACTTGGAATTCCAGTCAAAAACGAGTTTATTTCATGAGAAGAATTGAAGCGTTCATTGACACTGAAATATGTTTTATTAATATTTGTTCCTTTTAAACCGCGAATATTTTTTTATGGATAACTAAGATAACAGAAATGACAGATTGCTTAGCTACCTACGTATCGCTTATGTTTTCGTTTCAGCTGATTATTTAATTATATCAACAATAAGATACGTGAGCGCACTCACATACTTGAAGATAAATATGTTTAAATCTTTTAACACCTAGCAACAAAAATTGAAATAAATTCTATATTATATATTGAGCCCCTATATTCATTATATTCCACATAATCCAGTAATTATCGATAATTTGGTTGAGCTGTAAATAATTTAAAAAATGAGAAATTGCCATCTTCGTGGTTCCTTCTAATCTTGTCTCCAGCATTTTGTTTGTTTGCTATACCAATAAAACTACTCAAAGACTACTGTTGACATACCAGAGCAGACTAAATTTACATAATTAGTTTCCTGGATTGTTGGAGTATTGAATTTACCTAATTTTTTTCAATTTTCTTTTGGTGATTCAAAATGCCTGAAACGTGGAAAAATCATTTTCAAGCATGATTTTTTCTGTGTGTAGGTATAGATCGCAATAGTTGTGGATCATAAATAAGCTCGTTGAAAGTTCCTAATGATAGCAAACTTTTGTATGTATTATGAAGAGCTGATTAAATTATGTACTTTATCGCTTTAGGAGCTAACATATTTGAGGGAGATAATATAAAAAAACATACGATCGTTAGATTGGAAGATTTTTAACATTTGTTGAAATTTCGCACATAAGTTTCTATAATAAACTACACCTTTGTGCCAAATTTTAGCTTTCTAACTCAACTCGTTTGTGGATGAAAAGTGTCAAATCACAAAATTTGAAAAGAAAGTAACGTAGTCTTAAAAATGTTTCACTTTTACTCTCAGTAATTTTAAATATTTATTCCAAAAAATACATATAAAGTACACAGTAAGTATAGTATATTCAAATGATTTTTTTCTTTATATTTAAATGAAAATACAACATGAACGTTCCTCTAGAACATGAATTATCTTATGCTAGTGGTCGGAAGTGGGAAGTCACAGTATATCTCTATAAATTCTCCCATATAAATTATTTAACTTTTTTTTATAAATTTAATATTTTTTTTTATATTTTAAAATAAATTCTCTTTCGGAATTCATTATTTCAACTTTTTTTGCATTTAGAGGAAATTTGTTTAAGATAATCGAAAGCCTATTTACCTTTCTCCCTTTATGTATATGAATAGTTAATATTTGCCTTGGTTAACAGCCCAGTCAATTCCATAAGATCACCCGAATGAAGCCATCATACTGTTTCAAAGGTAACCCATTTTGAACACTTGTGGCTTTCGATAATCCCGGTTCTTAATTAAATCCCCACTTCGTTCTTAATGAAACGCTTCCGGGACCAGAATTATTTTTCTAAACATAACATTATTATTATTTTTTTTTTTTAGAATTCTACAATAGTAAAACAGGACTCTATTAGTGTCGCTACAGTATCTGCCTGTCTGTCTGAGAAAGCATTTTAGCTCATAAACTAAATAAGATTTTATTTATGATATTTATTGCCTATTTTTGCTCATGTGTACATAAATACAGTATTTGATTTGTAGTAAAAATATACATATTAACTTGAAAGAAAAATTTAGATTATGTTTAAAAAAATTACACTATTTTTATGGAACCAGTAGGCCACCCCCAAGTTTTTCCAAGCCATTCTTTGCCTGACAACTCTGCTCTAGTATCTTCCAGCTACCCTGGCTAAATCACTAAATAAGATACAGACCTAAAATTGACTTTACTATCTTACACTAAATCAAAACTGATTTAAAATTTAATCAGATAATTGTTTGTTTATTTTTTGCCTAAAATACTTTCTGAAATTTTTTCTGATCTACATATATGGAATAAAATTCAAATTTCTTATATACATACTCTCTCCCAAAATATTTAACTGTCTGTCTGTCCGTTTGTCAAAGCATTGTGGTTTGTAAACTAAATAATATACAAACTTAAAAGCTATAAGTTATTGTATTTATTTTCTCCAAAATCAATAAAATTTTAATCGAATGATTATTTTGGAAAGATTCGAATTTTTTGTGTGATCTATAATAAAAAAAAAATTATTAAGTGATGGGAGATATTTCGGAAAAAATCTTTTTTAACGTCAAATTTTTAAAAATGTATTTCCCTTTAAAATGACTTTATAAGAGAACCCCAAATTGGTCATTTTAAGGTGAATTTTGTACTTGTCAAAGTTTTGAGATATCACAAATTAAAATTATAAGAAAATTTCATAAATTTCCTCACTCTCTCTTTATCAAAGAAAAATAAGAGCAAATTTAATATTTCAATAATTTTGGAAGTTATAAGATACGAAACACCTAAAAGTTAGTAAAATTTAGTAATTTTTTAAGAAAATAATTAGCCTGAGTCAATCATATCATAGATATGTTTATTTTTATAAATAACACCCTGTATATATTCACTTACGCTCTTTATTTTAATTATTATAATAAAATAATAGTAAAATACTTAAAAAATGAATTGGAGAATTTCTTTAAGGATTACATATCGAAACATTTCGGAAAATATTGGTCGACTCATTTATCTTATCAAGTAACGGGTTTACTTCAATTTTTATTTTTCATTTCATTTGGTGTCGGGAATCTCTCGAAGCAACATCTACGATCATCTACACCCACTTAAAGGTAAAAACAACCCTTAATATCTACCCCTTTTAGTTATTCTTAATATTTCACTATTTAAGACTCGCATTTGGCCAACTAATTTAAAATTTAATATTTTCACATTCAATTTTTTTTTTTTTGTAATTATACAATCAGGAAAATTAAATATTTATAAATATTATGTACCGATCCCACGACATCCAAGTCCCACTCGCCATATTTTCATCTTGTCTAAGACAAGAGTACGCGTTCTAGAATAATGCGCATCAAATTTAATGCAGAATTTACACTAAGTACATTATGAATTCTAAAATTTAAATTCAGTTATAGTTCAAAACAGGATTTTTCACTAAATATAAATATTTTTTGCCAAAATCACGATAAGGGCAACATTTATTCGAGCTAATACAGAATTAATAATTTGATGTAAATTAACCCTCAGATGTCTATTGACAGCCGCTTGAGGGCGCTCGTTAACGGAGAATTACAAAAAATAAACATATTCTTATAGGGAAAAATGGTTGTTCATCAATAAAAAGAGCCTTTAGTGGTTTCTGATTTTTGCCAGCAGGTTAATTTGAACCTTGGAAAATTTAAAATTTAAAAAAATTGTTAGGTTACTTAATACACGTGAGTTTTCAGCAGTATTTGAGTGTCAGATGGGGCTACATTTTGAAACGTTACTCATTTCCTATTAAGTCAATTCACATTTAATTGAAAAGATTTTGTTTTCCCCAGAGTAGGGGGGAGTTGTGAGAAACCACTGAATCAAGAAATCAAACAAATAAATTATATATATAGTACAGTATATATACCTATGTAAATGTTTATTTGCATCAAGCAGAGGACAACCTCTGTGATTTCTCTTTAACATTTCACATTGTTTCTACTGAGAATCTGATACCTACTACTTATTGCCTTATCTCGCGTTCTAGAGTTATGTTTTCTGTGTAGATATTAACCAATCATAAAACTGGATCTTGTTAGGTAAGTTACTCTGTAGAATTTCGAAACTATAAAATTGAAAATATACCTGAATTATTTCACTAAGGAACGTAATAAATAAACTATCTATTGTTTTTTGAAATTCATCAAAAAACTAATCAATTAATTACAATTTGTACTTCAATTTTATCCCCTACATTTTTTGTACAACAACGCTCATATAATATGCTTTATTGCATAACATTAACATATAACCTGATAATATCAAATATTACTTCTATGAATATATTTATTATTTATTGTTTTAATTACATAAAAAAGCCTTAGTAGGCGTCGTCTTCATTTTCTTTGTAATTGATGCATCAATCTTCACGGTTTTCATGACCTTGCAGACGAGCAGATATTATTATAGGTACTATTACTATTTTTATTTTTATTTAACTATCGCAAAAGACTACTTCAAATTGATATTCTGAACGATATACTAACATATGTAGCTAATCTATCTTGACTATCCCATTGTCACTTTCCCCACAATCGATCTAGCTTTAAAGTCCACATACTTGGATACAAAGTTTTTAAACTTAAAAACATTTTCCAACTTTAAGTGAGGACTAGTTTCAAAACAAATAAATACATCTACACTTGAAGTTCCAAAAAAAGAATCAGAAAATATTTCTATCCTTTTAATAATAATCTAGGAGCTTAAAATTCCCTCATATATTTATTTCTAATTTTTTTATTTAATAGACGTAATATCATTCATAAGTCAGACTCTTAAACTAATTTTGTCTTTTAGCGAAGCCTCACCAAATTTGAATACAAATTTCATCTGTTGGGAGTAGGAACGCCGTTTATTTTTTTCCAAATCTAGAGGGGTTTCATTAATTTTCTAAATCTTGGAAAGATTATCTTTTATTTTGAAGCTGAAAGAATAATTGTATATAATACATGTTACTCGAAAAAAATAATAAATTAAAGTTCCTTCATTTCTAAAGGCCACAAATTCAGCATTCCGGCACTTCTTTTTTTAGCCCTACATCCCTGGTTGGGAGGTTATTTTGCTTGTGGTTATTCTTGGGTCATCATTCATCTTCATGTTTTTCTGGTTAAACCACAGTGTTGTTATCTTAACCCTTATTCTTGTTGGTCTTTTTATGAAGTATAATAAAATAAAATCGACTAAAGCGATTGCATTTACGATAAAAATCATTTCCAAAAATGCCATCAAATTAAAATCTTATAACTAGGTTAATGATGGACAACGGTGACATCAATAGTAATCAATAAAAAAGATAACTGAAAAGTTTTCGAGACCGAGGTTCTGACTACACTATTTTTCTATGAGCAAATAATAGTGAATAGTAATAATGAAACTGGGATTAATAAAGTGAACAAAGGGGCGAAAACAAACTTTCTTAAGTTCTACGCTGAACTCGTTTATGCTATACTATTTTAGATAGCGCTGATGTTAGAATTCGTTTCTATTTGCCGTATCGCTCTTAAAAAAAAAAAAAACTACTGAGAAACTAAGTATAGACCATACGAATATCGGATCAACAATTTGATTGTTGTCTCACAAAAATATGAAGTGCTTACATGTTAAATCATCTGTCAATTATCGTAAAAAAATACTTCAAGAAAAATTCTATTCATTTTTTCTTCTAAATTGATGCTATTGCTGAATAGTCGTGCAACACGTGAGGTCAGATTCTCGAGAACAGGGAGTCTCCCTAAGCCAAATTAACGACTTATTTGCATACAATGTCAATGAATGACGTCGAGTTTATATAAACAAAAGCGAAAGGAGAGGATTCATTGCACTCAAATAAAATTCATTCGGAAGATTTTTAAATTCCTTTAATTTTATTAAAAAATATTTTGCCATATTTAGTACACACCACAGAATTTTATTAGCCCGGCTTTGATAACAAACCAACATTAGAATAAAATAATTAAATGTACTATATTAAAAGGTAATTACATTAAAAGTAAATTTATTTATTGTCATTTTTTTGAAAGCAGCACATTAAAAAAAATTCTGAACTCAACCTAAGTGTTTTAAAATACAAATACATACATATAAACATTATACATATATGGTATACAAATTTTCAATGGATATTTTTTTGTATAATAATAAAACTTGAGTAAGATGCGAGGTAGGTTTCACAAAAAAAGAACCAACCCCTATCTCCTTAAAATTTTTCTTTGGGTATGTACAGTGTTAAACTTTGGTCAATTTTAAGGACTAAATTTAAATTTCAATAACTAATACGTCTTCAACATCTTCATAGCTTTTATGGTCGATTCACAAATTTGAATTACTGAATAAAAGCTATGATAATACAGAAAATGAAATAATTCAAGTTTTATAGAGAACTATGTGTTCATTTTATATATTACCAGGCCCGGAAACACTTTACCCCTGATGAGAGCTTCTCGGGGTCCACAAATAGTTCCCCTTAAATCTCTTAATAATATTCTAACACTTGTTTTGATTTTTTTCAACCACTTATTCCAAATAAACAAGGAAAAATGCATTAAAATTAAAATTTATAAAATTTAAAAAATCATAACTGGTGACGACTTCCCTAAGAAGTAATAGCTTATAATACAGAAGAAACTGATGTAAACTTTCGAATGATTGTTAACTTATTTCTGAGATTAGCATCTACATACAAAAATATACAAACATATACTTTCTTTAGATATATAGAAGAGATTAATTCAGACACAAGACTAAATTGATTGTACGTAACTTTTTGGACTTTTTCGGACTCCAAATCGCTAATAGTTGTTGAGAATTTGCACGCTTGATAAACTCAATTCTCGGAGATTCCATTTAATTACTTCACTTTTTAAGACATATTAATAGATAATATCGATTAGGTAATTTATCTCATAGTTTTTATATTTATTAATATTCTAATGGAATAAAATATGTTAGAATCGTAGGCGATTTTCGGATCATCCATTCTAATCTAATCATTTCCAACGTTTCTAATCTATTGTTTGTTTTTAGCTCACGAGAACATAGTCTTGTCTCTCACTTGTTAATCGAGATAGGATATAAAATGCATTTTTTAATGGAAAAATTCTCATAATCTATTCTTTTCATTACGATTTTATCATCGATGAGAAATAAAATGGAGATGAGCAGTGAGAAGTTGGCTTGGAACTTGGAACTGGATATGCTCGTCGTCGGCGTCACTTCCTATAATGAATCTCGGCTATGCAAATTATTCTCTTTACGAATAGAAAATCAATCATGAAACCTACATCGAAATTTTTCACCTATGCTAATATAAGGAAAGGCGGAGGATGAATGGATCTCTCACTTGGTTGAGTTCATTTGCCCGCCTGACTGAACTAATCCGCCATATGTCTCACGCGTTCTGCTGGCCTGGACTCAGATCCCGTCTTTTCAAACAGATTAGAAATCTTTTAATATTGATTCAACCGAATCCGCCCTTTTTTCCCTTTACATACAAAAGTATTCTCTTCTCTGGTCCACTGAACCTACTGCTATCTATAAATTAATCGTAGGACAGCTTTAATTGTCAAAATGTATTTTTTTTGAGTTCAGTAAAACGGGATCCTGTTAGTGTTGACATAATTTTTTTCTATATGTCTGATCGTCTGTCATAGATTGCTAACTCGTAAACTAAATAAGATACAAATTTGAAATAGACAGGCTATATGTTTTAGTTACTCAGAAATCATAAATCGTACGAAAATTTCCATTCAATGATTATTTTGAAGAGGGTCGAATTTTTGTGGGGTCGAAAATAAAAAATACTTATTTATCATGGGAGGGAGATAATATCTCTGTAAAGGTATCTTTAACTAAAATAAGGTTTAATTTTTTTAATTTATTTCGTTTTAAAATGACAGTGCGAGAGGACCCAAAAGTGGCTATTTTTAGTTAATTTCTATACCTGTAAAAGTTTAGAAATAGCTTAACTTAAAATTATGAGAAAATGCAAAGGTCTCTTTAAGTAAAATTCTGTTATTTTTTTTTAAATTTAATTCACTTAAAAATCAAGGTGTAAGAGATCTCAAAGAGGCCATATTTAGGTGATTATTGTATTTGTCGGCGTTCAGAAGGGGTTTAACTTAAAATTCATTCTCTTCTTTTAAAAACAATAAATTATAACGAATTTGATATACATTTTATTATTTTATTACCCGGCGCCAAAACTGTTGAATTAATTACATTTTATCTATTTTTACTTTTTTAATTTGATTTTTCGTAGAATGTTTGAAAAAAAATATGCTTAAAAATTATTTTTTCAAAGTTTCTGACATTTATAATCACGAATAAGCCAAAAAAATCAACTTTATCTGAGTAGTATATATTTAAAATAATTTATTGAAAGGGAAATTTCGGTTAAAGCCATCTAGATTGGACATTTTGAATGAGAAAATCACAACAGAATGTATGATCTTTCTTTGTCTTTAAACATACTACAGCACGTGCATTCTGATGAGGTTTTCTCATTAAAACATGCAATCTATATGGTTTTAGCCTGAACTTCTCTTTCGATAAGCAACTCATTCCCCGACATATCAGATCTAGAATCATACAGTATATGGCCGAGTGAAATGAATATTGATTTTTTTAAATTTAATTTGTTTTAATTGATGGACCTACCGATAAAACCTTTTTATTGCTTTGTAATTGATTTCAAAATTCTCATTCCTATTCTCACTCCTACTTATTTTATACTTGATTTGTATTGAGACCATGCACATGTACTGATGATAAAATAAAAATTAATATTGCAATCTCTTTTATTTATTCGATGAGATAAAATGTTCTGTATTCCATGAAAACAATTTTCTCATTAGATTATGGTTTGGAAAATCGTTAAAACATTGAACCTTTTATGAATATTGAACAGCTAAAACGTGTGAATATTTTATAACAACTTGAGTTAAATTCTAAATAATTTAATATTAACTTATGAGTATTTTAATCAAGAGAATTCAGGTTCGCCTGTGAAATATGCAACCTACAGTACAGCTCAAATGAAAACACCAATCTTCTCATTTGAACTCTCACCATTCTCGACCAAAGCCTGAATAGTTCTCACATATTTTCTGAAAAAACTTTGCAACGTATTTTAACCATTTTATTTACATAGTCTCTCGAATACAACATAATATTTTTACTTGAAGTAATGGAAATTTTCTTTTCATGAAAAAAATCCAAATTGAGATTTTTTACAATTCTTTAAAATATTCCCTCGAGGGCAAAAAGTGTTTTTAACATGTTTCTGGGTGTATGTGTGTGTGTTTATTTATTTTATTTTCAGACTAGATCGCTGAACTAAAAGTTATGAATTTAGATGTGTTTACTAAGATGTAAAATATATCTATCTATCTAATGTAATTCACTCTTGATTGTATCCGTAGTACGGTCTAGAGGCCCGAACACTAGCGGGAATATCTAAAAATATTTCCACAAGCACCCTATAGGAGCAGATGCCTGGTATTAGTATTAAAAAAAGGCATTTTTAATTTTTTTTTAATGAGGACAATGTTTTCATTATTTTCATTACTAATTACTTTTTAAAAATTTATAAACTTCAATATTGTTTAATAATTTTTTTTTACTCTCTATCTAATTTCTATTTTCTAGGGAATTTGTTCATATCGGCGTTTTTGTGTTTTATTCGGTGAGACGCTTTAAATTATGAAAATCAAAAAAAATAATAAATTATTATTTATCTTCCCGAACCAATCTATTTCTTTTAAAAGCTAATTCATAACAGCTATAGAAAAGAATTTTAATTAAATTACTGCCGTTTTAGGCTCCGTTATGAGCGAATCAAAATGCAAACCTCTACTTAATGATATGCACAGCCATATAAAACAGGTGGAATTTTGCTTTGATAATAAATAAGTTTTATTTAATAAAAAATATACACCTGAGGTAGATTTATTAATAAATTCTTCTATAAATAAATTTTATTTCCATTACTTCTTCTTCTTCCAGTGCCTTATACTCGATTGCTGATTACTATCAATGGCTATTTCTCTCCATACTAATTTTCCTGTAGAAATTGTCTATAGGAGTGTTTTCTCGTTGCCTTCTCCTTTTCCTTTAAACATATATATATATATAAACTCAAAAAAGTTATTTTCATGCTAATTATGAAATCTTTATTTTATTTATTTATTTTTATTTTTTATTAAAATTGACCTTGTCTGTTAAATCATTTGGACAGCATTTTAAATTTTAACTTTAAAGTAAAAAAATTAACGAAGCTGAATTTAAAAATGTTTATTATTATTTTTATTACTTTATTACAGTACTTTTTTCCAAAATCTCTCAAAAAATCTTTGCTTGATTTTATTAATAACATTTGAGTGTACAATGTACATTTGTACATATATGGTGTACAAAAAACTTTTTATTACAATCAGCTTGAATTTTTTCCAGATTTCTTATCTAATCCAATCGAATAATCGATAAATAATAATTAATATCTCGGAGAAAATCATTTGTACGTTGTTTTTTTATAAAAATAATTTTGTAGACCCTAGTAATGAAACTGTTGAAGCTTTTATTTTTGTGATTAATTTGATTAAAATTTGAATTTTTAGTGAAATCACACATAATTAATTATAATTATTTATTGAACAAGAACAAATGCAATACAACTACGGCGTTTCGATCAACTTATTCTGCGATCGTTCTCAAGTATGAGCACCTGTATGTAGTCCTTGTTTTTTGGATTTCTGTGTTACTCAATTTTATTTAATCATTTGAAATAACTAAATCAATTTAACCTAAAAATTTTGGCTTAAACCACCTTATTGAACATATTTTGATAAGATAATCTCATCGGAATGCACAATGTTGGCACGTTGGCTTTCTTCGTAGGGAGAATTAAACTTTCAGATCTCATTATCGATTTCTTTCTATGGAAGCATTTCAACAAGGACTTGAAAACGACTCCAAAATTAGATATCGAAACGTTAAGCTTTCTGATTAGATTATTTCATTAAGAATGTCGGAACTACGCGGTCTCAGCCGAACTTTTACCTTTGATAAGAACTCTAACTACGAAAGCTTGAAATCTATAAAGAAGCATTACAACAACGGGATCGCATCAAGGGACGGATTTGACTTATGGAAAATATAAATAATTTCCCTAAAAAAATAAAATGATAAAACTCAAAAGTATTCTGTAATGGAAATTTTTTCATTGTTCGGGTTTCATATTTCATTTGAATATCAAGATTTTTTTCAGAATGGATGGGATAAGCTATTCGATAAATTTTATAATAAATCAAGATTAAGTATTAATATATTAATTCTTTTATTTATAAAAAAAAGATGATCTCATAAATCTCCCTTCCCCTGTGCCTTGGAACGTGACCTATTAAATAATAAATTCTACCCCTTGGATGTTAATCTTTGATCGCCGGTGATTGATTTCATTGAGGTCTTCTGTTTATATATGGTACACTCCTAAGCCACGTGGGGTTTTCGGGCTCTTGGGGTTCCGGAGTGGAGCTTTGGGGGGCTCGACACATGGCTCAGCTTCGCTGCCCCCCAGGCGGTTCCAATCTATTTTCGGTACCCGCACCCCCTCTTTATATACATACAAATACATAAATACACGCATTCTCAGACTACGATCTGTCAGGCTTTTTACAGCGGAAACTGTCTCCAGTGCTGTTGCTTTTCTTTTAGTCGCTCGCGTTAAGATCCAGAAGAAAGAGATTCTTCTCGAACGAATTTTTATTTTCGAAATCATTTTTATTTCTAGATGATGACTTTTTAAAATTTTATTTATATAAATGTGAACAAACCACATATTTGGATTGTCTGTGAATGTTAACTGGGGATTAAGAAGGAAACAAAGAAAGAAGATATACAGATATACTCGTATATTATCATCAAATCCGGATATTTGAATAGATGTTTACAATCTGTTAAATCTAGCATCAAGGAATTATTTTCCCGGAAACTATTAAATAATTTATATGTCTATCTACAGATGTTCATATACAGGAGCGTACTCAGAAAATTTTTCAGAGGGGGGGAGGGGGGCAAAGCTTTGAGACAAATAATTACATTTTTAAATTTTTATTTAAATATTTAATTTTTGGAGTATTTTTTCACAAGTAGAATACACTAATACAGTAGGTAGTGCTTAAATACAAAAACACATACCTTACATGAAAAATAGTTTAGTTAGACAGGGCCGGAAGTTAAGGTTAAAATTAGTTAAGAAAAGTCAAGTGAACATCCAAATATAATGTATTATAGAAAATAAAGAGAGATGTTCAACTACTAGATCCGAGATGTTTTGGATTATTTTTATTATGTCAGAAGGGTTGTTTCATCTCTTCGGGAATTGAAACCCAATTCAAAAAAAAAATGCAAGCCAAGTGCCCTGTTTTTCTTTTTCCTAGCCATGCTTAAAATCTTACTGGAATCTCTTTTGTGATTATCTTGGATACAAAATTGACTTAAAATTCGGGACCTTTTTCAAAAAACAAAACAAAACGAAAGTACAGAAAAGTTCAGGAAAATGATTGATCATTGAAACTTTGGATATCAAACTAACTGGGATTGTTTTTGATATAGTACAAATAAATATCTCATATAGTTAGATAAAGAATTTATTGAAGATTTTATTATTATTATTTCGATCTTGTTTTTAACTGCTGGTTGTTAAATTACCTAAGTAAGTCTAATTAAAATTGGAGTATTTACAGTAGCTACGAGAAAATAAAATTAAGCAAAAACCAAGGAGATAAATAAATTTGTCAGTTACACCCCTTTTTCAAAAGTAACGAATGTGCTGGTTTATCTTTTAACCCTTTTATAGCACAAAGATTTATCTTATGAAAACAACCAGTCAAAATCTAGAAAACAACAAAAAATAGTGAATTTGTTTCGCAAAAAATGCAACTTCCAATTTTTCAAAATAAACGATTAAAATTCGAGAGCTGGCGAATGATCAAAACTTTCTTCAATGGCGTTATCGATAATTAAGTGACTTTTTATAATATCCAATAATTAATCAAGTTCAAAATGAAATGGAATATTCTACGCTTCCGTGATTGCGTTTATTTGTAAGACATCAAATCAGTATACATATGGGTATATATTAAAAATAATAATAGGTAGGTATAACAATTACAAAAAAAAAACTTTTGAAAAAATTAATATAAAAACTGATACAATTTGATGACTGTATATGTATATAATTAAGTAATGGAGAGGGATTCAGCCAATGGGTGGCCTCTGCTGAATAAAAACTCCCAATTATGGAAAACGTTTCGGCTTAAATTCAATAATGCCATCAGTTCCTAAGAGTTGATGAGTCTCTGAAGAACTTTATAATCATCGAGGAATATCATCATGCTCAGGCACCTTATACACAAATATGGCGCTCGTCTTCAGAGACTCATCAACTCTTAGGAACTGATGATGGCATTATTGAATTAAAGCCGAAACGTTTTCCATAATTGGGAGTTTTTATTCAGCAGAGGCTACCCATTGGCTTAATCCCTCTCCATTACTTAATTATTAATATAAAAACTTTTGAAAAAACAATTAATAATGCTTAAACAAAAATCGAGCAATGATTGTTATTATTATATTTTATTGGTTTTGGTCACGCCAATTATGATTACCATTTCTGGTTGAATTTTCAAAAATGAAATGCAAAATTTGTTGTATTCCTCAACTATTAATCTAGAATCAACGACTATTGAAAATTTTAATTAATAAGGTAAAGGGTGTGTAGTTTCACTGTGAAACTACACACCCTTTACCTTATTAATTAATATTATGTTTCACCTAAAACCTACACCACTTTCTCTAAGTAAAATTGAAAATTTTAATTTGATTCCTCTACGTTTTCAGCAATTTCTTATTATAAAACACATTTTAGGAAATTATTTATAAAAAAAAACTCTTATTTAACAGTACCTACATAAAATTAATTTAAAAATTTGGTCCAAATCGAACAAGGATTCAGATTTTTTAAATACCCCCTCCTAATAAATTTCTTTCTTTAAAGTAGATGTATATAACATTTATATTTTTAAAACGATCCCATATATTAATTTTTGTACCGGAAATATGACTTTGAGGTTCCTTGTCTTATTTTACTGGTTTAGAGTCTCCCCCCCCCCCAATATCATTCCTAGTTACGCTTATGATTTTAACTTCATGCTTTCAGCAATCGTCACAATTGATATTCAAATTTTCAAAAATGCAATGCATAAATGCTCATTCTTCCACTTTTATACATACATCTATTATTAGCTACGGTTGCCATTCGTCTCGTATAAATGGGATTGTCCTCGTATTATTATTTATCCCATTTTTGACCCGTTTTGTCTCTCAACTCTGCGTGAGCGAATGTTTGTATTTCTAAAAGATGGTTTAGAGAAAAATAATACCAACCAAAACTGCTAAGGAACTATGAAATTGAGTATGGAAGAGAAATAGCTGAAGCTTTTTGCAGATACAAAGCATATTGATCAGAAGCCACATCTAATGAAACTACGCGAATACCTATTTGCCACCCACCCCAAAATACAAATGTGGAGAGAATATTTTTCCTAATGTCAACTCAGTTTTTTCATGTTTTATTTATTTAGAATTTAAACGTCCCGTATCACTGCTTTGCCAATTATGGAAACCCTAAATATATCTCGTTTTTGCTGAAACGTTTCTCAGCTAATCTAGTAAAATGCTATCTTTTCTATTACTTCTCTCCAATTTCATGTCCCTATTCTTTTTCGTTCTCTTTCTTAACGTCTTCGTTTCTTCTCTATCTATTTTTTCATTACTTTCCATGAGGATTTCAATAAATAAGAATTATTGGGTAATATTTCAAGAAATCCTAAATTCTCTTTTCTTAGCCCTTGTAAATCGCGCGACGATAGTAATCACAATAAAAGCAGCCAAGACTGCATTTGAGGTCGAATCGATAGCTGAGCAGAGGCACCCCCCACTCATAAGAGGCACCCACAACCCACCAGCAGCAAAAAGGGGCGAAAATAGCTGCTGACCAGTGCGACCAGACAAAAGACACCGAAATAGGGAGTTCCCGAGGGATACCGACTGCTGAATCAGGCAATGAATCAAAATTAGATTCTAATTCGCACCCCTCGAGGAATAATAATAAAATGGCGGCAACCGTTTTCGTTCAATTGGTCGTTCTATTCATATGATAATTAAAACAAACTTGAGAGAGGGAGGTTTTATTCAAGAGATGTAAAGTGATACGCATTTGAACACAATCTCACGCTGATTTAATATTTAAGTCGTCGTTCTTTCATTTTTCCGATGATAGCACAATTCCCCGTTCGCTTAAAATATTTAATAATGTCACGCTAACGGAATTACAAATAAATTCAAGTTTTAATCCAACACTCGAAAATTGTTAATTAAATATTTGGATTAAATTTGTCTGGTTTAGGCTTTGGTGATCCCATTGAGCTGGTGGCACGAACTGGGCATATAAGCGTGAAGATTCTCGACTCATGAAGTTCGATACAAACATATTTTTTCATTTATTTATTTTTAACCGACTTCAAAAAAGGAGGAGGTTCTCTATTTGACTGATTTTTTTTTTGTGTCTATGTTACCTCATATCTCCGCCAATTGTGAACCGATTTTGAAAAAAATTTTGCATTGGGTTCAGTCTAGCTTCCGATTGGTCCCGTTTTTTTTATTAGTATTAGACCTTTTTTGTTAGGTTTGTTCAGGCCTAAATTCTTTGTTTATGAACCGATTTCGATGATTCTTTTTTTATTCGAAAGGGGGTATCTTAGGGATGGTGCCATATTAATTTGTTCAAGTTCTGATAATATCATCTGCGACGAAATAACGTAAATCTCCAATTCTTATGAGCAAATAATCGAAATTCTGATAAATAAAATCTTTTATAAAATATTTTTATAACATTCAATTAAAACCCGCAAACGTTTCGAGAGAATTTCTATATTTATGAATTGAATTTTATTATCATTTTCTGATTCATTCGCCTGACTGACGCTTTCTCTTACGAGATGCATGCAAGGCATTATATTAAGTCACTATTAATAACATCACTAAAAAGAGAAAAATAAAAATAATTTTTATAAAAAAAATAAAACCGACTTCAAAAAAATTAAATGCAACAAATAAAATAAAATCCACTAAAAGGTATAAAATAATTATCTAATTTAGTTACAAATAAACGACGAAATATTAACATGAAATTACTTTTTGAAGTCGGTGCCAAACATATACATTTTATGAATCGCACTTGACTGATCTTACTTAATACGTTTGGCGGGTACGCTCGCTTATAGGTATAGTTTGTTTGGCACCGACTTCAAAAGTCATTTCATGTTAATATTTCGTCGTTTATTTGTAACTAAATAAGATAATTATTTTATACCTTTTAGTGGATTTTATTTTATTTTTAAGTTATTATTATTTTATTTGTTGGATTTAAGTTTTTTGAAGTCGGTTTTTTTTATAAAAATTATTTGGATATACAGTCCTTTTACATATTTTATTACAATTACATATATTTGTTTGATATTATTGTCCTCAATTTGATTTAAAGCTATGAATTATTCGGAAACGGGACATTCTTTAATTTTTGAAAAAATAAATATAAATGAACATTGACAGAACATTTCAATAATAAATCATTTTAAATTATTTAATGAAAGTACATAACACTAATTATTAAACATTTTTGTTATTAGAGATGTATCTACACAAATTAAAGTTGCTTAATTTGAAAAACTCGAGTGTTTTTAACCGACTTCAAAAAAGGAGGAGGTTCTCTATTCGATTGAATTTTTTTTTTTTTTTTTTTTTTTTTTTTTTGTGCCTATGTTACCTCATATCTCCGCCAATTGTCAACCGATTTTGAAAATTTTTTTTGCATTGGGTCCAGTCTAGCTTTCGATTGGTCCCATTTTTTTTCGATTTTTTTCCATAGGTATTAGACCTTTTTTATTAGGTTTGTTTAGACCTAACCTCTTTGTTTATGAACCGATTTCGATGGTTCTTTTTTTATCCGAAAGGGGGTGTCTTAGGGATGGTGTCATATTAATTTGGTCAAGTTCTGATGATATGATCACTATTAATAACATCACTAAAAGAGAAAAATAAAAATTTTTAAGAAAAAATAAAAACCGACTTCAAAAAATTAAATACAACAAATATAAAAATACACTAAAAGGTATAAAATAATTATTATCTTATTTAGTTACAACTAAACGACGAAATATTAACACGAAATTACTTTTTGAAGTTGGTGCCAAACATATACCTTTTATGAATCGCACTCGACGGATCTTACTTAGTACGTTTGGCGGGTACGCTCGCTTATAGGTATAGTTTGTTTGGCACCGACTTTAAAAAGTAATTTCGTGTTAATATTTCGTCGTTTAGTTGTAACTAAATAAGATAATAATTATTTTATACCTTTTAGTGTATTTTTATATTTGTTGTATTTAATTTTTTGAAGTCGGTTTTATTTTTTTCTTAAAAATTTTTATTTAGTTTATATTTATTTATATATAATTACATATAATATTTAATTCAACTTTTGATATTACAAATTTTCAATTCACAAATAATTCAACTCTCTGTGAATTTTCTAGAATTTAATTTTGGACTCGGTTTTAGAACTAGAAGCCGAAATGTCATGTTACATGATTTTAAGTAATTTTATGAAATTTCTCTTGTTTACTTGTACTCACATATCTTTAATACCTTTAACACAGCTTAAGTTAAAATTATTTTCCGGAAGCTTTCCTCTTTTGTTAAAATCCTTAATTTTCAATGAGACTTAACCCTATCCTTATCTATCTACAACAATAATCAAGAATATGATGTGATTCATGTCCAATTTTAAATGTGGATTCTTAGAAACTTGTACTTCAAGAAAAAATCAAAACAAAATTTTTTTTTTTTTTTTTAATTCATTAATTTTTAATTAATTAATTAATTCAAAAGCGACTTTTCTTTTCTTTATTTCTTTATTATTTGAAAATTTTTCGAGATTTTGATTTTATTGTTTAAAGTTGGACTTATTATTACCAAGCATTTTTCATTTAGTTTAGTTAATAAGTTATAACAATAAATAACAGCTTGAAAAAGTATCAAATACAAAAACAAAAAGTCACTGTTTAATTAATTTCATTTTTTTTTCTTGAAGTTCAAGTGTCTAAGAATCCAGTATCAAAAATTCAGGATTGACTTTGACATCTTAGAATGAAAGATTGTTTGAGACAATTATAAGAAGAATTATTTGGATTGGTCTTAGTCACGAATTATTGACCTAGATTAATCTCCTTGGGTCCAAGTTACATAATTATTAGTGATTTCCACGACGTTTCGGCTTCTCATCATGAGTGGGTCTTCAAATATTGACTTGTATTTAACGCATTAATGTTGTTACATTGGACATAATTTGAGAATTGAATTAATTCACACATCTTCAGAATTCGGCGAGCTCATTGAAACGTTTAATTAATTTTTAATTTCATTAAGCAAATAAAACTAGGAATCTTAGAGATTATATAGCTATCGAAGCCTAAACATTTCTCCAATCATTTCTAGTATGTGCACAAGCCTCGTCTGAAATAGGTACTCTCCAAAAAGTTTTCCGTGAGCTGATAATTTGAAGAGATTTTATTTCCAGAAAAATCAGTCCACATTGGGCTGGAAAAATTTCTATTACCTCTTTGATCGGTTGCAATAAATGAACAATAGTTGTTCAATGGTATTTGTCCTTAGTGCCGGTGCAAGTCCAAGAGAGTTTTCCCTTCCCGGAGGGACTCAACCAATGTTGACCTTTTGTACAATGGCGCATTGTTCAAGTGAACAGAGAATAAAAGACACTAGGTGAGATGGAACATTCGCCAATTAGTGCTTTCTACCTGATTTTAAAATTTCAAGGCCAAATATTTCAGAAAATCTTTCTTTTGATTTAATTAGATTTAATTTTTTTAATATACTTATCTAATAATTTCAAATTCTAATAATCATTACTTTAATTATAAATTTATTGTATTCAATTTGTAAATACATATAAATTAACATTACACTCATCCGTATCTTTTGTTTTCTGAAAGTAAAATCAAATTTCAGTCTTACAATTTTTTTTCATTTACGAGCGATTTTTGCCGAGAGTAGCAAGGCTCCTTCATTTATGAGGAAGAAATTTAAGAGTGTAATTTTCCACTTTAATTCATTTTTTTTTATTTATTTGGGATTATAATTTCAAAGTTCTTACCTTGATCTTCAGTCCTATGCAAATATTTCATGGATATCCAATTAGATATTTAGATAATCCTATGTATTAAACTGAAAATGAAGTCATGACTATATAAGTAGTCTGAAACATAAATAAATGAATATTATATTTATATACGTTACATAATATTTTTTATCATCATTGTTTTATGTTTAGAGGGTGTCTGAAATTTTTTTCCCAATTTGTCTACCCATGTCACATACCTATGGAATATTAAAAGCATATAAAATTTCATCACATTTAATTTGTAGGAATAATGGGGACATACAGACGATATTATATGCGTTTTTAGTAACTACTGCAAGTTGAAAAATACTAAAGTAATCATGACAGACTGTCGTCTTCTACTAGCTATTTTGAATAATCTTCATTCCATGTCAGAAGAGTTATGTTCACCCCCCTCGGGAATCTAACTCTAGTTATTAGGTATTTTTCTCTAGGCCCTTTGATTTTTGAAGAAATTCAAAATTCAAAACACTATTATATGACAAGGCAAGGATTTTGTGATTTGTTTTAAAGTTTAAAGTAGCGTTTAACCACGAAGCGGTATTATTTTCATGATTTTTTGATAAATGGACTAGTGAGAAGTTTTTTAAATATCATATACCCCTAAACTTAAAATTGCAAGGTTTTGATGGTATTTGGAATCATTAGATCGCGAATTTCCCAAATGAAGATTGTATCTTTCAGTGAAATATTTAGTGAGAAACTTAATGTAAGATGAGTCCACCTCTCAGGATAAGCAATTGGTGCAGATTTGTATTTTTACCACTCGGATTCTATTTTCGAGGGGTTGAAAGAAACACAACTTCTGAAATCTTAAAAAATTATCCATGATAGCTCGGATTTATTAAAAGATAATCTCTCGAAATTTCTTTATCAAGTTAGAGTCTTGTATTATCGGCAATTTGAACAATTTAAATTATTTTCATTCTTCATCTCCATTATTAAAGGTAGCTAAAGGGGGGATTGAGGTGTGTCGGAGTATTCTAAGAAATTAACACTGTGAATCTGAGAAGAATTCGGCCCTTGAGCTGAAATTTTGACATGTTTGTAGGTTTGTAAATGATGACGGAAATGTTTCCATTTTCTTTTCTCTTTTTTACACAGAGTTTGTCTGTGTGTCTTTGTATATGATTTGTTCTCCAGGTCAAACGTTACAGCGCTACTTTTCTTTGAGGATTGTTTAGACATGGCGTTGACAGTGCCAAGAGGCTGCATTTGCCCCTCGTTTAGCACTTCACGCCACTCCCCTTGACCGAATTCATCCAAGGCTCTTTATTGTTTTCTAAAATTATCATTGTTACTTTTTTTTTACGTTTGATTGCTGTCTATTCATGCAAAATAGGTTACATGCGACTTTATGATTTTTTTTTTACTACGGAAATTAGATTCAAGAGAATAGCAATCAGAGGATGTTTGTATCGGCAAATGTACTTTCCATGAAATCGAATCGATAGAAAAATAAAATAAAAATATCAAGTGTTTTTCATTGCACAGTAGGATTATTTTTCAACCTTAATTTCTTAAGTGGAATTTAAATTTATCCCTTGAGTGTGTTGTACATATATATTTTGTTTTAAATATTTTTTTACCTCGGAATTTTTTTAAATCGTTACCTAGCTCAATAGCTTGAATAATTTAGATTCGATATTTATTAATTACTTTGGCAAAAAAATAATTCTTGTTACTCCTTCCTAGCACGCTATAAAAAGTCGAGTACGTCAATAGTTTCTAAAACTGCTCTAAATATATCTGTTCCTGTCTTCACTCATAAATTGAAAACGTGAAAGAAATAATTAGCACTAATTGTTAGAATAACCAAAGACACTAGTTACAAATTTGTATACGTAACTTGTTTGTCAAAATGTTTTCAATGAACAAGTTTTTTAATGAAATAAAATTTTCATCTTAAGATCTTTTTTTAAATTATTCGACTAGACATTTGGGTTCATTTCGAAGAGTAGCAGCTAGGAGTGCTTTTTTGGCACTTGGATTCCATCTTTGGTGATATCTTTAAATTTTTTAACTCTGATACCTACTATCCGTAATTGGAACTATATATTCTAATAAAACCTATAAACTATAAAAGTTATCACTTTTAATTGATAAAAAAAGAAAATGGTATATTTTCCACAAATTTTGGAGATTTCGCAAAATTTTTTTGTCAAAGATCGGTTCAAGTTGAAACGTTGAAACCTAACAAAGAGGTGTAGTTGATTAAATACAAACCTGTGTGCCAAATTTCAGTTCCTTAGTTAAATATATAACCTTTGGATAGCATATAACAGCCCAATTTTCTGCATTTTTGAACTGAACCTCTGAAAACAGAAAACCAAAAATCTAACAATTTCTTAATTTTGAAAATTATTCTGACTCCAGCACGATGTTTCTGTAATTTTTGTTTTTGAGTCATCAGGGATATATGAATTCAAACAAAAATAGGCAAAAAACAGACAGAAAAATAAATCATACTTGAAAATGATTTTTCTCTTTACTTCAGACATATATAAAACATTATTAGAAAATTAGCTCCTACAACAAGCCCCGTAAAGGAACTTCGTTCCAAAAAACTAGAGATTCAATACCTAGGCCCTCAATCAGCAAGACAAACTGTTTTGAGATACATTTGTTTCGCACCCGAGTCTTGGTGCAGTTTTCTTAAAGCAGTCTGGAAAATTGGAAGTCCATAGTCGACATGTCCAGCAAAATGCTCGCAATTTAGTAGGTATAAGTGATTAAAGCTGGCCCCTCTCTGGGGAATTGCCTTGATGCGGTTCCAGAGGGGAATTATTTATCTTTTTTCTTACTTTCTTCTAGCCAAATAGAGGGGTTTAGTCTCGCTAACATTACATCTCTCCTGCGAGGTATAGGTATATGAGGATTTCCCTCTTCAGACGACTGGAATGCATTTCTGATTTCGCAAAAATGGTAGGATTGTTGAGGCAGGAAAAGAATTCAAGCTTCCATAAGTTAAATGCAATGCTACAAAATGTGATAATGGGAAAGCTAATAGACACTAATAATTATGGGAAAATTATTATTTGTTTATTATTATTACAAGGCCAATCTTGCCGGATGAGAAATAGTCAAGTAGTGATAAAAAGAATAAAAAATAAGGTCAAGTGCGAATGGAAACTCACAAGAAATAGTACCATACCTATACATTGTGAATCTACAATTTAGCTTTACAGATATGTATAATATTTTTAATCGCTTCCTTTGATTCTGATCCATGGAAATCAAAATCATTTTTTAACCGACTTCAAAAAAAGAGGAGGTTCTCTATTCGACTGATTTTTTTTTTATTTATTTTTTTTTTTTGTGCCTATGTTACCTCATATCTCCTCCAATTGTCAACCGATTTTGAAAATATTTTTTGCATTGTGTCCAGTCTAGCTTCCGATTGGTCCCATTTTTTTTTCGTTTTTTTCATAGGTATTAGACCTTTTTTATTAGGTTTGTTTAGACCTAACCTCTTTGTTTATGAACCGATTTCGATGGTTCTTTTTTTATCCGAAAGGGGGTGTCTTAGGCATGGTGCCATATTAATTTGGTCAAGTTCTGATTATATGATCACTATTAATAACATCACTAAAAAGAGAAAATAAAAATAATTTTTAAGAAAAAAATAAAACCGACTTCAAAAAATTAAATGCAACAAATAAAATACACTAAAAGGTATAAAATAATTATTAACTTATTTAGTTACAACTAAACGACGAAATATTAACATGAAATTACTTTTTGAAGCTGGTGCCAAACATATACCTTTTATGAATCGCACTCGACGGATCTTACTTAGTACGTTTGGCGGGTACGCTCGCTTATAGGTATAGTTTGTTTGGTACCGACTTCAAAAAGTAATTTCATGTTAATATTTCGTCGTTTAGTTGTAACTAAATAAGTTAATAATTATTTTATACCTTTTAGTGTATTTTATTTGTTGCATTTAATTTTTGAAGTCGGTTTTTATTTTTTCTTAAAAATTATTTCAAAAATACTGATGATTTCTCAAAGCTAAAAATTTTCATTATCAAGTTATTTTTCCAATTTTTTGGAGCCCCGTTTTGAGGCCTCGATAAAAAAATTTAGCTTAGCAATTTTCATTGAGCTAATCCTATTAGTTTTTTGAGGCCTCAAAAAATATTAGACCTATTTTTGAATCCTTCCTTTTTTGGGGCCCTGAGAAGTATTTACTCACCCTTTTACTTCATTTTTAATAAAATTCAGATTTATTGGTTTTTCTAATCTTAGAGATTTAATAATTATAATTTATTGGACTCCCTATTTATATCAAATAGAAGTGGCCAACTTGTATGTTATTATGATCCATTTTTTAGAGTTAATATTATTAATGAATTATGTAATGAATTTACTTCCTTAAAAAAATAGCATACACATTAAAAATAACCTACATATCTATATAAAATATATAAAGATACCTACTTAATAAAAATTTTTAAGAAAAAATAAAAACCGACTTCAAAAAATTAAGTGCAACAAATATAAAAATACACTAAAAAGTATAAAATAATTATTATCTTATTTAGATTACAACTAAACGACGAAATATTAACACGAAATTACTTTTTAAAGTCGGTGCCAAACAAACTATACCTACTAAGCGAGCGTACCGCCAAACGTACTAAGTAAGATCCGTCGAGTGCGATTCATAAAAGGTATATGTTTGGCACCAACTTCAAAAAGTAATTTCGTGTTATGTTCGTCGTTTAGTTGTAACTAAATAAGATAATAATTATTTTATACTTTTTAGTGTATTTTTATATTTGTTGCACTAATTTTTGAGTCGGTTTTATTTGCTTAAAAATTTTATTTTCTCTTTTTAGTGATGTTATTAATAGTGATTATATCATCAGAACTTGACCAAATTAATATGACACCATCCTTAAGACACCCCCTTTCGGATAAAAAAAGAACCATCGAAATCGGTTCATAAACAAAGAGGTTAGGTCTAAACAAACCTAAACAAACCTAATAAAAAAGGTCTAATACCTATGGAAAAAAATCGAAAAAAAAATGGGACCAATCGGAAGCTAGACTGGACCCAATGCAAAAAAATTTTCAAAATCGGTTGACAATTGGCGGAGATATGAGGTAACATAGGCACAAAAAAAAAAAAAAAAAAAAAAAAAAAAAAAAAAATTCAATCGAATAGAGAACCTCCTCCTTTTTTGAAGTCGGTTAAAAAATATCTTCAATTTTTAAAAACTCATTGATTCTGAACACATTTTTTGGATTGGACCTATAATTAAATTATAAAATTAATTAAATTTTCTAGAGTGTAATATCAAATGAGATTTAAAAGTCGTTGTAATAAGAAAAATACTAAACAAAAATTAATTTTCTAATATCGCCATTGATGGTGCTACACCACAGATTCTTCTATGTCTTTATTTAATGGGTCTTTAGAAGACTTTTTCAAAGTTTAATTGAAATTGTGATGAAACTCGAATGCTGATTTGCTGAGGGTAGGAGAAGTGATTTTAAAAGAAAACCAAACAGTCTGGATTGTATTTTGTCAACTTGGATTCGATTGATGAATTATGTAATGATACAGTCCTTCTGACATGCAAGCAAAATCAACTATAATCTCTCAGATCAATCAGAGGACATTTTAATTTTCTTTTTTAAATTGGGATGTTCTATAAATAGTTATGCCTTTTTGAAAATTGATCAGTATTTTTCTTGGAGATCAAAAGTTTGCGAATTTGGCTCCAATCATTGAAAAAAATAGTCCTCAATATTTAAGTAGATCGCGATCGACTTGTTAGCCATATTCGGTATAAATAATGATTAACTACTTTCCAACCTTCCCATTCGAAAAGGATTATTCTTAATTTGAATTTGTAAAAAATTCACCCAAAACTCTGAAACACTTTAATTTAATTAAAATGGGTATTTTAATTTGTCCTTTACGGCATAGGCTCGCTCTTAGAACACCAAACATGTGGTATTACACCGAATAATGATATTAGAATTTCAAATAATCTTTACCATTAATTCTAGTGATTTCTCGCCAACAGTGACAAGTAGGCATACCTACATATTAATCAGATAAATTATTATTTTTAGCGCTTTTCCTTGTTTAAAAACAAAAACTTTACATATTAGGTATACGAAAAAGCTTTTGTCTGCGGTCCTGATCGTGACTAACCTATGGATTTTTATTCATATCTTAAAAAAATATAGCTAAAATTGTGCTAAATATTTCAATTATTAAATGACAATAATTCTTCTTTTGTTTCAGGTATGAATCGCTGCTTTTCTTTATCCTACTTTTAAATGAATGCGACATTCGCAGTAATAATGAGATCCGTAAGTTAATAAAATTTATTATAAATTTATTTATTGATATATCTTTGTATATTTAATGCTTTAAGAGTTGAGATGTTTAACAAAGAAAGTATAGGTTAAACCACCTAGATTGCATATTTTTAATGAGATAAAATCATCAGAATGCATGATGTTTCGACATCTAGCTCTGAAGTCTTTTTCACATCCTAAGCGAAGTCTATTAATCGACTGAAGTCCAAAGATTATATGAGATCTTGGTGGTTTCTTTGAAACTAGAAAAATGATCCAATGATCCAAATTTATCACCAAGATGTCCACTCCAAAGATTTATTGAATTAATATGTTTATAATGCGTAACCTTTAATATCTTACTAATAATTAAATTTGATATTTATGTTATTTTTATTTACTTTTTTGTTTGACTTAAAATTATGATGTGCATTTTTTTAAACTCCTATTACTCAATATACCTTAGTATTGAATTCACTCATTTTTTCTTTAAAGATGTATGGAATGTTCAGAAATATCATTTTCAACAGTATTTTTAGTGTTGTTTATTAATATTAAGTCAATTTAAGAATATTATATTAGAAGAATATTATATTTACTTCCCTTTAAACTAGCCTTTCTGATTTTAGTCAATTACAAAAAAAATGTATATATTAAAATTAATTATTATTATCATTTCCGTCCATAATTTGTATTAATTTGAAAGTTTATATTAGGAAAATAATGACAAGTTTTTATGTGTGACTTTTTATTTATCAACCAACGTTTGGTCGACTTTGCCGACTGCGCCTGAAAAAGTCGGTAAAGTCGACGAAACGTTGGTGGATAAATAAAAGAGTCACACATAAAAACTTGTCCTTAATTTCCTAATATAAACTTTCAAATTAATTAAAATTAATTAGAAAATAAATTTTTACAAGTTTATTTTCTTTTTTAGCTCTAGGACAGCTCGCTCTAACTTAATGAGAGCGTACCGAGTCTTGAACAAGTTGTCACTTTTTTCTCCAATTTGTTGTATATGCATTTGAGAATTTATTAATGAATTTTGTCAAACTTTTTCGGGGAATATTTTTCGGCTGAATTTATCTTATCGAGTAACGGGTTTCTTTTATTTCTTATTTTTCACTTCATTTGGTGTCGAGAACGTTTTGAGACAACATCGACGACCACTTGGTGACCACCAAAGGTAAACAACCCTTAATATCTACCCCCTATAATTTATATAATATTCTTATAAATATACTAGGGGACCATATCTATCCTCTTAGCCAACCTTAGTGACTAAATCTTCCCTTTGCCAATTTACCTAGCTTATTTTCTCTCTCTCCAGGTCATAATATATCATAATAGATTTTTGAGACCATAATTTTAATTCCTATCATTTTTATCTTTCTACAATCAACTCTATTTTGAAATTATATTTTTTGAAGTTTCGCCCCCATTTTCCCTCTTTTTTCATGTGTTAATCTATTTTAATAATTCTCATTCATACATAATAACAAATGTGTTATTTATTAATGTTTTTTTTATCTTTCTACGGCGTTTCAAGGTGAAAAATTCTAGGGGTATTATTATACCTATACTATCTTAATGCATTTTTATGGATAGGCATTTTAATATACTTTTATTTTTATAAAGATTTATATACTATTTTTAATGGGAAGACCCACCCAGACATGTTCTTTTTATTTTTTAAATCATTAACTGGATATTTCGGACACCTTCGATTGTCTATCCTAAGCACAATATCAATTTCTAAATTCTTAGTTGTTGAAGATACATTTAAATGTTGATTTATTAAAAATACAATAAAAACAGTAAGACAATATAAATATAGGCTATATGAACATGTTCGTTTTTAACCTTATATAACATTTATTATCATTTGACCTAGAAAATCCTTCAGGGTTGGACTATTGGAAATAGGAAATTTTTTGAAATAAATGACAATCAATAATCTAAGAAATAGATAAATCTTTCGGATCTGATCAACCATTGTAGAATTATACAATTTATCATCTTATAGTATATTTACAATCGATTAAACTTTAAAATAAAGAATTCTTTGGGGTTGAACCACCCATGGTGGAATTATAAAAATCGTTAAGCTTTTATTGTTTATTAACAACAATATGTAAAGTTCATTTACAAGAATGTATCTATATATATAAAATTAAGGTTTTGTCTGTACATTGGTCCAAATCACGCCAAATTTTGGTTGCACACGTTTCAAGCAAAGTTATGAACGAAAACACCATCAACAAAATTCCTGTCTGTCTGTATGTATATATGTCTGTTTCAGTGGTTTCCGAAAAGTTGCTCACGATTCACGTAAAAACGGCTGAAGGGATTATTATGAAATTTCATATTTACATGAGATGTTTTCTAACTTACGTTTTTAGCTATCATAACGTTTTGATATTTTGACCCCAGAAGGAGGTTGGGGGGGGGGGGCGCACGAATGAAAATTATCAAATAACTCCTAAACTATTGACCCTACAGCAAATTTTATGATAAACAAAGTTGTAGGGGATGTGATTTCTGACAACTTTTGTTTAAAAAAATTCCCCCAAAAAAGCTCCCAAAAAGAGGGGGGAGGGTGAAAAAATGTAAATTCTTGCCCTTGGAACAAACACAACCAAATTTTGTATACATAATCTCTGGGCCTCTAGAGAGCTAGAAATGCAAAAACTAACGACCCAAAATGGGGAGGGGGGGTCAAAAATGAAAATTCTTTCTCTTGAGCCAAACTCAACCAAATTTTGTATACATAATCTGTGGGTCACTAGAAGGCTAGAAATGCAAAAACTGGGTGCGGGGGTGGAATGGGGGTGGGGTGAGGAGTGAGGTGGAGTAGAGTGGGGGTGCAGGGGATGGTGCAGGGTGGAGTCCAGGGGGCATAGGGGGGGTGAGGTCCATGGAGCTGGGCGCGGGGTGGGGTCCGGGGTGCGGGGTCCGAGGTAGCTGGGGTGCGGGTGGTGGTGTGGAGGCGGGAGTTGGGTGCATGGTGCGGTGGTGGGGGTCCTGGAGGGGTTTTGGGGTGAGGGGGTTTAGTGGGTTAGGGTGCGGAATGGAGTGTTGGGGTGGTGGTGTGGGGGCGGGGGTTGGGCATGGTGCGGGAGTGGGGGTGCTGGGTGGGTTTTTGGGAGTGGGGGTGAGGGTTTGGGTCCAGGGGGCGTGGCTCCTGGCTAGCAAGAGGGCCGCCGAAGGCGGGCCTTGCAGCTAGTAAATTATAAATTTTTTATCAAATTATCTGATTTTATCACATATTGTGTTTCAAACGGAAATAATTATCATATTATTTATTGTAAAATGTATTTTATGGTATTTATTACCTCTATTTAATATGGAGACAAAGAGAGAGTAAGAGATTTAGAGGCTAATAACTTCCCTTCGAAAATCTAATATAAACATCCCCTTTTCTTTTCGAAAATAATTATTTCGGCCAGATATACCTATACATTTCTATGTTTTGCCATTGATTAAGATTTGTACCTGCAATCATATTTAGAACCCGTGAGTCATTTCGAACTTGTTTATTTTTTCCCTCCATTCCAGAAGAATTTTATTGATCGCACTTAATGCATGTCCATAGGCAATGTGTAGCAAAAACGGATTTCACCTTCTGATAAAGTGCGTTAAATATAGACTCGCGTTTTCGAGATTTATTCATTAAAAAGGAATATAAGTGCCTATATAAATATCTGGGCACATTAATTTCTATCAAACTATGTGAAAAATCTACACGTTCAAAATATAGTGTCATTATTTATGATATAAAATAATTTATTCAAAAACTTTTTAAAAAACAAACTTTTATTTCAAAATACACTGATAATTTTTTCCTTTATTCAAAAAATTCCATTCATACATGACTAACGATAAAAGTGTGGGCGTTTTTAAATAAAACCTTAATTGATATTTTTACCAACTTAATCATCCGTAAATGAATAATTTTCGAGTTCTGATACAATTCTATATTTTACTTTTTAATTCATTTTAAAATAGAAGCTTGTTTTTTTAAAAGTTTCTTTAATAGGAGCAAATCATAGAGGGTGTCCTTACTAGTTACAAATAAATATTCACATGCCTATAAATAAAATCTTAATAAGATATATATAATTTTATTTGTTAGGATTTATAGATTTTAGTTTCTTAAGTTCTGATTTATATACTTTTTTCCTATATTATTTTTATTTTTAATTTTATTCACCCTCTTCATCTTATTCTCTCTTCATAAATAGTGTCTAATAAAATAAAAAAACAACTGAATATATTAAATAAATAAATAAATAGATTAATTTTAAAATAAATTGATGGAATTATATTTTCTTTCGCGCGTGTTAACAAACTTGCTTGGAGTGAGCAGTTCATTGTCGCGCTAGCGGCTTTAGTAGTTTTACTTTTAATAGTGCCAAAAATTATTTTTCTTTTAAATATAATTAAGTATATCAGTCCTAAGTCTGGTTTGACGCAACTCCAATTAAGTACACATTAAAATTAAATATTACTTAAGCGAACTATATACTCTTCCGCGCCAATAGACAAATATCTGATTTGTTGCCCCAGCTTACGATAGCGGCTAATAGATTTGTTTTAATTTTTTTTTCTTTCAGTACTTTCTTGACATGGGAGGTGCATTAAATTTTTCTACAATTTCTAAGCCTATGTAGTCAATAATTTAAAAAGCACTCGCCTAAGCAATTTTATCTCGATTGGTCATTAATTTTCGGATATACGAGGCTATAAAACAGACGAACGGATGGAATTAAAAGGATTTTTAGTTTCTTTTGAAACCCTAAAAACAAACCTCATTTTAGAAAATTCCGTTATCTTATTAATACCACACAAAACAATGACATTATTGTTAATTCTTCATCATCTTCTTGTAATTCTAATCGTTGACATATTTTTCGCAGTATTCAAATACATTTTCAACCATCATTCCGAAAGCTAATCAATCATAAAATACACACTATTGATCAGATATCTGTAAATCCAAATATGTCTTCTTTAATTTTTTTCAATTTATATTTTATTCATCTTTAGCCGAATTCCTTCATCCACATTTTCAAGTGTTTATTCAATCCTAAACATTTGGATTTTCTTTACTTAAATCATGATAAGTCTTGAGATTGATGAATAATTAAATTTTCAAGAGCGCTTTCCTCTGAACAATTTCTTTTTTATTAAACAGCAGCTCTCTTCTCTTTGTCCTCCATTCTTGATCTATTTATAAATTTATAAATTCCTATATATATAACTGTCGGATCTTGTTCATTGATGCTCAGGAAATATAAATCCAAGGTGAATGGAGGGAAGCGCGGGCGTTTCATCACGAGCCAGCATACAATCTTAATTTTAAGGACGTCGACTGATTATAAACTATGCAAGATTTCAGCATAAAAACTCATTAAAAACAAAATTCTTTAATACTTAGTCGATATTTAAAATTTGATATCTGATCACCATCTAGTACCTATAATGAAAATTAATTTTACATAAAATTTTGTTTACATTATACAATGATAAAAAAATTTTAAATCAATTTAAATTCAGATTATTGTATTTTTACCATTACTTTTTTCCGAAATTTCAATCAAAAATTAAAAAAATTAAAATCCTGAAAATTCAAGAAAATTTAATTATTTTATTTAAAAGATCTTACATTTGAACATCTATGTAAAATCAAAAACTATCGTTGAAAAATTGCTTAGATATAAATAAGCAATGAGTGAAAATTCTCTCTTATATTTACTAATAAATATGTTGAAAGAGTTAGTCTCCAAGGCTTAGCCTCTAAACCATGCGATTATGATACTTGAGTTCGACCCCAGAGGAAACTCCTTTAACATTCATTTAAACTTATCTAATTAAATATAAGATACTGATTTCTAGTTTTGTATTAAATTCCAAATTCCAAATGACAAGTATAAACAAAACAATTAAAAATCGGCGAGAGATCCCACAGAACGAGGCAGAATATGAACTATATTTTTGTCAATCTACCTAATACTATAATCACATTTGCAAAATAATAATTTTGTAATCATTTAATGATCAAAGGTTTTAATATTAATGTAAATATACATCTATAGTTTTTGAATTGATACATTTTAGAATATATTTAAATATTTATTGACATTCAACGAATATCTTCCATTTGCTTATCTGAGAGAAGAATTTTTTATGCTAATATCAGCCATTCATCTTGATTCGATAACATAAAATTATTTTTGTCAAAAAAATTATAAATCAGGTTAATTTAATCCACTGAGAAACGGATTACGATACTTCCCTCTTTCTGTCTGGCGGTTTGTCTGTTCGACCAACCTTCAGCTATTTCTAGCATCTTTTCCCTCTGGCCTTTTTAAAGTATTATGTGGTTTATTTTTCAAAAGAAAATGTCGATTTTTAAAAATAACAACTTTTAGTTTAAAGGGAGATTTTGTTCAGAGTTTTGAAAGAAACAGACAGCGCAGTGAAAAAAATAATGACACTAAGAAAAAAGCTAATATTTGAAAAGGATATTATCTTTAGTAATGTAAGAATTCCTGCTAATTTTCAAGAAATTAAGAATAGATATTCATCATCTGGGAGGTTTTCAGAGCAATTGAAATCAGAATAGGATGAAAAAATAAATACTTTATTAAGACTCGGAACTCTTTCCACCCATTCTGAATATAATAATCGTTAAGGCGCATGGTGTCGGTGCGAAACATTTAATAATATTTAAATTAAGGTGGACTAATACCCCGAAATTTATCGAATTAAATTTAATATTTAAATCATTTTCATTTATTTTTGTGAAACTCTCCTTGCATTTATTGAATTAAATTCTGAATATTTGAATATGCAACCCTCCTAGCCTGACTTTTAATAGTAACATGACGCAACGCATACTATGTATTTACTCCTTAAGGGTATTGTCTATACAGGCAGAAGCTGGTCTATAAAATACCAAATTACAAGCAAATCATAACAATACATTTGCTACGAGTACTTCCAGAATTTTCTCTTTACAATTATCGAATCTTCTTGACTTTAATTTCTTAAAATCAAAGTATTTTAAATATTTACGATTTCAAATCAAATTTCCAATCATTTATTTCTAAGGATTTTTCTTTCCAGTTTCCCAAGATGATACAGAAAATGATGAGTGAAGCATTTGAATTTCATTAAAGGATCTATAAATCATGAAAGTATTGTAATCAGGCAATCTGATAAGAATCAATGAATTTTAAAATTATAGTTCAAAATCCGAGTTTTATTTAGACATTCACCTTTGAAATTGACATTTTGCATAAATCATCCAATGACGTACATTTAATTTTTATTTCATTTCAATGATACATTTCCAATCAAATTGTTACTACTTATAAATAAATAAATATATTTATACTTATTCCAAAATAAAATTTCTATTGATTTTTTTATTAATATTGACGTAACCTTTTATCTAAATACTATACCTATATTAATTATATAATGCACAATATACTGGTATACTATAGAAATAGAAAAATTCGAGACAGCTAGCAGTCGTTGACATGTATATCAAAAAAGAAGTTTCGACTTAAACCACATAGATTAATGAGATCCCTCCATCACAAAGTTTAGACATCTTATTCTAGTCAAGATCGTTGTGGAGTTTTGATGAACTAGAGATTGTGTTATTTAACATTAATAATTTTGAAGCATTGACCCTTCCCAACTAGAAGTTTATAGAACTAGAGAAAGATAAAAACATAAAAAGAAAATTTCAGTCTCTAGAGACAATATATGAATTAAGGGATGCTTTGGTTTTATTGGTATCTAATTTGACCTCAAAGGATGATTATTTTTTGCTGGATTATTGTCTTTAGGAGAAAATATTATACGATGAGCCAAGGGATCAAGAGACATCAGTCTTTGATCATCATATGGCTCACAGTTTGCTTTGACTCAACTACCACTTCATTCGATTTATTCATACCAATTGTTTGACTTCTCTAAAAGTCCCATAGCCCATGGCCTTCATTTTACAAAATCTGAAATTTCTACTAAATATTATTTATTACTCCTACAAATACTATAATTGTTGCTACTGTGAATATTCTACACTTGTTATCTAGCATGATTCTTGGAATTTCGTTCTTCATGCCACACAACAAGTATGCATATAGTCTATTGGCACAGAATTTCGATAATGTGATTTCTTACCTTATTTTGCAAAAAAACTTCTTTAATAGTGAAAATATCCCATTGTCTAGGCAAAACGTCACCTCGAATTGGTCCTTCAACCAAAAATGGTTGATTCCAAATCTCTTGAACAAATGATTCCACTAAATGATTCTGTCAAATAAGTCGTCTGAAATGAACGCACATAATGAAAGAAAACAATAATTTGATCATTATCATGCAAGTTAAGATTTTATCGAACTTCAAGTAAGTATAAAATTCGAAAATAAAATTTCATTTTGCTACTCATCAGATCTAGTCAATTTCAAATTCATGGTTGGTTTTGACATAAAGGCAACACAAAATCATTTATTCAAAAATTTTCAATTTTCTACAGAGTTATTCGTCTTTTGTTATTTGCCTTTTGGAGGATTCTAAATGTGCACTTTTGGAGGAATTATGGATTTTAACTCAAACAAATGCCCACGAGGTGAGGAGATTAGCTTTGATTCTAATGTGGATTTGTTAAGAATTTTCAAGATTGGGTTTTTAAAAATACCAGATAGGAGGTAGTAAGTTTATTCTTGTGCCAAAATATTTATATTTTGAAAACCAATAACTGTCATATTTTAGGCTTTCTAACAATTAAGAATTTCTAGTTGAACAATTCAAATAAATCGAATATATGGATGTCCCTTGAACGGTTTTATTTCATCAGCAAAATTTGACATAGAAATTGTATTAATAGCCAACACCTTTGTACCAAGTTTCAACTTTATAGCTAAAATAAATGAAAAAAAATTCGCTCAAAGTCTGAAAGTCTAAGGATTCTTAAAAAAGTTTTTACTTTTTTTTTCAATTTCTATTATTTCTTCTCTGAAATTAAAAAAAATAAACATTCCTCGGTGACAAAATAGGTATATTAATAATTATAATGAATTCCTATTGTGAACTTTTTAAATACAAATTAATCTACTCTTATTAAACGAGCAAAAATTGTATATATATTTATATATTTGCATCTTGGTTCTATTTTGAACACAGCCCTACCGATTTTGATTAAACAAAATCTATTAACAAGTTTTGAGGATGAGAAAACGATCTGGCTATGTCTGGACTTCATCAAAATTCATCTTAATTGATTTTTTCTTAATTAAAGTAATTATTGATAGATGAAAATCTCAATAAAAAAAATGATTCGGCGGATGTCGTATTAGAACCTGGGACCTCTTGCATCTGAGCCAGAGACTCTACCACTGGACCAAAGAACTATTTTAAAAACCCTTGCTTTTTACTTTTACTAAAATGAATATTTTTGAATTAGACTTTATTATAAGTGTGGAAATAATTGAATATATTATATATAGCTATGTATTTAATAAATATAATTTATTAGATATATTGCGGCGCGGCAAATTTGAAATATGTATAATTGAATTAAGCTGAAAGAAAGACAACAATTAATTTTAAATCCAGAAACATTAAATATATTAATAATTATTCCTTTGCCCCCCCCCCCCCACTCTTCTAATTAAAATTAAATATTTAATTCTCTTTTCTCCGGGCAATTATCCTTGCAATTGTCTTCCTAAAAAAATACTTGGTTGGTGAAAGTTATCACTTCTGTCGCACGTCCGAAGCACATTTTTTTAATTTTATGTTTTTATTTCAGATCCTATACGATTATTTTTTTTATTATTATTTTCTTATGTATTTTTTATAATGTTTATCAATATGAACGAATGTGGGCAAATTGGTGTACGAGTAAACAAATATACACATAATATGTGGACCATTAGAAAGATAGAAATGCAAAAACTGGGTCGGGGGTGGGGATGGATGTGGGGGTGCAGGAGGTGGGGTGCAGTTGTGGGGGTTCCGGTGGGTGGGAGGGGCGGTTGTGTTGGGGTGGGGTGGAGTGAGGGTGCAGTGTTGGGGGCGAGGTGTATAGTTTCGGGAGGGATGGGGGTCAGGGGTTACCGAGCATCGCTCGGTGCCTCCAGGTACTAATCATTAATCGAGCAATTTAATTCCATATAATCTTTTATTTTCCTCATATTAATATTAAATTCAAAATGACAGTTTGACCTAAATACCATTAAAATTTAATAAGGGTAAAAGGCTCACCCCCTTCGGAACTCATCGCACGAGTTTCGAGCGGTTGGCAAACAGGTGGAGGCAATCATAATTGGCCTCATTGTCTGAGTGAAGGTGCAGAGGGGCGTGGAAGGTTCTAATTCACATCATTTCATCTCCCAGTCAGCCATTACTGATAACAACATCATAAAATAAAAGTCAACAATACCGGTAGCTATTTATTCAAAGTAAATAGAAGTTTAACAACCGGATTAATCCAGACTAGAATTAGAATTAATGTAATTACAAACAGGGCCGTGCCTGACGGGCGTTCATTGCGTGCACTGCACGCAGGCGGCCGAAATTAAGAGGCGGCCAAATCGTTACAAGTTGTTTACTGGGCAAAAATACAATCGGTTTGTTTTCATTAAGATACGAAGTAAAAACAGTTTCTCTAATCTAATCTATCTAAAAAGAGTTTCTCAGAAATAAGAAATGTATAAAAACTGATTATGTCGTTGTAGTATTTATATACCTAGTCATGCAGCGAATCCGAATTTTTTCGAACATTGCACGAGCGAAGAGCCGAAATAGTTTTTTCAATTGACCGGCGTCGCGTAAGCGGTCTTATTCGTCTTATTAGTCGTATTAGTCTATAGACTAGCGAGGATAAATCGTTTTTTGTGTCCTGTGTGTGATCCGATATTATTAAAGTCTTTAATTTAACGCAGGGGTCGGCGCGACCGTGCACGATCGAGCTGATTTTCGAAAAGCTCCGCCTCCCACCACCCCCTTACGTTCTCACTTCCGCGCGATACCTACAAGCCTCCAGAGCCTCAAGAGTGTACTCTTAACGTAGAGTAACGCGGGGCCTTCATATTACGAAAATATTATCAAAATTACAAAAATTTCATTCAATTATTTTAAAGCAAAATCTAAAAATTTAAAAATCAATAGTTTAAAATTTAAAACTGAATAATATTTTTGTAATTTTGATAATATTTTTCATGTTATTATTTTTGTTTAAATTTTAAATAAAAAAATGTTTATTTTGTGCATTTTTTTTTCTCTAAATTTCATCCAAAACATATAAATCTCATAAAACCGGTTTTTAGCCGGTTTTTCTTTTCAGAAACCGGTTTTGGGAACAAACCAATATTTTTTCTCGTTCTCGATTTCGGTTAACCAAAAACTGATTTTTTCCCGGTTTGATGCCCTGTGTATAATAATAAACATTAAAAATTAAAGTAGTTTTTTTAATGTTATCCTGGGGGCGGCCATACAGACTGGCACACAGGCGGCCATATACCCAGGCACGGCCCTGATTACAAATAAAACTGGGAATTAATGTCAAAAGTGCAGTTAATCATCTGACTTAACCGACAATGCAATACACCCATGTACTTACCTAATTCCCAATGAAAGATCATTTGGGTTAAGAAAATGTCTATCTATTAGGCGTTACCGGTTTACTAATCTATTCTATAAAGGAAACAGAAAGAATTAGAATCAATATTTTCCTCTATGAAATTCCTATATATAAATTCCTGTCAAATATCCACTCATATTTATTTTAAATTTTGCCGACTATGGATTCAAAATTCTGTGTAAAGCCATTCCTTATAACCTTATAGGACAATTAGAAACAAGCGAATTTTTACTTTACCTTCTTTTTTTTTGAAAAATATCTCAAAAACGGCTGAAACTATTTCGATTAAAAAAATTGAGCGAAACCACGGCATTTCGTTCTACAAAAAAGCTCTAATAAGTGAACATCGAAAAAATTATATTTTTCGAGATAATAATTGTTTTGTCAAAATGTCTGTTAGTTAGTTAATTAGTTAGTTAGTCTGTGCGTTACCAAATTTGTGGACGAGCTAGCTCAAAAACTAGTGTGAATATCGAAACCAAATTTCACACGTAGTTTTGATCCATTGAGATTAAGAGCTGATTAGATTTTAGTGCATATCGACCCAAAATTAAGGGGGGGTGGAGGGGGGGTTAAAAATTAAAAATCTAGGTCGTTTGGGAAAACTAAACCAAATTTTGTATACATAATCAGTAGACCCCCTGAATTCTAAAAATGCAAAATCTAACCGCCCAAAATGGGGGGGGTGGACGGTCAAAAAATGAAAATCTTGGCCATTGACCAAACTCAACCAAATTTTGTATACATAATCAGTGGGTCCCCAGAAGTCTAAAAATGCAAAAACTAACCCCCCTCCCCTACAAGATTATAAATAATTTGATTAAATATTTATTTAAGTGAGGGGCTAGGTTGTATGGTAAAGTCAAGTGGATGGCCACATCAGAACACGTCAGCTTATTTTAGAAAATTTGCATTTTTTTATATGTCAGAAGATTTTCGTCTCAAAGGATAACCAATTGCTCGGTTAGAGTAGTTTTAGCACTTAGGTTTGATTGTATCCTTTCTGATTTAGGCAATCAAACTTATCAGCCACTATTAATCAATAAGATCTTTGATAACTCTATTATATGAATCGGGGTCATCGTATTTTAAATGTTAAATAAGAGTTCTCAGGAACTTGGATTTAAGAAAAATCGAAAACGACAATTAATTTGAAACCATTTGTAAATGATGTTGCAATAAATTTTTTATATGAATTTGTACTTATAATTTCTTTCCCCTAAAATTAATTTTAAGAAAATTTTTCATTTTTTTATTTGTTTATTTTTTTTTTAAATTCGAAAGTAGGTACTCATCTCTTTCTAATATGGGTATTTATTTGTACTAATATATTATTTAGTTTATTGAGTTCTTTGTAGTCATCTACTTTTTTTAAATTTCTTCATAATTCTTAATTTATTTTACACTCTGCCATTCAATATTAACAAAGAGACTAGATGAGACATTTCTTCTTTCCTTTCTCTCTTCACTCTCTTCATTATACCCTGATATCCTTAATTTTTTATTTACCACTTTAAGCTTGTAATTAAATTCGTCTTATGCTGTAATTATCATCTGAACATCCAATTGAATGTTAATTTCTATGTACTTGTATTATTATTATTATTATTATTATTAACAACATCATGTCATTATAATTTTATAAAACATTTAATAACGAATGAAGGCTAATGATTATTTTTGTTAAGTACTAATTTCATATTACTTATAACATTAAAACAAAACGAACATTTTGAGGGCTTTATTTTCTTATGTTTAGAGTTCGCAGTCTCAAAATTCCAAATAAAATAATTGAAAAAAACATATTAAAAAACACTCTTTTATTTCTAAATACCCATAAAAGCAGAAAATATTATCATTTACTTTGTTCATTACCCAAAAAATTTTCATAATCAAATGAATTAAAATAAATATGAGGCTGTTGATTTTATTTTTAGCCATGTTTATGTACTGAAGAAACTGCTAAGACAAAAAGATCACCTTTCTTTTTCATTTAGAAAAATCACAACTGTCCTTTACTCAATCCGAAATGTTATGGATAATTTTTCTGATATGTCAGAAGGAAAGTACTATTCACACCCACCGAAATCGAACCCAAGTGTCAAAAAGCTATTCCGGCTATTGAATGCCTTTCGATGTAGAACCATTCTGAGATATATAACATGCTGATAAATTTTGGTCAAACATATCATATCTTATCATATCATTTCGCACTCAGGTGATTCTAAATTTAAATATAGATAGATAGACATATCAAATAGTTTAACCTGAATTTGGTAAGTTTTGAAAATTTTCAAAAATCAAAGAATAAAAATATTGACTATTCTTGAAATCAAATTCACTTATCGGCTATCAAAACTATGAACTTGAAATTTCTTTTATTTTAGTTGAATTTCAGAATAAAATAGTCATTTGAAGACCTAACTAAAAATCCTACAAAAAATTCCATCTATTTTACAAAGTTTATAAAAATGACTAAATTTTTTATCTTCCATTTTTAAATGAAAATTGAAACTAGCTTATCTTTCACTTTATTAAGAAACTTTATATATTTTCTGCTTAATATAAATATTTTACATTTATACTATAGTTTTTGAAGGTCCGTCCCACTTTATTTTCAGTCTAATTTAAATAAATCATTCAAATGGATATTTAGTACAAACTCGTTCAGTATTGATTTTAATTTAATAAACTATTGAATTGCACTATTCCTTTACTTTTTTCAATGTGCCATACTCGATTCTAGCCTAAGCAATTGTTGAGAGTCTCCTCCTCGCTATGAAATTTTTCCTTGAAAATTGTTCTTATAGGTGGTTTTCCGTTGCCTTTTCCTATGTTTGGTGAAGCACCTTAATTTTTTGTGGTAGGTGAACATTTTCTGACTAAAACGGGATTTAATCCCGAGACATTGAGATTGGCAGTTGATCACTCCCTCAGACACTAATCTTCTCATAATGTAATTAAGCACTATTCTTTTAAATATCATTGTGAAGTATTTAGGTTATAATATTATTAGTTTGAAAATGGGAGAAAACTTTTTAAACTTAGACACAATATTTTATTCCTTAAAATCCTATATTAATAGTTGGAATGTGCATCTGACATTTTTGTTAATCCATATATTATAAGAGTAGTTGTTTGGCAAAAGTCCATCCTTTTCATCTTGTAATCTATGGCACGTTTTTCTTATGTTTTTTGAAAATATTTCCCAAATGATCTATGAGTGCTTCGAATGCTATATGAACTTTTCCAACAATTTTTTCCTCATTGAAATTTATTTTTCATAAAAAATAAATAAATAAAATGAAGGGGTTTTTACATTAACCTGTTTCTGTCTGTCTTTCTGTGTATAATCTTGTAATCGAATTTTTACTAACTTAACTGAAATGATTTGCCTTTATGTAGTATTTTTGGTTATATAGTTCAGAGGAGAACCAAATTCAGAGAAGCCAGAGGTATAAACATATCAGAGAATTTTCACTCAAGGGACATCGCTCGTTAGTGAAGTAACTCTCAGCTTGTAATGACACATCCAATTGGACTTTTCAATCTTTAAAAATATTTTTATTCACTTTGATTTAACTTAGGTCCTTTATCTGGTTGTCTGGGTAAAACATGTAATCGAATTTCGACCCACTTCTATCGAACCGATTATCATGATATTTTGTCCACACATGCCTAATTGCGATGAAAGTAAAATATTTCATCGATTCAAGAAATTAATAGTGGAAAACATTTTGGGGAAATAAACAACCGATAAAGACGGTCTTTAACTGGTACAAAAACATTTATTTTGCCGTTATGAATATATTTTTAATCCCAGCTAACCAGCGCCCCAAGCGGCTACCAATAGATATTAGGGATTAATTTAGATTTAATTATTGATTCCATATAATATCTCGAATAGATGTCAACCCTATCGTGAATTTCGCCAATACTTTAATCTCTAAAAAATATAATTAACATGACCATGAATTCTGTCGACTTATTTTCTATCCAACTTCAAATGCAAACGCATAAAACAAATTATTATATTATTAATATAATATATTTAATATATAATTATTATATTTATTTTAAACAAAAAAAGCAGAAATTGTAATAATATAATATATTTTCTTTAGTATAGTAATATAATTTCCGTACTCCCATAACTAACATTAAAAACTTAATAAGGGCTTTTAATTTAATGTATAATTAAAATAAGGATTCATACATACTTTTATTTTTACCTATGGGAGTAATTACAGATATTTTTTGGCTACTAAAAATAAACATATTTTCAATTTTTTAGTACATTTTGAAATAAAACCGTTTTTTTTTTAAGTTTTTAATATATTTTTATAATTAATCTCTCGTTGCCCTACCAAATCGAATTTTGATCTTAATCTGCAATCTCTGATGAGGAAACCGGCAAAGGGGAGTACGGGGTGGGCAAATTCCCAAAAGCCGATCGTCCAATGAGTGAGCGGCTTTGGAACTTTTCTCCCAAGAACCGCATTCTTATTTAATTGGCCCGGTCAGAGAGTCAGAGGCCCAAGACAACCGAATAATCGACTAATAGTATCGACTCCAGCAGCACTCTTGCTTTCTCTGCTGCAACTGGAGGCTTTTCGCCAAAAAATACATCACCCTGCCAAATACATTTTATTCTTAATTAAATTAAGAGAAACATTATGTAAATTAAAATTAAGGGAAGTTTGTGGTTCACGGAAATGAAAGATTTAGCTTATGCTCTATGACTCCTGGCGATTCGTTAACAACCTGAAATATATTGAGGTCTATAAAAACTTTTTAAATATTTTATTTCTGTTAAACACCACAAAAATTTCCCTTAATTTTAATTTACATTTTATTTTAATGTAAAACAATTTTCATTACGTTACATTAAGGGCCGAAGAGCAATTTTTTATAGAAGGACTTAAAATATATATTTTGTCAGGCCAGATTTTTTATCTTTGAAAAAATATTCTAAATGAATGCCCTGGTGCTCCCTCCGAGCTGTTATTATCTTGGTAAAATATTATGATATATATAGAATCATATTAAATATTTATTATAAAACAAATAAGCTAATGTGGCCATCCATACACCTGGGCCTTCTCTTATATTTAATAAAATAATTTATAATTAATTATTTAGTTAGACCATTCTATTAGAAAAATCAGCTTTCTTCAATTTTTGTTTGAAGATTTTATTCCCCCCCCCCCCTTTTTTTAGTCACCATCAATTTGACATAGTGTAATTTTCATAATTTCAAATAGGGCCCATGTGCAAAATTTCGTAAAAATAGATCAATGGGTCTAAATCTTATATATATATTGATAGTAACCCACGATTTTGGCCCTCGAAAAAATAATAACTTACATTTTCATGGTTTTTTAGTTTGGAAATTTTATAATTTTAATTTTTTAAGAGCCCTTCTTCTAAATTTTTGGTTCAATTTCAACTTTCAACCAAAATCTAATCAGCTCTTAATCTCAATGCACCAACACTATTACATGTGATATTTCGTTTTGATATTCACACTAGTTTTGAGCTAAAGCGTACACAAAATTTTGTAACGTACTGACATTTTTACAAAATAATTAACATTTCGTAAAATATAATTTTTTCGATGTTCACTCTTTTTTGTAAACCAAAACTCCATGGATTCGCTTAATTTTTTTTATCAAAATAGTTTCAGCCGTTTTTTGAAAAAACGAACAAAAAAAACACATTTTTAATGCACAATTACAAAACTTTACCATACCCTGTAAGATAAAGTAAAAATAATATTTTCTCTATTATTTAATTTGTCAAAATTTTGGATCTTAATATGCTCATAAAATCAACCCATGATGTAATTTATTTTTTCAATTTTGAGATCTAATAACTTCAATTTTTGACTCCTCATAAAATTTCCAACGACCTTTTAAATCAGCGCTGTCCAGCCCGTCGCCCGCGGGCCGCAATGATTGTGGCCCAACATAAAATCATAAACGTCTTTAAAACATTGACATTTATATGTAGAGATATATTTATTCTCTTTTTCGAAATATGAGTGTTCATTTGTACAATACGTGAAGCTTTTTTCATAAATAAAATTTACTAAAAGCAAAATTATTATCTCACATATATATAAGATAAAATAAATAATGAAGTTTCGAATATTTAAAAATTCTTCTTCTCATATTTTGTTTTTCTAAAATATTTATTATTTCAGTAATTTATATGCTACAACACTAACCAAGTCTATAGTTATTTTTCTAGTACAAAAAGGAGACAAGGAATTGGGGTTTTCTAGAACAATCACAATTAATTGATAATTTTTCTCTTGGACTAAAGCTTGTCAGGACTTGTCTTTTAGATCTTTGCACGTTCTTACATGTCAATATGTGTGACCCTTTTAAAAAATAAATTATCATTCCTCATATCCTTCTTTCTTTAATCCCATTCGATTTAAACCACTGCTGTCCAACCGGTGGTCCAATATAAAGTCATAAAATTCCTTAAAACATTGAGATTTATATGTAGATACTAGAAAACACACAACAATTTGGCCTGATAATTTTACCAAAAGTAAAATTAGAAGCTCACTATGAGCTAAAATAATAATATAGTTCTTATTTCTAAAATTAATCACAAAAATAAATGCTTCAACACCTTCATTACTAATAAATATTCTTAATTCAACATTATTAGCTATCTTTTTTGAATAACAAATATCAATAGAATTATAAAAAAAATTTATCCGCGGTCCGAGACAATTTTTTTCCTTCAAATGTGGCTGTAAGACAAAAGTTAGGACATCCGGTTCATTTCCTTGCTAATTTTCAGCTGTCTTTCTTTTCTCTGTTTGGAGATTTAATGATTTTAATTTTTTAAAACCCCATGAAATATTCACCCTTCTATTTAATTCACGTCCTATTCTGACTAAATTCCAACTTTCTTAGTCTATTTGTTTTGAAGATTTAATGAATTTCATTTTGCCTGAACTCTCTCCTCCTCGCCCTAAAGCCTGAGTTAAGCCAGAAATGGTATGGGCTCTCCAACTAATGAAATTTGAGTTAGGTACTCATGCTTTACTATTTCCTAGATTTTTCTCCACTCACATCAATTTTCACTCTTGAAATTTTCGATTTTTTTCGAAAGTTTGAAGATAGATTTTTGTTCTGCAATTTATTAAAAGTGACCTTACCATGATCCAAAATGGAGCACTTGGGGTTAACTAAATTTTCTTCTTGAATTTTTGACTACTTCATTTTGCCACTTTTTCTTGGAGTTAATTGTTTAGTAAACATTTAACATTTCATGAAAAACTCACATATCTTTGAGGATTTAATTTTTTTTTTATAAATTTTCTCAATTTTTTTTTCACTTAATTTTCAATTTTTTTTTTAACAAAAAAGTATTTGATTCATATCGAGATAAATATTTAAGTACTTGTTATAAGTATCTTAAAACTTTATACTTAATAAAAAAATTAACATTTTATTTACATATTTTGAGGTAAAGTTGACATGTATTTATTTATTTGTTTGCAATCACCAATCATACACTAATCGGATTGAAATTGCAAATGCCTAATTAAAATATTGAATATTTAGATTTTGAAGTTGTTAATTTTCAATTTAAATTTGAACAAGTAAGGCATTGACAATGTTACTAGTTATCTGAATATCAGAATAATCTTATGACATTATTTTGAGTATTCAATATTATTAATATAATAGTATAGCTATACCTATAGATGTTGACTACCACACTTGATGTAAATATGTAATCGAATTCTCTGGAGAAAGCAATTTGATTCATTCGTATTGACTTTCTATCACTACACATTCCCACGAGACATCTTATCCAAGATTGATATTTGATTAGTTTTGCTACAAGATCTGCTTTTCCATGCATGGCTATTGCAAAAACACACCAACCCAGAACGACCAAGAGACAGACAGGTGTTAATTGGTTCTTGTACCAAGAAATAATCAGAGAGACTCAGTTTTAGGGTCTTTCAACTTTCTAAGGAGCCAAATAGGGCTAAGATCCTTTTGAAGGCAACCGACAGTCAGTTACAGATTATATAATGAAATATTTCATAAAGAAACGGATTTATTTGAACTTTGCTAATTCTGCCTGACAGATAAGAATTTAATTACAATAAGGGAATAAGGTGTGGGTTTGTAGTGAAACATTATTGAATTAAGATTAAAGGATTTTTGTAGTATTTCACATTTCTGTGAAACACCACAGATAAGAATTCTTTAGGAGAAACCTTTACATCTATCTTTCACTCTACATAAAAGATATACTATATAAGGCCGCACCTCGAACCTAAATATTAATCATGACTATTTAAATTAATCTAAAGAATAGCTCTGTAATCAAATTTCTTATTTATTATGCACTTATCTCATAAATTAGTAAAAAAACATACGGGCTAGTGCGAGTGGAACACTCGTACAGAGAACTCCATAGTTTTTAACTAGGTCATCCAAACTTTATTATATCATCCAAAATAAGTCTTATTGTAGCTACACATTTTAAGTTATTTGGATAAATTTTTACACCAAATTAAGAATCGTATAAAAATTTTAATCAAATGATTATTTTGGGAAAGGTCGAATTTTTTGTGGTGTCGAAGATAAAAATTATTTTTATCATGAGGTGTTTGAGCTCACCTGTAAAGATTGAGTAAAGTAGAGTAGAGTCAGGTTAAATTTAAAAAAATTTATTTCACTTTAAAATGACAGTATGAGAGGTCTCCGAACTGGTAATTATTTGATTTAAAATTATAAAAAATATATCACGAATTCATTAATTCTCTCTTTATTATAATGAATTTAATATCTCAAGTATTTTGAAACATAATTCGACTCTCCATTATTTAGACTTTGATTTGAAAAAGGACATCTCTAACTAGTGGTCGACTACCAAGCGCTTGACTTGGGATTGAATCCATTCACAAATAGTCTGTTATTTCTATTATAAATTAAAAGCAACGACATCAATAATAATATCTAACCTAGAGTGTAATCGTAGTTAAAATGTACAATCTTCTCATAACTATTTTCTATCGGACGAACATAAAAAAAAAAAAAAAAAATTCACTATCCATAGAGATATAACGAGTTGGATATATTAAAAAAAACTTTACTAATAATTTACTTATAGGTATATTTGATAATTTCAATATATATTTTCATTTTTATATTAGAAAGAGTACAGGCTGTGATGTAACAACAAGAAAAATACCTTCTCAATTTTAAACATTTTACCCGAAGGTATTTTGCAAATTCTTTCTTAAGTCTTTATCTAGCCTCATGTTTTGGTGTAGGTTGCAGATTTAAATATTTCTCAAAAACAATTTGATTTTCCTGTAAGAAAAAAATTATCTACTATTATTATTAATCTTTTTCTTTTTTTCTTAAATTACTTTTAAGAATTTAAACGAATTCCACTTCCCATTAGACAATATATAATGTTCTGTTTATATGATTTGCATAAATTCATCGAAAGCAGAAGAAAGGCATCATGTTTCTCTTGTTTGGCCAGGAGGTCAACCGACGACCTTGACAATGGCGCCTGAGGTCGGCCACAACAGAGAAGAGAGAAAGATCCAGCCCTCTGGAGCATTCCAAACTCCCAATGGACCTGCAGTCCACATTCTTTATCTGCAGAGCCATCATCATCCATCTCACGAGCTCATATTCCATTCATTGGATTCATCAGCATCCCATGGTGTCCCTCAATCCTTCCCCTCCCGTTTGAATTTGAAAGACAAACAAACACTAATAAATAGCCAAGTGGGAGACCAACCCGAACTCAACAAGTACATCGCTAGACTGGAAATAGAACCGAAAAGCTGCAGCTGGAAATGAGGAAATAGAAATGCTAAAATTAGAAGACTAGGCAAACCATGTTCTTTTATTCGTTTCCCTCTTTATTCTTGCATTAACTATTTTAATTACATGATGAATCATTAATTTTATTTCCATTCTACAACAAAACGAATGAATGTTTTTAAATGTAGTAATGGAAATCTTGTACCCGTAAAAAATTCCAAGTTGGAATGTTCATATGCACATTTCAAGGACCCTGAGTTCAAAAAATTAGTAAATAGTATGTGGGTGTAACTAATTTTCTGGTAACCGTCGAACCACTAATATTATCAATTTAAATAAGCGGCCAATTCCAAGCCGGACTCATATAGCGAATATCTCGCTAGTTATCAAATTCTTTTTTATTATTTATTACTAAGGGGAGAAGGGCAGTATTTGTAGAATAGTTACATAATTCTAGGTTCAGTAGTTTGTTAATCTCGTTAGATACAAAAATGACGTAGTTTCGTTGCCACCTCTTAAAATGCCATTTTAAAGTGAATTAAATTAAAAAATCCAAATTTGCTTAATGAGTTCGTTACAAGGATATCTCGCACCCAATATGATAAAAAAATACGAGTGAGCCACATCCACATAAGCTCACGGGGGAAGTGAAACTTCTTTTTTACCCTTAGATGTTATTTGTATATAACGGCCGAAAAAATTGCGCCCCGTGAGAACAAAATCTAAATAAATAATACAATAAAAATTATAAAACACTAAAATTCACTAATCAACTATTATTATTTTTAAAATTATTTAAAATTTAATTAACGCTCATTAAGTAATGTTTTAATAGACCGCGCCTGATGATGCAACCAGCAACACAAAACGTTCTTTTGAATGCATATCCTAACTTTACGGCAAAACGAAAAATAAAAATACTCAAAGCCTTGAGACCGAGAAAGGAAGCATGTGTTATTATGACCACATAGTTTTATTTTTTTTTTAGTATTTTGGACTTATTAAGTATTTTTATTTTTCGTTTTGGGCGTAGAGTTAGGATATATATTTTTTTTTTTTTTAATGCAATCGAATGCAAGAAGGGGCGCACTAGTAAAGATGCAGCAATAATATGCATTCAAAAGAACGTTTTGTGTTGTTGGTTGCATCATCAGGCGCTCTCTATTAAAATTACTTATTGATCTTTAATTAAGTTTCAAATAATTTTAAAAATAATAAAAGTTGATTAGAGAATTTTAGTGTTTTATAATTTTTACTTATTATTTCATTTAGACTTTGTTCTCACGGGGCGGAATTCCACTTATTTCCCCTCTATTGAGTCATTTCACCTTTATTGTAACAAAAATTTCAAGCAGATACGTCGCTAAAGAAGTTTCACTTCAACGTTCTTTATTTTCGTCTCCGCAAAATTACGTTACTTATAAAATCATCATCCGATTAATTTTTTAATATAATAGAATTTCATCCCTTGCTGCAGATGTATTTTGTTTTTTACACCCAGAGATAAAAAAAATGACAAACGCTTTCAAGTTCATTCTCTAATAGAAATTCTGTTCTTGCTAGGGATCACCTTTTTCTTTTGCATTAGTTTTTCTAATTATTATACATGATTAATTATTAATTTTTATTTATCGTCTTTCTTTTAATTTCTTAACGTAAATAACCTTGTTTTTTCTATTCATAATATAATTTATTATTATTTATAGGTATCTAGCTAACAATTTGTTGCTTAAAAAGTGCGTGCAGCCAAGGAAATGCAAATCTGTTTGTTTGCATACAGCGCAGTCATCAGCTTGTTGCAATTACTTGTACGTAGATTCGATGCACAAACATTAGTTTTCTAACTTTGTTTACTGTTATTTGCAATAAATAAATATTTATAAGTAGCTAGTAGATCTTAGATTGCATTTTCAAATATCTATTTGATTTTCTGTCATGCTAATACCTATTCCGATGATTTATTTATTAGTTTGTAAAGGGTAATTTTATACTTCAGTAGTTGCCGCCCAAGGCTTTGCTCAGTCAAATAGCAATTAAGCTTTTCAGTAAAAATTCGATTTTTTCAAAACTTTGAGTCCGAAATTCCATCTACCATATCCCTCTTCTGAAAAATGCTCATTATAGTAGTATATTTTCAACGAAAGCATATTTCATTAAAAATTTACGCATTAAAAACAACTTATTTAAATTTAAATCCAAAAAAGTCTCATCGCCGTGTTTTAGTAAATTTTCAATAAAAGAATATTTCATTAACAATTTACCCATTTACAATTTTTTTGAAATTTGAGCCCAGAATTTCTTCTTTTCTATCTTCCAAAAAAAGCTCATAGATATGTTTTAGTATATTTTTAACGAAAGTACCTATACCGAATTAAAAACATACACTAAAAAAAAAAATTCAAACAAATTTCCCCAGAATTCTTTTCTCCTTTCCCCTTCCTAAATAAGGCCTGCTATTGTAACTTTTCAATGAAAATATATTGTATTTAAAATTTTCTCTTTAAAATAAAATACAATTTTATTTTGGGGCTGGTCATTTAAAATTTTTTCAATTTAATAGGACTAACCTACAAGGGAATACTGAGATTTACTTTTGTCGAAGCCTTAACAGTGGTAAATTTTGCAGTTTTCTTGTTTCTGGTATTACCATCGTTCTTTTCTTATAACTCCAAAAGAAACAATCGCATTCAGAAGTGAGATTACAGAGTATCTGAAATGCCTGGGGTATTCCTTTCGTGAAATATTCCCCATTGCTGCTATTTTTTGAGTCGACCTAAAATAAATAAGATTATCTAACATAAATACTATCTCCAACTCCGGTTTTGTTATTTGTTAATCTGTCAGTCAGAGAAAGGTCTACCTCGCGGGTTCATATAATCACACTTGATATTTTCAAAAGTTCGACTTTAGTATCTTTTCTCAGTCTACTGCTATTTGATTATAAATTACATGTACCTAGGTATCGTTCTATTTTAAATAAAAATAGTTGGTTAATAGATGGAGAAATAATTAATTACAAATGAATAAGTTCTTGATATAATCAGAGAAAGAAGAACCTTGTGGAAAAGTCTGAGAAAGAGAAGAGATCAGAACATGGGACATGGAGGGGTATTTTAAAAGGGGTGGTGGGAAAGAAAAGGGAAGGCCCAGATTATAATATTTCTCCCAAATTATTTAGAATATGCGATGTGGGTATTTTAGTGAGGCCAAAGAGTTGGCATGGGGCAGAGTCTAGTGGAGACAGGTGATTGCGTCAAACCAGTCTTAGGGCTGTGTATTCAATGATAATGAGTTGGTTAATGATTAATTTCCTCAAAATTTAATTTGCTTTATATGTTAAATAATACCATTAACAATATATCTGACATTGACTCAAATAAGTATTGCATTGGATTAGAAAAAACTTGCGAGACGTAATAAAGAAATTACAAGTTCTTATTAGTAACAAAATCATTGAATTAGTTTTGCGTGAGTGTCTGTTGAATATTTCAACAAGTTAACTTGGACGGAAGAAAATGTTATGCTAAACTTGGTCCACCAAAATCAATATTGACAAAATTTGCCTACCAGTCCCAAACCCTGCCAAGCGCAATGCACCAGGCCGTTTCACTTCTATTATTCCTACTGAATAATTCATTCATTTAATAATTTAATTTTTAAAACCTTAAATCTTTCAACGATATGGTCTAAAGTCTAGACTAAGAGCTAGTGAACATTTTGAACGATTATTTCAGAATGGAAATCTCATACAGTACTCTTATCAGCACACGCCCTGAAAGTGAAATTCTTACTCGCCAAATCCAGTCGTTTTAAGGGGTAAATGACCACTGAAGATTTCAAAAATATTGTACACTACAGTATGGGATATGTTATTTGCATTCTGAAATAATAGTCCAAAATGTTGTTCACTAGCTCTTAGAGTTTAACTTTAGCAGCCAAGATATTGTTTACGGCTGCATTTAAATGCAAAAGAAAACGCTAATAATTTAAATAAATTTGTATAAACTTTTAATTATTTTCTTATAATTATATTTTATAATTTAAATAGGATAAGTACAAGTGGTGTGATAAGCACAAACATGCCAGAATATTTTCCCTTGATCTTACTAATGCCTGTCTGGATTACATTTCTATCTCTTAGTTCTATTTGTACCATTATTAGGTGTTAGAGATGTATTTTATATATACAGAGTTGGTGTGTTGTTATTCGTAACCCTTCCAGATGTGCTCTGTTCGACATAATACATTTTGACAGATCCACTTCCGTTGTCAACGGTTGTTGCTTCTTAAAAAACACCCTAGATAAATTATTATTTACATTGTGAGTGTCAAATACGGATGGAACAAGGATTGATGATTTGGCTTTAAGCTTTATCTTTCTGCCCCAATACACACAAAATCTAATGGTGGTATTAAAAAGGGATTATTATCAAACAAGGCCACTTGGATAAGATAGGAAAACAATTCAATCACTGAATTCATTTGTTTATTGAGGTTAAACAGAACTATAACAATTTAAATGCAGACACTCACCAATTCACTTTAATTATACTTTAAAACATGCTAATAGCCATAGAACTTCGAAAACACAAGTTTAGCAAAATGAAAAGTGATCGATCCTCCTATTCAAACTTCGGAAGGTTTATTACACTCATTTAAGTCTAGGTTAGATTCCTTTCGAATTAACTGATGAGAGGTTTAAAAGGTCTTTTGCTTCTGAGGTTATGATTTTCTACCTGTTCTTTTCTACAAACCATACAACCTTCAATTTATCACATTTTGAAATTTCTACGATCCCATAAATTATAAAATTTTCACCAAAATGGTAGTTTTTTCTATTCATGATGTAAAAGTTAATTTACTTTTTTGAATTTACAATACTGAATTTTTGTTTCTTTTCCTTTTTTTAAATTATTTGATGACTTAGAAATCTTGGCTGTGAATTCGATGATGAAATAATCCAATGAACAGAAAATTTTCAAAATTTTTTATCATAAATTATTAACAGTTTCGATGATTTATTTCTATCATATCAATACTTTGCTACAACGAAGTTTATTTGTCCTGATTATCGAAATAAGCCATCTGAACTGTTGTTAATTAAACAAAAAATAAATATATCGGCTGCTCATTATGTCATTTCGTCATTTATTGTTTAATTCATTGGGTGTTTTTTTTAATAATTTTAAGGATGCAAAAAGCTGTTACATGTCTCGATTAATGCCCTCTTTTATTTCTGAACGAAGTATAGTTGAATTTTTTAGATGAAAAATAACGCTTTCTTAAACTGAGTTCTACAACTTTTCTCATGATAAAAGAATCATCTATTAAATCTCTCTGCATGATTGTACTAATTTAATATCCATTAAACTTGATGTCTTGCTTTTTATTTAATTTTTTCATCTAATATTTTAATTAATTTCATTTCCAACTCGATGGTCATCCTGGTGAAGTTTTTAATTATTACATCTTTTTTTTGTTCCATCAAGATTAATCAATTAATCTTAAGCCAAAATTTTAATTATTATTTTCAACGAAATCAACTCTTCAAACAACTTAGATCTCAGTCTTCTTAAAAATAATATTTGTATATTCAAGTTCATTATCAGCTGTTTCTATAGTAATAAAAAAGATAGTAAAATACTATTTCGCTGCGACTGCCCACCGTCGACTGTTGACCGCGATGGTGGGTAGTCGCAGCGAAATAGCACCTTTAACAAGTCCTCCTGATTTTTGCCAATTGACAAATCAAAATGACAAATAAAAGTTCAATTTGCCTAGAGAGGTAGTTTCAATTTACTTGGAAAAAAATCACAAACATATCTTCAATCGAGCTATTATGGATAATTCTTATTGCATGTCTGAAGGTTTGTATTCAACTCCCTTGATAAAATTGTTTCGTCTCGAAGAATATTCATTTTGGTTCTTCAATCAAATATATTGGAGCAAATGTGCAAAATTCGGTACACCCCGATCCGAGCACATAAAATATTTTCCTCTTCTCCTTTTCATGATGTGTGTGTGGGGGGGGGGGGGATTCATCTCTTTAAGGGTGCATCTTTTTGTTGTAACTCTTTTTTTACTTCAAATCATTGGGAAAAAACAGGCAAAAACTCTTCCCTTGACAAGCAACCATAGTATACCAAGTATGCTTAAATTTTTCAATTTTTCCCCACACATTCGTATTTAAAAATGTCGAACGTGAAGAAAAATTTTTTTTATAAATGAATTTTACGTTTTATATCATCTCTTTGGATTCCGATACGAATAAAAGCTAAATCCCAAGGAAATGATGGAGACCAACGGGAATGAGTCGTAGAATTTGCGCAATGGCCCCAAATTGGAATGCTTAATGGTCACATGGATATGCGTTAACACAAATAGATATTAAATAAATATTAGGTGAGGCATAGCAAAATAATAGGGCATGATCCGGAATTAGGTGTGCACACCGTCTTTGGAATTATGTGGAATTATTTTGAAATTCATTAGATAATGCGCCTTCATCTATTGTCTTCTACTGGGAAATGAAAGTGGAAGTGGAAGTAGGTGTATTCGATATTAGGTCGCGGTTCTCCCCTCGGAGTTTTCTATATGCTGAAGAAAAAATTACAATTATACAGACATAGCTCTTGAACGGTTGTAGCCAATGATCTCAAATTTGTCATACAAGTTTGTATTGTTAAGCTCTAAATCCCGAATTTCTATTAAAACCCTTCACAGATTTTCCTCACGGGTGATTTCGTCTTATGCTCGAAACTCATTTATAATCGTATATGGGAAGCTCTACCACTTTCTGTATTAATTTAATTGTATTATTTCAATTCCAAAATAAGTTGTTACCCAGTTGGAGACATAAGTTATCTATTAATGAACTAATTATTTCAATGTATGCTATGATTTAGGGTGAATAAATTCACCTCCATAAAGTTCTTTCAGCAAGGAAAGTGGCATGAAAAATTCCACAAATTCCCAAAATGTTGCAGAAAGCCCACTTCTCCTTTAATTTTCATTTACAGTGTTAAATCTTAACCTATCTGAAAATATTTGAAATAATTTCTATTTCGATTAGATGATTTAATTGAGCAAACGCAAGCACTTAAGAGAACAAACAGATCAGCATCTTCTCCAATCCAATTGACCAAATCGGATCATGTCCTATTATTTTCCAATGTCTCAGCTAATATTTATTTAATATCTATTTGTGTTAGCGCACATCCATGTGACCATCAAGTATTCCAATTTGGGGCCATGACGCAAATTGTACGACTCATCCCCGTTGGTCTCCATCATTCCCTTGTGATTTAGCTTTTATTTAAAGATTTCGAGCATTAGTAATTAGAAAGAGGGCAACCCTTTGATAGGGTATCAATATCAAAGAACCCATAGAGTGAATGAAGCCACCCTTGGTCATCGAAACCTCAAACACCTTCCTGGAGAGATTAGTACTCAACTAATATCTACAAATCAAATTAGACTAAATAAATGTTTGTTCTTTTGTTAATTATATTTTCTATATATAAATGTATCATATGTTACCTCTATGTCCTAACACTATTAAATTATAATTTCATATCTTGTTTTGCTTAATTAAATTTTTTTTCAAATTTGCCATTTACATTTTGTTACACCCTATTCAACCCTTGTTGAAACAATACTTATTCCTTTCAATCGTTTTTAAATTTTTTTCTCCAAAATTTCTCCCCCCTCGATAGCTTTTTTCCTAAAAATCTGCATTTTTAAGGGAATGCTCAATTTTTTAAAGGGTATCTTATCTGCTTTTATTAGATTCCCATCAGAGGGTAAACACCTCTAAGGGCCAGTTGTATGTCGGTTGTTAAACTCTTTTTAAACGTTGGCAAAGGGTAAAACCTTAAAATTCACCTTGTGCCGAGTGGGATGGCCAATCAGATGACAGGCACTTCATCTGATTGGCCATCCCACCCGGCACAAGGTGAATTTTAAGGTTTTACCCTTTGCCATAGTTTTAAAAGAGTTACAACTGGCCCTATGATTTGTTTGACGCAACCATTTACCCTCATTCAAATCCATACCAATTTTCACTTATCTAAACGTCCCAAATCCCCTATATCCTTTACTATCTTTGAAAAAAATTATAATCTAGTTCGTTTTCTTCTTTTCTTGTCCGACCCCCCCCCCCCCCCCCCCCTCTATAACATCCCTAAACAATTCCCTTTGTCTCAATAAGTACTCTATTATTTGAGATCTTCTCTTCTTCAGATTCTTCCACACTGTTCTTCTTTTTTCTGATTTTATCAAAAACTTCCATATTTGTAATTCTATCCAGTAATTTTATCTTAAAAAATATTCTGTAGACCCCATTTCAAAGTCATCCAGTCTCCTCTCTGCTTCTTGAATCGTGCATGTTTCACATCCACACAACGCGATATCTTCATTTACATCTTCCTATTTTCTAACCTAATTAAGGAGGAGCATAATACGTTTTCTTTTGAATCATACACCACTTTTCCCTGATCATTTCTAAACTTAATTTGTTTTTGTCCCCTCTTCCTGGTCCCTCATCAATATCAGAAATACTCGAAATAAAAGTGTCTAACTACATATATCCCAATTTCCGGTGTTTAAATGAAACTATATAGGAATTGTAGTGCAATTTAAATATAGTGTTTGTTGTTTTTATTTTACTATATTTTCTATATATAGATTATATGTCCAATTGAATTGAAATAGTTTCTTTGCAAAACATTAAATGATGATGATTACTTAAAATGTGTTCTTACCATTATATTTGGACAAATTTTATCGTAAGCATTTTGTTTTTTAATGATTAAGCATAACATATGAACATAACTGTGATACATTGTTAATATATTTTCATTTCCTTTTGTTTCAGGTATGCTTTGTTTTTTAATTCATACAACTTCATCAAACTTTCATAGAACCTTCATATGGTGAGTTTTCTTAATATTTATTATTATATTTTCTCGTTATACATTTAGCATCTTTATTATCTAAAGGATGATTTATATTTGCGATTTTTATTTATTTAACTAATGGGAAACACATCTAAACAGATTAAAAAACTCAATTTTAAATTGTTCAGGCGGTTGCTAATGGAATTGGGGCTAATGTGCCTAAATGAACTCCGACAACAACAACATCAATATTTTAAAGAAGACATTAAATTTAAACAGTTTCCTCTTGTTTTTGATAGGAAAAAAAAAATTATCGAATACTCAATAAATTTTAGACGCCTATTTTAATATTTAATTATGAATATGTTATAATCAGAAACAAAAGCATATCATGAAAATCATTTTACATAATTTTATTTTAATATTTTTATATTATTAAAAACCATTTATTTTTATAAAATTCTTATTTTTTCAAAAAGTTGTTGGCACCTTTCTCTCGAAAAATTTCCGGGTACGTGCCTGTCTATCTCCTCTACTATCTCATCTCTTTTTCATTCCCTTGATTGTTGATTAATTTTATCACCACTGTGATATTTCCTCTATTTTCACCCCTAATTGGGATTGGTCCAGGATTTCGAATCCAATTCTAGTCTGCTTCCGTATTTATTGACAGTTTATCTCTATGTGAGTCTATTCATATTAAATTGACCCCTGGGGCTTTGTTGGAGTGTGAACATTTTCATGACCTTTAAGGACGTCGGGTGATTATAAAAGCTATCCAATATTAGTGTATGAAAACTCGTTAAACAAAGAAATCAATATATATTTAGTCGATATCTAAAATTTGATGACTACTATTCACATTCTAGTATTAAGGTAGTTCTTTCACAAATGCAAAAGTTCAAAAAGTCTTCGAAACTTGTAATATAAGTCATTAAAAGCATAATAAACACACTGTTAAAATTTGAAGACAATTTACAACACCAAACAAGAAATATTTTCAATTAAAAATGAAATTTTTTACATTTCAGATTGGGAAAGGGTGGGAAAATGATCATTATTTTATTTTTTTTTGTTGAAGGTCTCTCACCATCCTGATGAAAAACTAATATTTGTTAGAATAATATATTCGGAGTAACTTAAAAAAAATTAAAATTATTTACCTCGTAGTTTTGATATAAAAAAACAACACATTTCGGCGATAATTTTTAGTGGAGGGGATATAATATCAATGGCTTGGAAATGATCCATTCATAAAGAGAATTAAGATTACAATACTGGTAATATTACGAAAAAGTTTTGAGGCCGGATTTCCCATTTTTTATAGTAAAATGATATGTATAAGAAATTTTTAACAGTGCATATTATTAGTAGTGTGAAAAGTACAGTAACGTACAAAAACATAACCTAAAATTTTAGCACCGTTCATATTTATAGAGTGGTTACGAGGCTAAAACTTTTTGTGTGAATTGTCGCGAAAGACCCTCCTTAAGGAATTTAATTTTGGAGAAACTTTTCTTTACCTTTTACAAATATAGAATAATTTGAAATTATTTTAAATTCAGATGCTTAATTTTCACGATTACTTATTTCAAAAATATCACTAAAAGAAAAAGTAAAAATTAAATTTATTGCAGATTCTAGGACTAGAAGATTATTAAATAATAGAAATAAATAAATAAATAAAAAAGTATTCTTTGTGAAACTGTCTAGAAATAAATAAGTATTATAATTAAATATAATTATATTTCGAATAATAATAATCACTTATGGTGATCCCATCATAAGTGAGACAATAAATCTTTGACTAGCTTTGGAACGCCATTCCGTTAGAGCTTTAGAAGGTTTTCCATTTAGTACGGTGAACAAATTCACGAAATATATTTTGTTATCATAAAATAAAAATAATAACATATCTATAAATATTGTACCTATATCATACAGAGTGCTTCACACCAGCTGTTTACCCCTTACTGCAACGTGATCGAAAGATTGCGAAAATATTTAATTATCAAAGCTTAGAAGTATATTTTGATGATATGTTCGAACAAACAGTATCTATGTCCATTTGAAAGAAATTTCAATTTCACTTGACTAAATACCTTTGTATATCATCATTAAAAAAAGGCTTCAAAATTAGATGGCATAACATTGTGAGTAAACCAGAAAATTTCACCTTATTTTCCAATTTTCTCATGAGTAGTCTAAAAAAACGTAGTCATCAAGGGCTCAAAAAGAAATTATTCTAATGGATAACTATAATAATAATAAAATTGCTAAATAATAATAATTATTACATTATTTCAATGAAGTAATAAAGAGAAACAAAGAGGTTTTCCTCTGCTTGGAGCAAATTTATTTGTTTGAGACTATAGTTTCGAAGGCTTGGCCTTCATCATCAGTTTTTTTTAATTATAGGTAAATGTATTATTTTCATGCGGTCAGTATCGCGTGGTTATTGAAAGTTTTTATTCTTAGTTAGCAGACAAGCTTAGTTAAACATTATTTTGTTTATTGCATCAAGCTGAGGACAACCTATTTGTTTCTCTTTATGATTTAACAACTCTGCTACTCTCGGCAAAATAAAAACTTTTCAATTCAATGAAATAAGTTTGTTTTTGTGATCATAATTCAAATTTTTTACTAAAAAACAAATACATTCAATTTTTCTCCATTAAAGATCAAACCAAAAATTTTCCACTTGATACAAATTCCTGTTTCAAATTTTAATGTATCCGATACTTCTGATAGTTTTCCGAGAGTAGCAGCAGAGTTGATGATTCATAAGGAGAAGTCATGAGGTTGTCGTCTGCTTGATGCAAATAATACCTATATGCTTTTGTAATTCATTTTTTACCATCTCTAATCACATTGTAATAAGACAATAAAGGAGGCTGGTGTTGTAAATCACTCTGTATATTATAGATTCTAAAATTATAGATTTTGAAATTTTACATTACTTTATATTCATATAATAGACATTCAAAAAATCTCACAGCAGGCGCTTATCCTTAACTCATCGAAAATTATCCAGTCCAATCTCAAGGATGGACAACTTCTAGAAAATAGGCGAGGCTCTTGAACTTTGTACTTTGAAAATCTGCTATTTGGAAAACAATTATGTTCCTTGAAATTTGATTATTTGTCTATTTTTTAGAGAAATTATTGTTCAATTTACATATATAAATAATTTTTCAAAAAGCGAACCTGCGACACACCTTTTTAAGATGAGTGGTAGATTTCTATGCTTACGAGACCAACGGCACTATTTATTAACCTGGCTGGTCAGCTGGATGGTCTTACTTTTTTGAAGCGCCTATAAAATATTTATTTTATAATTAGTCACTGATGGGGCGGGATTCAAAATGGCGCCCACACGCTTGGTAGTCATCAAGCGCTCTAGCCAGTATTATGCCGGAAACAATTAGTTACATATCATATCATATATTTATATTATTTACATAAGATTTCAAAAAAAATTATTTATTACCTCTTTTGTATAAATTATTTACCTGGGAATATTTCTAAGACCTAATACAACGAACAAAGTTGACACCCAAGACTAAGACTTGCAAAATTAGCACTTCAACATGATGTTAACATCGACATAAATATAGTTTTTTAAAAAGGAGCATCCAAATTAGTTTGATGTTTCTTGACATTTTCAATAATCTTGTTATTACAAGCTTTTATTTTACTTGGTTTCTGTGTATATTAGTAGGTATGTCAGTTTGCCTGAGCAGAATATTGTAATTGAATAAACCACTTTCACTGAACCCATTTCATTCAAATTTTGCACAAATATGTATTTACAATGTCAATGCAATATTTCATTAATTTCAGAATTATAATGGGAGGAATAAATTTAATGTATACATTAGGAAGAAATCACGGTTTATTAGATAATAAATATATGTCTTAAGCGGCCCACAGACGATCAACTTGGTCGTCAACATGCCATGGATGGTGGTTGATATTTCATGTTGAAGACAAAGTTGAGGTAAGATATCCTGGGCCGGCCCTTCCATTTGGCGAACGGAGCGGGCGCTCCTGGCGCCAAATCCCAAGGGGGGCGCCTCAGTAGTACAGAAAAATAAAGGAAAAAAATATTTTATATATTAGGGGCAAGTAAGGGGGCGCCATAATTGGGTTTCGGTCCATCCTAAAACTTGCCTCGGGCCGGCACTGGTAAGATCAAAACAGTTTGATATTGCATGTTGACGACAAGGTTGGCCGTCTGTGGGCCGTTTTACATATAAATGAAAAATTATGGGTATCTCTCCATATAACTTCTTGGTGAAAATCACTATAGGGTGACATCTATTCAAGATATTTAAAATTATTAAGGTAAGGGGGAGAATAATATTGGAGTATTTTTCTCAGATAATGAAAGATATGGGATGTGAAACTTTAAAAGAATGAAACAGTTGGCATTAGAGAGGGTTGAGTAGAAGAGGGTGGTTCCGTCAAACCAGGCTTAGTGTATATTCGATGATTACTAGTATAATCAAACTTTTATTTGAAAACGCATTAAAAAGTAGGAAATTATGTTTTTTAATTCCTAAACTATTTCCACACAGACATGACTAAAATAAAAGTATGAGCCTTTTTAATTAAAATCAGCACCCATAGTTAGATTTTCAATCATGTTTGTATTGTCTAAATTCACGATAAACCTTTTTTTTATGAAAATGATGAGAGAAGGAGTTACACCAAAAAGGTGCATCCCTAAAGGCCTGGGTTGGCACCTCCATCGTGAAAAGAAGAAGAAAGGTTTTTATGGGCTGGGTAGGGGTCGAAGGTATCTGTGGATACGGGTCTTAAACAGCTGATGGTTAAAAGTTGCCGGGAAGATGGTGGCTATGAGCGAGTTCCAGTCTCTGGAGGTCATAGGAATAAAACTTGACAATAATATATATAGAATTAATAATTTAATGGAAATTCAGTTACAAACTTCTATTGACAGCCACTGGGGTGCACGGTGAATAAACAAGTACACTACATATTCTTATGGGAAGAAACGAGGGGTGAACCGCGATTGGAATTAGGTGTACACGTCTTTGGAATTATGTAGAATTATTTTGGAATTCATTAGATAATGCCCCTTCATCTATTTTTTTTTTTATGAAAATGATGAGAGAAGGAGTTACACCAAAAAGGTGCAACCCCTAAAGGCCTGGGTTGGCCCCTCCATCGTGAAAAGAAGAAGAAAGAATTTTATTTATTGTCTTCTACTTGGAAGTGGAAGTATGTGTACACGATATTACCCCTCGGGAAGAAATGTGTTAATCACAGTTTCATTTACGAGCGCTTCTATACTGATTTTCGCCAGTTTTTTTCATATTTCTGATTTTGTAGTGCATTCTTAAATAAAAACATGATTGTTTTTAATTAAAACCCCAAAGGTTAACAAGCCTTCTGACATGTAAGCAAAATTATCAATAACATTTCAGATTATACAGAGGACAATCTCTTTGATTTGATTACATAAAATTTACTCTATAAACTAGGTAATGCCAACTTTCAAGTTTCAACAAAACATGAGTTCATGGAGAGAGATTTTTTTCGTCTTATTATTTTCTAAGCAAAAAGAAATTATAAAATTAATTATTATTAAATCAAATTTGAGTGTGCGTTGAATAGAACTAAAACGGAAGTGCGGAAGAGAGCCAATTGCGCCCATCTGGTCAGCGGGTCGAGTCAGTTTTATTATCTGCATTTTAATTAGGGAACTAACGGACTCACAGCGAAACAGATCCCGACCAGATTAGTGCACGAGGAGGAAGTGAATATGCAAGTTGAATAAATTGCAACCAAGCAGAAGACTGTCTGTGGGTGGCTTGTGCAAGATATATCATATTAAATTCAGCAATTAAAATATTATTTGATAAAAAGAAATCGAATTATTAAATATAACTAAGGATATTTGATACTTTTATATAATTTGTTTTGGATTTCGTATCTTCTGATGAGTGAGGTTACGATCCACGATAAACGATAAAAGAGATGATGAAGAAGAAAATCAAAGCATACATTTAGGTGTATAGAAAAGTTTATATAAGACCAACGAGCAGAGCCACGCTTTTTAGCAAAGCAAAGATAAACGAATCATTAATTTTCTTAGATCTTGTCTAGTATTTTTTTAAAGATATTGACACGAGAAGGAGTTACACCAAGAAGGTGCAGCTCCTAAAGGGCTGGGTTGGCCCCTCCATCGTGAAAAGAAGAAGAGAAAGAGAATTTTTGGACTGGATCTGAGTTGAATGTATCTCTGGGTCTTAAACAGTGAAAGTAATAGGGCACTGGAAAGAAGGAAACTCCAGTCTCTAGAGGTCATAGGGATAAATGGTTTGGCAAATTGTTTATTGTATGGAAGAAGACACTTTTATTAGGGAAATTTATATTACCCCCCCCCCCCCCCCTCATTGGCACCATAATTACTTCTGCCTTCATTCTATTCATCATCATCGAGTATAGAGTTCTAAGATTGATTTAATGGAACAACCCACCGCCATTCATTCTGTCGGTTTCATGCCAACTCTATCATTTCTCTAAAAGTCGCACATTACACTCTTTTATTATCGGGGAAAATATTATCTATCTTCCCCTTCTTTTCTTTACCACTTCGCCCTTTAAATTATCCCTTAATAGCATCCCATGTCTTAACTTGTGCCCTGTCATTTGAGCTCTTTTCTTCTTCAGATTCTTCCACAGCGTTTTTCACTTTTCTCTAATTTTTTAAAGAAATTATTCATTTTTAATTATATTCACCTGATATATTCTTCAAATTTTGTTCCTTTTGTTTCGTAAAGTTGATACAACTCTCTAAACTTGAGTTAATAAGGCCTGAAGAATAGTTGCACTCTTTGGTGGCCCTTTTATCATTTCACTGCTAATTTTATTAAGGAATTATGTTAAAAATCACTTTTTTTAAATTTCTTTCAAATTAATAGGAAATATAACGCCAAACACAGCATTATAGAGTTTTAGTCACGTTTCGTAGTCCCTCACTTATAATCACAATATGGATAAAATTCTTCACTATCTGTCCCTCTCTTTCTCTAGATAGTTATATCTTGCATTATAAATTATATAATTATTGTAGATAATTATACAGGGTGATTTAACACTACTCCGTGACTCCTATTCATTTCTATAACAGAAATGTAAGATAACTATAAAAAACTTTCAACAATCCTACTTGAACTATTATTTGAAAACATTTTCGATTCCTGGAACAAACCGGAAGTAGATCCTATTGAAAAATTTCGAATTGGACTAGGGGTTGATTGAGTATCGTTGGATAGATATATAGAGAAGAAAAAACAGAATTTCTGGGAACGTAGAATATCGTTTAAGATACGTGATTTCGGGAGGAGAGGGTATGAAATAGCTCTAGGGAAAGAGAATAAAAATGAATTAAACATTTAAATAACTTACCATTATTAAATTAAAAAAAGTGTAAACTTTATGAAAATTAATCAAATTAAGTTCATTAGCAAGCAAGAAGATCAATGGAAGGCCCTGAGCCCTCTCCCATTCTTATACTTCTGGTTTTAACTACCTACCTTAAAATATTAATTCAAGGCAAACTTTTCTGAAACTTTTACGCTTTAAGATTTCTTGACTACCCCAGATTCATGTTAAACTGTGTCCATTATTCTTTTATTTCTAAGTTTGTTATCTAATAAAATATAATATTCTGATTTTATTAAAACTTTATAATTAATTAATAATATTTAAATATAAATATATTGTATATTATATACCACGTATTACATTAAAGAGAGCACTACAGATACTCTTCTAATACTGAGTCTTAATGGGTCGATTTGATTATTGTAGAATAAACAAAACAACTCACTCATAAATCAGGGGCAAACTTTTTGTATACCTGCATTCTATAGCAGGACTGGCCAACACAAATTGCACCGCGGGCCGCACTGACTACTTAAAAATTTCCAAAGCCCCGACATAAATAAGAATAATTAGATTTTTTCAATATTTTTTTTTCGAAATCTGCTTCTACAATGAATTTCGTACTTATTGGTTTTTATTTAAGTGATTAATTTGAATTCAGCGATACATTGAAAGTGTTCAATCAGTGTAAATGTGAAAAAAAAACAATACTACAACCAGATATAAAAAGAAAACATCCATTGATCTAACAAAATGTATTTGTATGGTATTAAACATAAAATATACTTTATCAATCAAAATTATTAGTTGAGTAAGTCAAATAGGACCGCCGTGGGTTTTCCAGGCCTGTTCTATAGTACGATACATTCGATTCAGAATTACTCCTAAATACTTCAATTCGTGACTTTGATTGAGACCATGGTTTCTTTACCTGAGGACCCTTTGAAGTCGCCCTTGGACTTGATCTGTTTCGCGTTGGATAAAGTAAAAGTGGCTTGCGCCTTTTTTTTATAAGGTAGCCATACCCTTAACTGATCTGCCAGTTTAGTTGTCTAAATGGCAGGGGTTCCCATGATAACATACCCAATCAGTATTTCGCGCAAAAGGGACTTGACGCGTCCCTGACTATTAATGCCAAAATTAGATACCTAAAGTGACGAAGGGGCCAGGTGTATGGTAAAGTCATGAAATGACCACACCATATATTTTTTAATTAAAATTTATTAGTGGGACGTCTCTAACACTAGCTGACTGCGATAACTGACCATCTGCCTAATTTACAGAGTGCGGGCAGAGTCTTGAAAAAGTTTTCAATTTTTCCTCGAATTAAATTTATGTTCGAACAAGTAAAATAAAATAAATAATATTTTATTCAGATAATTTGAAGGTTTTGCTAACTTATTGAACTTTTTTTAGGTTACGAGAATGAAAAGATACCTTGGTTTCTAATCAGACCCTTCACACCCTCTACGCCTCTCTCTTTTTGAAAAAAGACTGCCTAGATGTAGTTCCTTGCTAAAATCAATTAGACTTGAGTATTCTAGTCTGTTTCATGGTTGTCGACCATTGGAATCCAATCTGCTCTGCCAATTGCTTTCTTATCAGAGTCGGTCGGGTTAAGTTCAAGTCGATGGGCGTTTCCTCTTGATTGAAGTCTATCCATGGCAGGGCTGTGCCCCTTGGTTTCCTGCTCAGGTAGTTAACTTACCTGACACTTCGATCGACCTACTCATTCAGTGCTTTTTGGTGGCGCCAGCCGACTTCGACCCACTCGCACTCTTCATACCAACTTCCAAATCAACCAATTCGCCCACCAACAATTCAGATGGAATCTTACGAAACACACTCACTCACTTATGACGTTTAATTTTTTTCTAAAAAAGAAGAAAATAAACTAAAAATATAAATGAGGCTATGAGCGTAATAGTGACTAACCCACAAAATTATAATTTTGGTTTATCTGCTGAAATTAATTACTAATATTGTTAGCGACCAAGTGCAAAGTGGACCAAACCAGAAATTGCAATCAAAGCCACAAATATAAATGTTATTTGTTGTTATGATCAATAAATACGTATAATTATTACAAATTTAAATATAATACTAACCTCTAAAATATGTATAATTACAAAAATAAAAGCTTTGACAGTTACATATTTAATAAATATAAATATTTACTCTCTTCTATTCTTGATTGTAATTCTTATTACATTTTTCAAATTATACTATCTGTCTTTTAATCTAATCATTAAATAAGCCGGCCAAATCGATGGCCCAAAACCAGAGAAACAACTCCATTTTGGCTCCTTCTCAGGAGAGCAGAAACAAATTTTGTATGTTACTTTTTTCGTTTCAAAAATAAAAACTTTTTTATCAAACTAAATCCAAAAACTCTCTTATTGTAAAGAGTAGAGTTAGGTCGTTCTGTCACTAAAGAGAGGATAAAGCTTATGGAAAACCAAAAATCACATTTTTAAAAATATGTTCCTCTGGTTCTGAGCTATCGAAATGAGAGATGGACTCACATTTGAGAAATGGGATATGAAATTTGTTCTTATTTATAATTAACAAGGAAAGAATAAGTGAATTTAATGAATTTATTCATAATTTTAATTTAAGTTACTTGTGAACTCCGATAGATACGAAAACCATCTAAAAATAGCTAGTTTTGGGCTCATTTACACCGTCACTTTAAAGTGAATTAAATTTAAAAAAAAAATACTCTAATTATACTTAAAGAGATTTTTACAGGGATGCCTTACACCTCATGATAAATAAATATTTTTTATTCGACCTCACAAAAAAATTAACCTTCCCAGATAGGTAGGTATATATTAATTATTACACCTGTATGTAATTATATGCTTCAAAATTTAGTACGAATTTGATTCGAGAAAAATCCTGTACCTTTTCGTATGTAGAAATTATTCAAATGTTTAGAGCATTTTCAGAATAATGTTAATTTTTTTGAACCTTTTTTAGAACATACTATATTTTATTGCTTTGAATCCCCGCCAATTTCGTTTGGGTTCCCATGAGTATGAGCAAATACTATATATACAGTATTTGGTATGAGACAATAAACATTTTCATTTTACAATTTTTTTGTTTTTCTTATTTATGCTTAGAAATACCTTAGTTAATCTCTGATAGGTGGAGTAAAAACATCTCCCAATATAATTTTTCTGTCTAAATTACTCTATCTACGATAGATCGAAAATGAAAACCCAAAGAAGTTCATTCTTTTACCAAATTAGTTGCATTTATATTATAGCGAACTGATTCAATTTTGAAATTTCAACTTTAGAACTACCGAATTAAAAAAAAAATCAGATAATATTAAATATTGATTTGTGAATCTCTTGAATAGTGTTGCAATTGAGTACAAATTTAATTACCGAAAAATTTCCAAATCACTGAAATCCGGAGAACTAAGTTTTCACTTATTAAAAGATGTTTTCGGATCTCTTAATAAATAAACTGCACAATAATTGCTAAATTTTAAAATTTGTTCATGATTTTATCTGATGTGTTGATCCGACCCACTTTTGATTAATTGATACGATATATCGAGCAACTTCATTAATCCAAGGGTTTGAGCTAAAAAACAAATTACATCTAAATTACACCTCACTCAAGGAAATCGTTTATTTACCATATAAAAAAAAATTACACCTATCTATCTATGTATGTGAGCCTGATCATTAACTTGTAATTGTTGAAAGCATTAAATTTAAATTATAAATGGGCGTCTTGAGAATTTTTTTTATATTTCCATTTCCAGTTCTAATGAATTTCTTTCAACGTGTAAATAACTGTTAGTCAAATGCACCATTTTCATTATTATCATGATTTCAAATGGCTTTAAATGATCAAGGAGGGTCCGTGTCGGGATCGAAAGATCGACAAAAAACCTGACTTAACTTTCATTTACCACGATTTAATAACAAACTAACTTTAATTAAATAGTTAAAAATCATTTTTTTGTATGAGTAAAATTACTTTCATGACAGCTACATCAACTTTTAACCGATTGATGAAATTAAATGGCTAGAACTATATCTATTATCACTTAAAATCACACTTCATAAATATAAGCCAAAACGTCATGAAAAACTAGATAATTTTTTTAACTATTTTTCAATTTCACCATAGTGGTCTAACCAGAAAAATCTTAAATGTTATGAGTAAATAAAAAAATAGTATTTATTCTAAAATGATGTAAATGACATTTTAAAAAAAAATAATTTTGGGTTAAAACGTGTCCGGATATCGTTATGAGTAAATAAAAAAATAGTATTCATTCTAAAATGATGTAAATGACATTTAAAAAAAAAATTTTGGGGTTAAAACGTGTCCGGATATCAAACCCAAATCCTTCTTGTATCTGAATCATTGGAAAACAACTTGTATACTAGAGGCAGAGATGGAGACACAGTGAAATTTTTTATATAATTTGTAATGATTTCAGAGAAACAAAATTAGTTGTTTTTCAAAAAAATAAAAAAAAAAAAAAACTTTTGAAATAAAGTTTTACTTTCTGTAATCAGATTTGAACCAAAACTTTGTTATAAAACTCCACTTAATAATTAGTTTTAATTATATTTCCTTGAGAGTTACCATTTCTGAGCTATTGTGAAACTGAAAGACCATGACTTTTTGGACCCTGGGGACTATAAAACTGGTATGTTTCATTTAGAAATTCAAATTTTAGCCGAATACTTTCAATTAAATAATTAAAAAGTAATAATAGGTACATATTACAAGAGTGAAAGTATGAAAGTAAAATCTTACTATATTATAAGATTTTGTTAAGCTTGTTGAAATCCTAGATACTTAAAAATATCTTAAAATTCGGTCAGGAAAAGAATACGAAACGCTGAAGATGAATTGAGTTGTGCTATACTAAATTATAAAATAATTGGTGGTATATAGATCTTTGTTTTATTTAAATTAAGTATAAAAACTTCTCTATCTTTTATAAAAAATTACAATTTTGTAATAGGTTTCGTATCATTTTTTAAATAAAATGCATTTTGGCATCAGGTTAACCAAAATTAAATTATTTTTTATCAACATTTTCCTACAATATTATCTTAAATACAACAACAATGATTTTAAGACCGTAAAAAAGGTTTAAATAAAGAAAACGAATCTGGATGTAAATGTTAGTAAATGTTTTGAGATTGTTTTTTTATAAAATAATAGTACTTATTTAATTCAAAAAACAATCAATAAATTGGTTTATCACTTGCATCCATATTAAATATTAATTAAAACAGTACATATATCAAAAATAAAGTATTTTGAAATAATTTATTGATTAATTAAAACAGGAATATAAGGGAATTGGACAATAAATAAAAAAAAAGTTTTTATTAAATGGGCCAGACGTTTCGTAGATTTATTTCGACTTCATCAGTGCCCCATCTTATCACTCTTTGTTAAAAGACAATTGCACTATGCGACGAAATATCTTTTGACAAAGAGTGATAAGATGGGCCACTGAGGAAGTCGAAATAAATAAGACGAAACGTCTGACCCATTTAATAAAAACTCTGTTCAATTCCCTACTATTCCGGTTTTAATTAATAAATAAATTATTTCAAAATACTTTATTTTTGATATGTTTAACTCTTCTCGATATGAAGTAGGAAAGTCCAAGTCCAGGGTTAGAATATTTTCCTCATATAATGAAGATATGGGGTGTGGGACTTTTAGAGAAGTGAAAGAGCATCGAATAGAGGCGAGTGATTACGTCAAACCAGTCCTCGGACTAAAATCCTACTCATTGTTGATGTTATTTTTTTAAAATTAGAGTCAAATAAATAGCTATGTGTACACCATGCCGTCTCCAAATATACATTTAAAATTAGTTTGTTTTGAAATATGTAGTAGCTACCTATCTATTTTTAAAAATATATTTCACCCCTAAACAATTTCACCGTCGATGTCGCCATCCTGTTTTCGTTCTTCACTTTTTCTTGGCAAGTGCATCGCTTTTCTTTTCTATTTCTCTTCTCCTCTGATGCCTATGTCTTTTGTTCTTGCGGAAATGAGCTCTTACTCTTATTTAGATTCACCACTCTCACCCTCTTCATATCAATTCCACTTGTACTCCTCGAGATTAATTGTTTTTGGATCATTCGCCTCGGGTGAAGTAGGAGTGGGGTGCAAACAGGACACGATATTTAGTCCAATTGCGCGGATGGGGATCCTCTCGGTGCGTTGTCCCTGACACTTGTCACTCTCGCTCTTTCACGGCTTGGCTCGAATAAAACGAGATCATCTATCTGCCAGTAACATTCTTTTTTCTCTGTATGGTTAATTTCTCTCTCCTTTGAAAGGAACTGTTGGATTTGTTGTCCGACCCTATCGCGATAAAAAGGAGAGGTTAAATTAATATTTATAGCCTTTTTGACATCTATAAATCTTTTCCATTTAATCTTATATGTATTCCATTTTTCAATTAATCCCATTTAATATAATGACCAAATAGCAAATAAATTACCAACCCTATGAGCATTTATCTAAAATTAACAACAGTTCAAAAAGAGCCCTAAACCCTTTCAAACAATTTAAGTGGAACATATTATAGTAAAACCAAAAAAGAATTTTAAGTACATATTAAGTTAACTAACATAAAAAAGTAAATTCTGTTCTCGTAATAGAAAGTATATAGCAACGTAAAAAAGGTGGTAGAATTGAATGGAAAATTGACTGAAAGATATTCCAAGGGTAACAAAAACCATAAGTTTAAATAAATTTTGTTTTAATGAAATATCTTTTTATTTCTCTTGAAAATCGATGTTTAGATCTCATCACTTTCTTCAGGAATTAAAAATAGCCAATTAAGGAAGTTTGGTAAACATCATTGTAAACAATAAGTATAGGTATAGGCCTTTAGGGGATGCATCTTTTTGGTGGAACTCCTTCTCTCGTCAATTTCATTTAAAATAAGCTGACGTGTTCTGATGTGGCCATCCACTTGACTTTACCATATAACCTGGCCCCTCACTTATATTTAATATTTAATAAAATTATTTATAATCATGTAGGGGAGGGGGATTAGTTTTTGCATTTTTAGACTTCTGGTGTTCCACTTATTATGTATACAAAATTTGGTTGAGTTTGATCAAATGGCCAAAATTTTAATTTTTTGACCATGCACCCCCCCCCATCCATTTTGGGTTGTTAGTTTTTGCATTTTTAGACTTCTTGTGGTCCACTGATTATGTATACGAAATTTGGTTCTGTATGGTAAATGACCAAGATTTTAATTTTTTAACCATGCACCCCCCCTCCCTCTATTTTTGGCGGTTAGTTTTTGCATTTTTAGACTTCTGGGGGTCCACTGATTATGTATACAAAATTTGGTTGAGTTTGGTCAAATGGTCTAGATTTTTAATTTTTAACCTCCGCCCCTCTTAATTTTGGGTCGATATGCACCAAAATCTACTCAGCTCTTAATCTCAATGGACCAAAACTACTTGTGAAATTTGGTTTCGATATTCACACTAGTTTTTGAGCTACCTCGTCCACAAAATTTGATAACGCACAGACTAACAGACATTTTGACAAAACAATTATTATCTCGAAAAATATAATTTTTTCGATGTTTACTTATTAGAGATTTTTTGTAGAACGAAATCTCATGGTTTCGCTCAATTTTTTTAATCAAAATAGTTTTTGCCGTTTTTGAGATATTTTGAAAAAAGAGAGAAAAAATCCACTTTTTTCATGCACGATACTTGACCATACCTCCATGTATGGTAAATTAAAAAAGCTATTATAAGTTTGAGAAAATCAATAATTTATTATTATATCTAAAAATGTATATTGTAACTGGGATAACTCCCGTATATCGAATAAAATAAAAAAATAAAATTAAATAAAATATATTATTTTAAAATCTTAACAAGACCGATTTAGTATTGTATATTGCTTGTCATTGCTCAGCTCTGAAGATGGCTATAAGCAATAGCCGAAACGTTAGCGGAAGTTCATAAATAAAAAGAAATAAATGAAAGCTGCACGTCTTATTTAAATCCTTACTAAATTAATATAACTACAGCTATAATAAATGAATAAAGGAATTCCTAAAATAAATAAAATCTTAAAAGTATATACTTATTGAAATATCAAAGAAAATATTTAAAGTTTTAATTATTATAGTTCTATCATGATTGGTTACCTCGAATTCTAACGACACTCTCAAAGTCTCTTACATATTTTTCGTATCGACACTGCAGCCCGATTTTTTCTAGGTAAATATATCTGCGTATGGATAGTTGCCTACCTCTAAGGGGCTTTTCGGAGAGTATGATTATTTGTATATTAGGATGAGTAGAACTACACGAAAAATCATAAATAAATATTCCTCATAAATCTTTTACATACACTTATTTTAATCAATCATAATACACACACACTTTTTCATTTAATTCCTATAAATTAAAAAACTCTCCTACTTATTCTAATATATTTTTTATTTATTTCGTGTCTCTTAAATAAAACTACTTACTTCATTTTTAGGGTTCCATCTATTAGTATCGATACACTGCCTATACGTTTGTCTATCCGTCAGTCGAACTATTGTAGCTTGTAAATTAAATAAGATACAAACATGAAATTAAAAAGCTAGATGTAATCATTTTCATCTGAATCAAAGATCGTTTTTAAATTTTAATCGAATGAGTATTTTGAGGAGGATCGAATTTTTACTGAGGTCGAACATAAATAAACTGCAACGGATCGTTGCTAAACTTAATCGAAATTCATTTGAAATATTAATATGTTTATTCCTTTATTATTAATCAGATATCACCTGCAATTTGCAGAATTTAATTCAAAAATAATCATCGATTCTCATTTAATATTGGATTTTTGACATTTCGGTTATTATTAGTAGCCTTTGCTGAAGACATGGAGGAATCGACTTAAAATCAAAAATAACGATCAATTATTATCTAATACTAAAGGAATTACCTTATTGCATTCCATTTTTGATGTTTTGACTATTAATGACAACCTCTACTGAAAACGTGGAAGAATCGACATAAAATCTTTTTTTTTTTTTTTTATTTATTTAATGTCACCGGGAACAAAGCCCATTTAGACAGCACATAAGTAAAGTGTTAGTAGGGTTAGTGGGGGAGCCGAGTTTTCAGCCGGTAGAAATTTTTATTCGTCAGCTAGGATCGAACCCCGGCCTCCCATTCCAACATCGTCATAATCGATCGATGTCGAAACGAGGCCGGTGCGTTAGCCAACTGAGCCAACCCGGCTCCCCGACATAAAATCTAAAAGACTAAATTCTTTTTTGGTAAACAACTCAAGCTTGAGTTGGGGTAACCCAAAAAAGACGATTCATATCATATTCAAATTCATATCGATTCATTCTCATCTAGTACTTGAGGAATAACCATTCTATATTGGATTTTTGACATTTCGGTTATCATTAGTAGCCATTGCTGAAGACATGGAGGAATCGACTTAAAATCAAAAATAGCCTTCGATTCTGATCTAATACTTGAGGAATAACAATTCTACATTGGATTTTTGACGCTTCGATTATTATTGGTAACCATTGCTGAAGACATGGAGGAATCGGATTAAAATCAAAAATAACGATCGATTCTCGCATTGGATAAAGTAAAAATATTTTTTAACATGTCGTCTAAGGTATTCATTGATAAATCTCTTTAAATAGTTTTAAGCTAAATTTTACAAAATTTAATTCACTTTAAAATATAGTTGGATGAGCCCTAAAGTGGCCATTTTTTAGTTTATTTTTGTACATGGTGATTAGAAATGACTTGACATAAACCAAGGAAAAAATTCTAAACATAAAACAAGGAAAAAATTCTAAATATTCACTCATTTTCTTCTTAGCAACGTCAGCTAAGAACAAATTTGATATCTCGAGTATTTAGAAAGGTATAGAGATATGCAACCCGCTAATCAAATTAACACATGGCTGGCTTATTTTACCTTATTTTCTATTTTTTCAATTTGGGCATATTAATTTTTCCTAGATAGTTGCCTTGTTCATATAAGCGCTGTTTATCTATAATTTTATCAGTAAGGCCACAATCGATTCCTATTATACATGTCAATATAATTCAGATTAGAGTGATAAAATATATATAATTTTGTGTTATAAATTCCTGTGACATTCTGTGCACGAATATTATTGAATTATAACTTTCAGAATTGTTGGAAAATGCCGTCGGAATGGCAAATATTATCAGGTAGGGGTCCTGGAGGTGTCCGAATTGGTCGGAGGGCGTTTGCACGCATGCCCATCGTCTCTTGCCCCTATTTATCGATCGGGCTAGAATGAGCTGGCGGGGTCCCCCCCGAAAAGGGAAAAAGGGTAGCCATTCCGCCATGTGGTGCTGCCGCCGGCTACAGGCACCAGATCCTATCCCGGTCACCAAACTTGTAATCCAAGGTAACCGAGCCGTCCCGAATCAATTGAACCTATCCTATTCAAATATTCCAATCCTAGTTCCGGCTTCTTGCTTAATTTGTCGCTTCCGAATGACCTGATGCCGCATCAAGAAGACTTCACCATTGCAAGAGCTTGCCAACGCTTTCTTTGCTTACCTAAATTCAGAGAAGAGACACAAGCTATACGAATACGAATTGAAACTAAATTATTGGTTTAAAATTTTATTTATTTATTATTTGTTGTTGTTGTATATTTGGCTAATATATTTCATTTGCTTTTAGGAAGCTTAAAGACTCTTGAAAGCACCAGCAATTTGTAGTAAAGCATTTAACATCCACTTCTTTCAATATCTATATCAGTATCATCTAATTTATTTTAAAGAATCAGTGAAATCAGTCAATTAATAATAAATTTTATTTCTTTACATATTATATTTATTTGTGACAGAAATAGCAGGAGATTAGACAAAAAATTAAAAACTGAGTTTTTATCAAATGGGACGTTTTGTCAATTTATTTTGACTTCCTCAGTAGCCCATTTAATCATTATTTGTCACATGATTAAATGGGCCTCTGAACAAGTCCCAACACATTGACGAAACTCTGTTTTTAATTTTTTGTCCAATTCCCTGCTATTCCTGTCACAAAATTAATATGGACGCGAATGGTACAACATTATATATATTTTTCTTAATATTCTAGTTCCGTTCAATAGTGAAATTTAAATTGGTATATAGTGAAACAATGATGAAGTCCAAATAAATCGCCGAAACATACACCACGGAGTATTTTTTTTTTAATTTAATTTCTTTTTTATCCACATTCATATGAATCCTCCATTAAATTATACGAAAATTTTTTGCTACACTAAAGATGTAGGCATACTTTCGTAATTATGACACCATACAAATAAAATATTTAATGATTAAATAAATTTGCGGTTAACGGGGTAGGGTTGGATTTTATCCAAAAAATGACTTCTCCTTAATCCGTGTTCATACGTACATATGGTACATACCAATATACAACATATAAATACAAAATGATCATAGCAACTCAAATTAAGCAGAGGATTCATTTATGATACCTATTTCCAATAAAATATTTGTCGTTTTGGCAAAAATCACTCTAAAGTCGACATACACTCAAGATATATAGAGATAATAAGGTAGCACTAATTCAATACGAATTCACCCTAGATTGGCAGAAAATTATCGGTACACAACAATTTTCCTCCCCAAACGGTTGCTGGTTTTTGACAATAAATTTTTATAAATATATTTATTTATTTGTTTACATATAACAGAATATTTATTAGGGTGTTACTTATTTTGGAAATTTTCGAATATTTACGCGGATAGCTGCCCATATGGTTCTAAAAAATTTTTAAAAATATCCCCCAAGTTTCAAGTCTCTATCTCAATTTTAACCTACTGCTACACAGCGATTAAGTTTCCCATCTAAATAACATTGGGTTTTTGGCATTGAAAGATCAATTTTTTATTCCGGCCAAATTAATTGTTCAAAAAATTTGAAACTCTGTAGACTTTATCCTTATTTATAATAGTAGCTATCCGTCAGCATTTTTACAAATTATTAGCTATTATAATTTTGTCATCTATAACTTACTAATACTAAGATATAGCAGTATTTTATCTAGATGTAACTCCAAAATTGTAATAACTAAAAATCTGTAAAAATTCTGAAGAATAGCTACCATTATAAGGATAAATTCTACAGAATTTCAAATTTTTTGAACCATTACTTTGGCCGGAATAAAAAATTGATCGTTCAATGCCAAAAACCCCATGTTATTTAGATGGGAAACTTAATCGCTGGGTAGCACTAGGTTAAAATTGAGATAGAGACTTGAAACTTGAGGGATATTTTTATTTATTTATTTAAAACCATATGAGCTCCTGTCCGCGTAAATATTCGAAAATATCCCAAATAAGGAGCACCCTAATATTTATTCTTTATTTTTTTCTTATAACCTTATAAGCCTAAATCTCTCATAGAAGAAACAACAGCCGATAAACTTGTTTTTCACTCATTCTTTGAGTAAATTAAAATGTCTTGAACTAGGTATCAATATTTTCAAAAATTGCATTATATTTTTATTACCCCAAAACCCTTTCAACAACCGTTCATCTATCAACAATAATTTCATATTTATACCAAACTTTTAATTGATTAATATTCGTAAAATTTATTCTTTAGAAAACTCCTAGGATTTCGTTTCGATCAACATTTAATTGATTTCTGTTTATCTACATCTGCATAATATATAAATGAAGAATAAGACCTTTTTTTCTAAATTAGATAACTGTTGATGATGACCCGCATCAGAGTATCTCCTTCATTTATTAAAGCGACACTTCTATTTCTCATGAATGATTCATTCATGCGTTCATTTCTGTTATAAATTTTTCTGAGTCACGTGATTATTGTCCCCTAGATATGAACTTAATTCATTTCTATAATTTTCATGAATGGATCTTTTTTTTCCTTTCATTGTTCCTGGGAAAAGTATTGATTATGTTTGTAGGACTTATAGTCGCTCTTGAGAAAGAGAATCGATCCTATTCGTACAAGAAGGAAGAGGCAGTATTTTTTCTTTTTCAAACAGTATTTTGATTAAGGCTATACTTGCTAAAATGATTTCACATTTTTTTAGTCAATTGGTTAGTATTTATTGTTCTTTCTATTCTAATTCATTTTCAAAAGTACCTATAATTTCGAAATATTTTTCTTATTCATCAGTTTAATATTAATTCAATCTTTTATAAAAGTTCTACAAATTTCCACTTATTAGACTGAAGAAGATAAGCAGAAAATTTGCAAATTTTTTGATTATTGACGATAATTAAATAAAATTTTATTGTTCCTGCTTTTTCTAATTTTTTCCTGCTTCATCAGTTTTTAATGTTTTTCGAAATTTTTTCCTTTTTCAGTTGAATATTCAAAATTTAATAATTAGAATTTAGATGCGCCGATAGTGCAGGAACTAGCGTCCCATTTCTTAGCGACTTTACTCAAGATTTAATTTTGTTTCATTTGCATGGCAATGGGAAACCATTCCAGTGAGTTATTTCTCCAGAAAAATTACTAGAGGAGTTCATAGTAATCCATAGAATCGAGTATGGCACTCAATGAAGAAGATGTAGAATTCAATTCTGACCAAAAATTGATTAAATATTCATGTAGATTGAAGATAAAAGCAGGCATTTCAAAACTGTTCTCAAATTTTTTGTTGTTTCAAAAAAAAAAAAAATCATTTTATAGAAAATTTATGAAAATATTGCATTCTATATTCACTAGCATTCCAACTCTTGTTCTATTATTCAAAAACAACCTAATCAATTAGCTAATGCAAATGAACAAACAACTCTTTTTCACGACAAGGTTTACTTTGTTGCAATTTCCAGTGAAAGCTAGAATATTCTATGCAGAAAGCAAGGGTATGCAATATGCATTGAATCCCGTTAAACATCTGCATGCATATTGAAAATGGCTATTTCCTTTGACAAACCATCTCTTTGGTAATTTGAATGCAAATGCCACTTCATAAAACTATATTTAAAAAATTTAACGTTACCTGTATTAAACAGCTATAAAAAAGAAATTCGTTATGGAACAGACTGCCTATTTATTATTTCCATCTGAATTATCTTGAACATTCTATATGGAATAGATAATGTAAATTAAATATACCACTGATCTAACTTAGACAGAGAGGAAATTTCACGATCAAATATCCTCAAGCATTCAATGTTGAAATTATACTTGAACGTGATTTTCATTTTCCCATTTCTGAATTTCAATCAAAATTCATCGAATTCTCTATTCTGTCAGATATTTAAGTAAATGGATTGAAATGTTGTAATTTTTTTTACCTGACCTTAAAGTCTAATAAATTTTCAAGGATTATCTACCACAGTAGCATAATGCATCGCACTCCCGTTGTACAGGCCGGTACACACATTGATTCAACTATAGTTCATACATTGAGAAAATATTACAGTAAAAGAAAATGGCTCACTTTGAAGTCTAAGTATAATTAAGTGCACTCTTTCAAGCTCAACGCAGTCTCAAGTTACTTCCGTTTTCAAAAGAAGTTATAAGATCCAGTATCATCAGTTCTATCTCATGAACCTATTATTGAGAGCAGAGAACACGAAAGCCGATACAGCACGCAACGTTTGCGAATTAATTGTAACCCAAACAAGAATAATTCACAATCAATATTACTTTATCTTTCATTAATCTAATTATGATATTGAAGGAGACAATAAAAGAGTGTGTTTATTTATTATTATTTTTTTTATTATTTATTTATTTATTTTTTATTTTATTTATTTATTTATTATTTGATTTATTTATAACGTTATAAATAAATAAAATTTATACTTCCAGCAGAAGACACACTCTTTTATTGTCTCCTTCAATATATAAAAATTCTGCTACTGTCGGCAAAAACTTTCATACTAATTACGATAACTAGCTCTCTGTATAAACACGTTTAAACTATTTGTCACCACAATTTTAGAATTAATTTATATATTGAAACACTATGATACTTAGGAAAAGAGACATATATGATATGATTTTAGTTTGAAAAATGATGGGCAATGGATTCCTATTGGAACAGATTATAAAACAATAAAAAAAAATTGAGAAATTAGATAGCTAGAAGTGACTAGTTACTGTCAGATTGGGGAAGAAGAAGTGTTCGAAAAATTGTCTTCTGAAAATGAAATGTTATAGATAAGTTGTTTTGCACCTCAGAAGGTTTGTATTCACCCCCTCGGGAATTGAACCTGGGTGCCAAAAAATAACCCACTTGACATGTAATAAACCTTACCCTTAACATCTCAGATTCAGTTGAGCACACCATTGCGGTTTTTCTAATAAAATATAACTATACTGCTGTCGGCAAATTAATTTTTTAATTGGTCCTCATTACTAGAATATATTTTATATAGATTGTAGATATATGTTTTTGTAATACATATTACAATAATTTATAACCAAAATTCTATAAAGAAAGATTACCTAATAATTTTACTATTATTTTTTATTTAAATTAAAGGTTGCACTTCAATAATTCAAATTAGATCTCAACAGTTGAAAAAACGCTGCAGAGCAAACTCTAAACTATTAATTTATTCATATACAATCAATTTATAAACTGAATTCAACTTTTTCGCCTTATTAACTTGAAACTGAAAAATTTTTGCATACTTTTTCTAAATTCTTTTTTTTTCTTCAAGCGATTGCATTCTCTGTTTATTTATATTTAGCCTTGGCAGGGTAAGAGGCAATGGCAGGGTTTCCAGAAAATGTGTTGGAGACCATCGGAGGAATTTACCAAACCCAAATCGGGATTTTTGTCCTTAGCTGACTCAGATTTTATACCCCGGGAATGATGCGACTGGATTTTATTCTTGTTCCATCTCGAATCATACACTCATTTACCATGCTATTTACAGCGCAATTTAAATAACATTATTTCAAAAATAGATAAAATTTCACATATTTATAAATTACAAAAGAGTTAATTAGATTAATAATTATTATAACACTAATGGCCAGACTTATTGCGAATAGAACCACCCATGGCGAAATTACAAATTTAATTAAAATTTTCTAGAGTCTTCTAATTCTGAAACCATTTTCAGCTACTAAAACTTAGAATAAGAAACTAAAAGATGAAAAGTACCAGCACTAACCAGGATTTATTTAGTTTTTACCCTTCATACGGGCCAAATCCATCGAAAAACAATATGAATTTGCCATCTGTTTTATCTTGTTTAGTAGTTTTGTAAATATATGAAATCAGTTATAATCAATTTTGTGTTATTCCGAAAACGACACCGAAAACCGAAAATAAGTGATATAGTTTATTAGAACACCTACGGGACGGCGCTGTAGTATCTTACACTTGTAACCGATCACATATCAAGTGTCCTGTATTTGGGCTTGTATATATTTGTTAGTATTTTAATGAATATATTAAATAAATAGTGTATCTGTTGTTTATTTCAAAAAGTTTTAATTTATCATAGGGCCTGAATTACACTAGGTATAAGTACAAGTGTGGTTGCACTCGAGTCTATGAAAACTTCAGCGGGATTTGTATTGTGTATTTGGGTGCATGAAACTTGATTATTACTATTTTTTTTTTTAATTTATTATAAAGGTTACTAAATGTGGTTTCACAAAAATTAAAAATAAATATGCATTTTTTAAACTCAATATATTTCTGACTATTATTGGTCGATTCTGAAAGGTACTGTAAACACTACAATTAATTGAATTTACATGTGAATTTGTTTAGTTATGCCTTTGAGGGGCCTGCTTTACGTTTCGTTATCGACCTGTTAGTTTCTTCAGGAATCATGAGCGACAAACTTGCATAGTATAATTCAAGCTCATATTGGTTTTTTAAATAACTAGAAAAAGGTATTCTCTTAATTTCGATCTTGGAAATTTCAAAAAAATTTTACAATAAGTGAATAATTATTTACTGATGGATAAAGCATTACTAGAATAATAAGTTTTTCAACGCCCATTATCAATTGCAGTTAGTGATTCATGAATCAGACTAAGATAAATATGTCTAGCTGAATCACTGATTTGATTTTAATGATTCAGTTTGAATCTTATTAAAAGACTGTGAATGACAGATGAACTATTATACTCATTCTTTGTTTACCTGAGTAGAATGTGTGGGAATTTGTAACAAGTTAGATTCATTCTGATTCGATTGGTGTGAAATGGCCCATAAATTTATAGAAACTATACCGCGACCCAAGTATAATGATTATTAAACATTGTTTAATTAAAAATCAAAAAACCCACTAATAGTTAATTTGAGACAATATTATCTGACCAAAAACATAAATGTGAAAAAGGGGTCAAGTTCGGTACCAACGGCTTCGCCGACAAAAGAATTGAGATCTAAACGGCTACCAAGTTCCATAGCATTTGCTTAAATCATAGCTATAGGGATGAACAACGATGTTCAATTGATCTAAAAGAAAATTTGTTACGTTCTTTGATATTAAATTTATAACTCTGCAAGTTATAATAGTCAATAAATTACGTTTAACGTAATGATGTTTAATACAAGCTTAAAATTTATCTAGTTGTTCTTATTTTATACTACAAACAATTTAGTTGAATGTAAAATTTGCCAAGTTATAAATTTAATATCAAAGAACGTAACAAATTTCTATTAAATCAATTGAAGATCGTTGTTCATTCCTATAGCTATGTTTTAAGCAACTGCTATGGAACTTGGTACCCGTTTAGATCTCAACTCTTTGGTCGGCGAAGCCTTTGTTACCGAACTTGGCCCCTTTTTCACATTTATGTTTTTGGACAGATATCATTAATTTTTGAAAAGTTGTATCTTTTAATTTATCTAAATAATTACATTTAAACATTTATATTAATAATAATTAAATATTTCTCATAAAATATCTGTTAAAAACCCGGTCGCTTTTTCATAAATTTCACCCCTTCATTTAGGACCCCGAAGAACGGAAAGTTTCGGTTTTTCAATTTCCTCCTTTATTAATGTGCCAAGCTTTACCAGTATGTCAAATTTCAGAATTCTAGCTTGATTGTATTTTCACTATATGTTAATTAAGCCTATAATCAATTTCACCCCTTCATTTTAGGTCCTGAAAAATGGAAGGTTTCTCTTTTTCGATTTTTCCCTTTAATTGTAGCCCAAACTCTACCAGTATGCCAAATTTCAGCATTCTGGGATCAGCGGAAGTACTTTAGGTCTTTGATATGTCAGTCAGTCAGTGTTAAAAATGACACTTTTCAGAGCTAATTAGATTTATTCATGAAATTTGGGATTTTAGGTATTCTAGTGGGTCTTATTAGGCATGCAAAATTTCAAGTGTCTAAGTCTAATAGTTTTTGAGTTATGGTGGAGTCGAAAGTAGCTTGAAATGGTTCGTGTAAATATACACATGGCCGGTGCATCGTCCGTTTTTCCGAATTTGGCTGACACACTCCCATATGTCTAGATTTAAAGATTTCGATGAGGTACTATTTAATAAAATTTAGGGAACGCGGTGTTGGTTTATAGTGAAACATTGTTAAAATTAAATTAGGTTGGAGTTGGTGGTGTTTCACAAGGAGAAAAATTAAAATACAAAGATTTTTTTTTTTTTTTAGTTTACTCTATATATTTCGAGCTCTTAACTCATCGTCAGGAGAACATTGACTAAAGATAACATGATATTTTGAACAGAATTTATTTTAATTTTAATATGATGGACAGTTATTTATGACATAGTGTAAATATGAAAGAATTATCAGAAGAATGGCTTTAGAAAGCCGACTGACCAGATGTAGGGACAAAGGGCTGGGACAAAGAAAAGATATTTATATTTGAAAGTTGCCGAAAATTATGTATGTGTAATAAAGAAAGGCAATAAACTATAGAATGCAATGAGGGTGCATAGCGAAAATTTAATCTCTCATTTTCTATTTAAAAAAATAAATAAAATTAAAAATAAACCCACCACACACCCTCATCGCACTCCAATTCAAATTAAATATCATTGATTAAGATGTCAATTATTGGTGAAGTTTTGATGTCTGTTTGATTGTTCAAGATGTTTTGATTAAGGTGTATGGCCTTTTTAATTTCAGCTGACTCCAATAAATCCAATTTCCTACTTTTTGGAATAAAATGTAAAGGGAGGGGGTTGGTCGATGAAGGTGAATGGTTGTGGTCAAACAAATGATCTGCAAAAGCCGAGGTATAACTAAGAGGGGGGGCATTTGGGTTCAAACTATTCACCTGTAGATTGCGAAGAGATCTCATATGTTCAACGTGGCGTTGATTGAAAGATCTGCCCGTTTGCCCGATGTAAAATGATTGACAGTCATTACATTGCAATTTATATACACCGCTCATTGTTGTTGGTTTTATTATATCGATTTTATTGTTAACCAATATGGATGAAAGGTTGTTTCTGTTATAGAATGCGGGGGTGATATTAAGTTTGCGAAACATATTAGCTATAGGGTAGCTGAGTGGAGAATGGAAATAAAGTTTTTTTTTTTTTAAAGTTTTTTTTCTTTTGTTGGGATGATGGAATATAAAAGGGGGGCTGTTATTTTATAAATTACCTTTTTCTGAATATTGTCGATCAAGTGTCGGGGGTAATTGTACTATTTGCTGCTTAAAATCATGGAGACACCGTTTCAGTGTTTCTCTAGAGAACAGGGAAGACTGTTTACTCTTAATTTAAAGATTTAAGATTGAAATCAAATAAACTTATTTTTTTTCTGTGGGAATCGCAAGTCAAATAGAGATCAAACCGATTAAGGATTGATTTAGAATAAAACCATATGCTTTGAATTAACCAATCGAGTTATAGAATTATACTTGGATTACGCTATGCAAATTTTCACTCAAGTCGACTCGCACGCAATTCGACTTACACCCGAATAGTAAAGTTAATGACTAAAGTTTTAACGCAAATGTTCTGGAATTTGAAGTTGTGCATTTGACTCAAATATCTTATATAGAACTGTATAGCGGGCTTGAGTTTAAAATTTAAAAAAATGAAGAGTGTAGTCGGCATTTTTAAAAATGGCAAACTTATAGGAACATTAGTACTTTTTTAGTTATTTAATCTAATTAAAAAATATGTAATCTTAGTTATAAACACCGGCTTTATAGTCCTTAAGAATAGGCTTAGAATTGTCAGTATATACTTAGAAGCTGTCTAATAATAATCTAAACAATAGAAATAAAACATTGATTATTATAATATAAATATTATTGTTTTTTAAATAAATAAATATAATACTTATTTTAAAGAGAAACAAAGAGGTTGTCCTCTGTTTGATGAAATTAAACATACACACATATATATCAAATATATTAGTATGTATATCGATGGCGTGTATGTATATGGATGCTATGGATGCGGCGCATCCCTAAAATTTCAAATATTTAGAGTATTTTCATAAATATCGATTTAAAAATTTCAGGAGGATCTTTAAATTTTCAAATTATTATCCGTTATTTCAAATATTTCTATAAAAAACATATTTTGTTTTGAAATGTATATTGGTTCTCGAAATGAAATAAAATTGTTACATTGTTTCAAGGGGCAATTAAAATTAATGGTTTTCCGAAAAGGGTGCCAATAGAAGGTTTGAAGTCCCTCACCTGGAATATCTTCCAGTTCAAACATGTCAAAGACAAGTTCAGACGAGTTTTAGTCGAATAAAAATTGTTCTCGCTGAGGAACTATTGAAATAGAAATAATACAAAAAAGCAATAAATAAAGATGGTTCGATCATCTTTAGACTAAACCATTTTTAAGAACTCTCAATATATAAGATGGGAAATAACTAAGAATGCTTAGACAAGTCATAGCTTGCTTATAGCAATAGAATTAGAAGAAATTTAAGATTTTCTTATAGGACAGGCTGATTCATTGTGGAACATGGTCGATTTCCATCTCAGGGACTGTGGAGTTTGAGTCACAATATTTGCTGACTCCTACTCTCACTCAAATGAAGCAGTATCCGTTTGGAGCGAACGTCCCAAAATATTTTTTTTTAAAATATAATTTTTAATTTGAAAAATAACGAAAATGATGCCGTATTCGATGAAATTTCCAAAAAAAGCGAATATTAAAATAAAATATGTAACAACAAAAATTTTTCAATATCCATGCGATACTGACCCCATGAAAAAAGCCTTTGAACCTTTGACCTCAAACAAATAATTAAAATATTTACATATACTATATATATATTTGATATATATGTGTCTATGTTTATTTGCATCAAGCAGAGGACATTATAATTATAATTATAATTACATTATAATTACATTATAATTCAACAACTCTGCTACTCTCGTCAAAATAAAAACTTTTCAATTAAATACTTATTTTATTCATTACATATTTTGATAATTATATTTTTTATAAAATTGATTATGTAATTAGAAAAATGCTTATTTATAATGTGAGTTTGCCATTTTTAAAAATGGTGGCGCCGTCTTTAACTTTTTTCTCATAAAGTATTGCTAGTCAGGAATATATTTCTGGATTTAAAGTCATGTACATTTGAGAGTAAACTTGGTTAATATATGCATAGTGTAATACAAGTTTTCCCACATGGAACTTAAATGATTTAATTGAAATCCCAACACGCTTATGATTGTAGTTTAATAATGAAATGAAATCAATGTAGATCACATCATTTATTTTATTTGCGACGCTTATTGATCGCCGACCGACAAACTGAGTCAACGATAATATTGTCCATCATTTGGATTCAATCCAAAAACATTTCAAATCAAATCACATGGAATAAATTTGTAGAAGGGAATTTATATTGAAAAAAACTTTTCGTCATTTCATATATATGTTATATATTTTTCTCCTCTTAAAGAGAGAATATAAAATTGAACTTTTCTTTCTTTAAAATAAATTTGAATTATTACAAATATCCCTTATTTTTAGGAATAATAAAAGAAAATTTATTGGTGTACATATTTGGATGTTGTTTTTTCATAAATAATGAAAATTCCATTGCGATTGCTATATATGTTGAATTCCTTTTATTAATTTTTATTTATTTATTTTATTTAGTAATTAAGATTATCCAAGAATTATTAATCGAAAATTATTAATAAGTTACTTTTTTTTATAAGTGAAAGATTCAAATTAAAAGAAAAGAAAATTTTCAATATCCTCAGAACGATTTAATCTAAGGAGCAAAATGTAACAGAGTTTAAATTTTAATTCACATCCTTCTATTTCGAATATCTCGAAAAATTTCAGATAAAATCTGATTCAGTTTGCTACCTGTTTTGAATGATGTCATTTAAAAAAAAAAATTGGTACCATTTAAATAATTCTTAACAAGTCAGACATTTTTAAGTAAATCTCACAAAATTTAACTTATTGTGTAAGGTGTTTAAATCGTAGATATTTATTTTATTTTTTTAATACATTATAAATTTTTAAAGTCCATTTTGCTAAATCCTATATAGTGTGATAGGAATGCTTTTATTGACTGTTAATAGCGTCACTACATTAACTGGATTATGGTGGGTTAAAATTTTGGTGAAACTTAGCCTTTCCGATTCAACACCGTCGTTACGATGATTAACGATGAAGCAGGACGCTACTTGCCAGACGACCCTTTTAAAATTAAGAAGGTTATAATAATATAGCTTCAAGGATTTTTAATTTTTCATAAAATTGGTCAGATTTTTTTAAGGTTTCCTGGGATTAAACTTTGAATTTTTTCAAAATTCACACTATTAAATTAAATTTGATAGTTATTGCCTCGAATTCAGAGCAAAATTTTAGCTAATATTAGCCAATCTAAAGTACCTCACTACTTGATATACAATTTAAATTTTAATTGGATGTTGATTCAACATTTTTTTACCCAACGTTTTGGAAGTTCTTCTTTTCTTTTTCAGAGTTTAAGAGGACCAATGAAAGAAGCATACAAATGCAACCATCTAATATCTTATTTTAAAGTTTTTCGTTTTGTTAGATCTTGTCATTACAATGTAAATTTACATTATATGTTAGATTCGCTTACTTCCTTCACACATAGTGGTTTAATTAGATACTAAATCAGAATCCAGTTTTATTTCTTCCTCAAAAAAATACTTTTAATATAATCTTTAACAATCCAGCAACCTATAATCTTTAATTTTATATTTTTTAGGTATAAATGGAAAATAAAATAAAATTATGGCCAATATGTCGGTGTAATATAATATTTATTTAGCCTTCATACCAACGTTTCGGATCTTCTATGTTATCTTTTTTCAGGGCATAGGCTCGTCAATAAATATTAAATATTCCAACAAATTTTTATCATTTATTTAAGGAACCTTTTTGTTTTGAGGGTTGTAAGGCCTCAAGGAAGCTGTTATTTTACTTTATATTGATAGAAATGTTTCGATAGGGGATGCTGGTTTGATTATCTAATTAATTAATGTTATGCATATATGATATCCCGTAAAGAAAAAATGGAGGGAAGTCAAGGTAGTTCTCTTCAAAAGCGTATGAATTAAAAGATAAAACAATTTAACGTTTATATATAAATTTTATTCATTGATCAATAAAGGGAAGGTTTTGATATAAGTGGAGTGTGGTGGATTGATTAAATGTGTTTAGGAATGGTACAGGCCTTTGGTAGCCTGGTTCCCGTTCCACGATGCCTTCCGTATAATTGAATACGCCGTGTGTGGGCGGGTGGCCCTGCTTAAGCTGGAGCGCAAAAATGCCCTTGGGTTGGTTTCTTGTCACTTGGTTGGACAAGGGAATATATATGTTGTTGTCTGCCAAGCGAATCGGGCAAACAAAACATACGTTGGAGTAAGCGTGGCTTATTTAGGTTATTAATGAACCTTTCAGTGGTATTGCTACAATTGGTTTTGGGCAAGGGGGCTTGCATAAGTTTTTTGTTGGCTACCACGCGAGCGGGCACCAAAAATACATATACATTGCAGTACTTTCGCGGAATTGCCGCAAGCGGTTTTGGCGAGGTTTGTATATGTTTTGTGCTTCGTCAATCGAGCGGACGACAAAACATATACATTGAGGAAACCTTCAGTGGATAAAAGAGAGAAAATACCAAAGATATGAACACGTATATAGATATGAATTTTAGCTATCAGAACATTCTTACCTTCAGGATCATACAAGCCTAAGCGCGAATAGCACACAGAGTACTCCCAAGTGATGTTTAGCCTTTGCGGTTGATAGTATAAGAATGGTTTGGCGCGGTCGCCGTGGGCCCCGAGAGAAAAAAATGCTGGTGGGGAGTGTAGTTGCAAATGCCGACTATAGGGGTCCGAGTGCGTTGATATAATGACTGATTTGACCATGGTGAAAAATTGTGGCAATTTTGAACACTTTTTACTTTTACTCCTAGAAATTAGTCACCATTTTATTTCATTATCCATCTATATCTAAAAAATATAAAATTTAAGTGTATCAATCATCACATGTATAATCTTTAATTATATTTTTTCTCAATGTCATCAACTCCCACAAGTATTTTTTCTTTAACTTTTTCTTCTTTATTTTCTTTCCTGATTTAGAAACTAGTGTCTGCTTTCATACCATTAAGAAACTGTCTCTTCCACTGAAGACACCTGACACTGTGCCTCCATTCATTTGTCCTATATATCATATTTTCTTCTCAAGAAAAAAGATATATATATATATATATATATATATATATATATATATATATATATATATATATATATATATATATATATATATATATATATAGGTTATATCAAACTAAAACTAGCTTGAAAATACATCAGTATAATTCGTTCAATAAATTCTCTAGGTTTTAATCAAAGATTACTTAATTTAGATTAATTCTGTGTATATTTAATGTTAATTCTTAAAGCAAGTGGCCCTCATCCAAGTGAGTCTTTGTTATGTTAACCTCAATCAGAAAATTCCCGTGGGATGCCAACACTAAGAGAAAGAGCCCAACAGAAGAGAAGAGCGAACAAATTAACCTCCAGTCGTTTTAATTCTTTAATACTTAATTGAAGTTTAGTATTAGATACTTTCTCTCTCTTTCTTTCACTAATGGAATTTATTGGCCTCGCCAACTCACTTCTCTCTGCATAAGGTTTCCTCCTTATTTGTAAAGTTAACAAAAAAAAAACATCAATAATTTATTAGATATTAATATTTCTCGTAATGCTAATGATTCATCTGTGATCGGGAAATTTTTTCTACTAGTAATCATCATGCAACTTTATCAGTTTGAAATTTAGTGAACAGATAAGTACAATTACTAGTTCCACTGGTTTGCTATGGAAATGTTAATTAAATAATTATATGTGATTCTTATTGATTTTGACTGCCGAAAATGAATATCTTTTACGTCACATTTTTTCCTAAAGCAAGAATGAATGTCGTAAAGATATTAGATGAGTGGGCTCATCCATTTTCGACTTGTAAATATAAGAAGAAAATACCAAAATCTTATTTTTGGATTAAGTTTTGGGGATGTGAAAAAAGAAAAACTACTAGGAATCGAGCTCTATCTACTCCGGCCTGTAAAATACTTGTTTTTTTAATCATATTTATTTATTGTCGCATTGATGAATATAAAAATATAAATACCAAAATCTCGATTTATTTGTAAGTTGTGCGGCTTTGAAATTATGAAAAATTGAAGTATCCACCTGCATCAAAATATTAAGATATGATAGAATTTTTCGAATACCAAATTTCTACTGAATTTGAGTGTAGGAATCAATATAATACAAGGATGCCAACAATTTTTTCAAAGGTTGAATTTCCCAGATCTTCTCAGTAGTACAATGTTTCAAATTATATAGTATCTTATAGTGCTCATAGATTTTGAGAATCTATAGTGCCCTATATATAAGCTTGAAATATAGTGCCTATATAGATTTTGAGAATCTATATAGCCCCTATATAGTTTGAAATATAGTGCCTATATAGATTTTTAGAATCCATACAGCCCCTCTATAGTGACTATATAGTTTTAAACATTGTGCTACTTGGGGTTTGTTAACACTCACTGAACTGAGTTCAACACACATTTTGAGAAATATAAAATTTATTTAATTTTATAAAAAACTTTTACTTTCATTGCAAAAATAAGTACCTATTGGAATAGCAAACCCAAAACTTTTGTTGGCGAAAATAATTTTACAGTGGTGAAATCTATACAAGATTATCGAATTAACAAGGTAGTTCAAACTCAATGCGAATTCACCCCTTTTGATATCTATTAACAGAAAGCTATTAAAGAACAACTATTCCACCTCCTTAATAGATATCGATAAAATATTTGTAATAACATTAAGATATCAAACGAATTTATTTTTGAGAATCTTTAATCTCGAAATATATATATCGAGATTAAAGATTCTCCAAAAAATAAATTCGTTTTATTTTTTATATCTTAATGTGAAACTCTTACCAAGTATTTTTATCCAATAATTTTAAAAAATGTTTCACCAAGTACCAACACCAAATTCCTTAAAAACCTTAAGAATATGTTTGTTATTCACCAATGGCTAGGGCCTCTAGCTCTTGCTGATTTTCAACAATAGTTTAAATAGGAATTTTGCCAAAAATATACATTTTATCATCACAGAATCTAAAAGTTCCCCCAAATCTATTGCTCTCTCTCTAAATTTGATCAGTACTCGAATTTTTTGTTATCGATGTCTGAAACTTGGAGAAACACCCATGATTTTTTACATATCTATTTTTCTGGATTGAGTTAGACAAGAAAACTAAAAAACAGAATGTTGCAGAAAGTTCATTTTTGAGTCAAAATGTTTGTGATTTCTAACCACAAACTGGTTAGATTTTTAGGCTTTCTAGCTTAGGAACTTTTGTTCAAAAATGGCAAAAATCAGAAAATTATTGAATAGATAATTCATAGGAAAGCTATTGAAGAGATGTAACTTCACGAGCTGGTATTTGGCGCACATTTAATAATAATACCTTATTTAATTTATTAGATGAAACAAGCCATATTATTTCAAACACTGATGCAAATCCTGCTTGTTAAGGATACACCAGCTAAGAAATTACAAACCAAGTTTTTAATTATATTAATTGAATCTATTATTAAATCTATTCATTCTATTCTGGCTAAGTTTTCTTTCACGGGGTCAATATCATTTTGAGCATTTAAATAAATGAAACTATTAATTACTTTATGATTTTACTATCCTTTTTTGCTGTCACGGTTTTATGTTTCTTCTTGGTTAAGTTAATAACAAATAAACCGTTTTTTTCCTTAGTGTCAGAATACCTTAAAATATTAATACCTCCAGATTAAAATACAATACTTGTAGATAGATTTAAGAAAAGCTGAAGAAAGAAATCAATAGTAAGTTTAGCACTATCTTTGCTTATGCTCGAAATGTTCAACCTATCCATTTTTTCTGATATTAGGTATTAACCATGACCCCGACATCGATCTTCTTATTGATTTTAACAGTACGGATTGAACGAGACCCCTAAAGCACCTAACGCTCTATTTCACCAACCATTGATAATTAGGGGAAATAGTACAATTCACCTTAAAAGTTTGTTTTAAATTAATTTTAAAGGCTACCTCAATTTATGTTTTTTTGGTCAAATAGGGTGTAAAAGTTCTTAGCCCCCCTATATATATATTTTAAAATATAAACAATAGTATAATATAAAAAATTTATTTTTCGAAGAAATAAAATGAAATAAAATAGAAAACGATGTTCATTTTTGTTTATCACTACTTTATTTATCTTAGTATAGTTTTCTGCTATTTTATCTAAATACAAAGTTTTTGATCAAACTTTTAGAGACAGCATCAATCTTATGTAGCACATTTACTGCTACATATAGTAGCTATAAGGCTGTACTGTTGTAGTTATACTAAAGATAGAATACCATAGAACATTTCGAAATGCCCATTCTCAATGTTGTATTTTATTTTTCCCCAAAGTTCAGTATGAAATAATCTTATTTTTACATTTTTTGTTGCGGTGAACTAATGAATAGCATTCGCGTGATGAACTAAGAACGTTCAAGATCTTTGAGTAAGCACTTTTGACAACACACTCAGAATACCTTATACCATTAAATTTCATTAGATGATAAGAGATATTAAAGAAATATGCTATGGTACCCCATTCTTGATTCTTTAAGCACGTGCTTATGTTGCTTAATGGTTTTAACTAAGGAACTTGCGAAATGTGTATAGCAGGCCTGAAGGGTCATAGCTGGTTGTCTTATCCTCTAAATGTAATTGAATATTTCAAGTTTCTTTTTATGTGTTTACCATTAATATTTTATGTTATTATTATTTACTTTATAATTATTATTATGTAGCTGTTGGGGCTTTGGAATTTAAACTGATGATCTGAGAGATTCCTTCAAGCTGGACCACCCATGTTGAAATTAGGAAAAAAATTAATTAAATTTTAAGTCATACATGTCATTTATGTTTTTGAAAAATAAACTATTCATACATCTTTAGCATTGAACCTTGAAGTTCGTCTTAATCTGTTCAGAGGTTTCTCATGTACCTAAGTCAAATCTCAAATAAATGAAAGGACGAAAATTATATATAAATTAATTAAGAAAATGAATTTATCTCTCAATAATTAAATCAAAAATACATTAATAATATCTCTAAGTTTTATTATTTATTTTTCAGTGGTTCTCCCCTGAGAGCATATCGAGTCTGAAAAAAGTTTTTACTTTTTTCTTCAAATTTAGATTTAAGGAAAAAACTAAGAATTTACGTATTCCATGTTTTGCGGGTAACTGTACTTTACTTGGATGCTTAGACATTTAAATTGACCGCCGACCACCTTTCGTTAATTAGGTAAGCAAAAAGTAAATAAATATGCAATTGGATGTTGATGAAAGCAGTCCACGGTGGTTGTAAAAAAATAGGACTATAGAGGTTTTATTATTTTACATTTATTTGTTAAAACCGACGTTTCGGAGATTTATTCTCTCCTTCTTCAAAGAATACAACAAAAAAAGTCAATGAAAGTAGTTCAAAACATAATTGCTTTCTGTCTCACTTTGACAATGCTGTTATTAACATATTGATCATCAATTGCTTGTTACTTTATTTTCTATTCGAGATGAAAAAAAAATTTATAATGTTTTTGGCATTGTCAAAGGAGACAAGTAATTATGTTTTGAACTACTTTCATTGACTTTTTGTTACCCTGAAGAAGGGGAGAATAAATCTCGAAACGTCGGTTTAACAAATAAATGTAAAACAATAAAAAACCTCTATAGTCTTATTTTTTTACAACCACCGTGGACTGCTTTCATCAACATCCAATTGCATATTTATACCAGTCCGTCTCCTAAAGAAAATCTCTATCAAGTAAATAAATATACATTACGTTTTCAATATGTTATATAGTGTTAAACATTTTCATGTAAATTTTGAATGTAACCAATAACTATAAAATAATTTCAAAAATAAGGACTATTCAAAACTGTTATATGCGTCCTTCTTGGGAAATAGTCATTGTCAATGTGGCCTTTAAAATAAAAATGGTTTCCTCCTGGGCTAGAGTATAATGAAATTGGAATTCTTATCAAAAACATCGTCGCTCAGATCTCATCATGTTAGGAAAAATTAATAGGTATATTTATTCCATGAAATTCATATCCAAATTAAATTAATTTGGAACAAAAAAACGCACATTTTTACAAAATTATTATTATTATTATTATTACTAAATACTTTTCTTTAACTTCATTCCCTCTGAGTGCTTATTTCTTTCGCTTGGTAGAATCGTGTTATCAAATTTTGACCCAGTTCTAGACAGCCTAATTTTTGGAAATCTCACATAAATTTTCTAATAGAAATACAATATTTCATTAAAAGGTAGTTGTTTTGCGACAATACTAGGACAAAGTTAATGATAGAGTATATATAACAGACAACAAGGATTCATAATTCATAAGGCCAAAACTTTTTACTGTTTATGTACCACTACTAGCCAATCCCTTGCTCGTTTGACAAATCTGGCAACAATGTCCGAGCTTTTAAATATTTTATCAGATAAAGTACATTATAAAGAAAAAAAAAAAAAAAAAAAAAAAAAAAAATTATAAAGTGAGATTTATAAAACAAAAATTTCTTAATAAGCGATTGAAAATTGTTGCGACAATGGCTAATGCGAAAAAACGTCAAAAAAAGTACTAAAGTTACCCACTTTTTAGGTTAAATAAATGCTTTATTGCTATCTTATTTTTAATATAAATTTTTCATCATTTATTCATTATTATCTCAGAAACCGTGTTGTAACTATCAATTAAAATGTTCTTAAAAAATGTATTAGTTATTCAAATTTAGGGAACGCGGTGTTGGTTTATAGTGAAACATTGTTAAAATTAAATTAGGTTGGAGTTGGTGGTGTTTCACAAGGAGAAAAATTAAAATACAAAGATTTTTTTAGTTTACTCTATATATTTCGAGCTCTTAACTCATCGTCAGGAGAACATTGACTGAAGATAACATAAAATAATGAACTGAATTTATTTTAATATGATGGACAGTTATTTATGACTTAGTGGAAATATAAAAGAATTATCAGGGGATGGGATGGCCTTAGAGCCGAAAGAACAGATGGAACGGACAGAGGACTAAACTGGGAATAAAGAAAATATATTTATACTTGGAAGTTGCCGAAAATAATGTATGTGCCATAAATATTAGTTATTGTTTAATGTTGGTTAAGTTTTTTATAACAATGGTAAGAAGAGTTTCTTAATTATAATTAAATATGTATGTAAACTTTCCGATATCCCGTATAGTGCAATGTACCTATAAGAGTCTGAAAAACTATATATTTGGAATTTAATATCTCCATAACTATATTGTTCATAAATTTCGTATTTAAATAATAATCTGTCTAAATTTCAATAAAATCTTAAGAAAACCTATATGGTGAAACAACTACCTTAATTGGGAAAAATTTAATTAATCCAATTAAAAAATCAAAATCAAAAAATAAATAAAATAAAATAAAATATATATATATATAAAAAAGGGGGGACACGACCGTGGTTCGAACTTAGACCCGCGAGTTCTAATTTCGATTCCGACCCCACACCAAACCAGGTGCAGAGCTAGTACAAACCAAAGCCACAGGTCCTCAATTCAAAATCGATCTTAATTGTCTATAATCTAGAAGAATAAGTTGGATTAAATTGAAAAAATAATGATCACTATATTATGTTGTGCATATATGAGGAAATGGATCGGGTGTTGGGCTCGTTAATTCGTGGCTTGCTGCTCCCCCAGCATGCATGAATTAATTAATGCTGGCGTGATTAATCTGCTGCCCGTCCTTGCAGGCCATCGACTTCTCGTCTTCTTGCAGGCCTCGCGCTGCCGTCTTCCGATGCGGTCGGTGCATTCCTTTCTCCGACCAAAAAAAATAAATAAATAAAATAAAAAAACAAAAAAAAACATGCCCTTTCGATGGCCACCAAAGCCATTTAGGGAAATAAGCCCACTGAGTTTAAACAAATGGGGGAGCTTGGAACGCGAAAAGCGCTCAACGCCTCATGAAATACAAGGAAAAAATGGAATCTATCGGGTGACTGACCTTCTGCAAAGGCAATTTTTTCTTTTTTTTTACTACTACTATCGATACTAATCGCACACACGCGAAATCATATTCATAAACAATCACCTGGATGGTGGAAATCTTTCAATGACTTTCTTTGATAATAAATTACCTGTATCTATTTAACTTTCTTAAATAATAAATGAAAACGTCATTAAAAATAAAAACTCTAGTAATTATATTTAATTATATAAAAATATAATGTTTAACCGTTAAATAAATAAGTACCTACTCTCAGGAGAATTAGGGGTTCTTTGATTAAACGAGCTCATAATATATATTTCATTTTTAACATCTGGTTTTTTAATTTGTTTTCTGAAAATTTTTATATATAATATTTATCAATGTACTTTATTTTCAGAAAACAAATTAAAAACTTAGATGTTAAAAATGAAATATATATAGGCACAGTGGCTGTTGGTGACTTTTTAACCAGGGGATTCTGTCTAAAAATGTACCCTTCATTTTTTGAAATTTTATTCTAATCTTCGCTTTTTTTTTTTTATAAATTTCATCGAATATGGATGGCATAATTTTCGTTATTTTTCAAATTTAACATTAGATTAAAAAAAAAATATATTTTGGGACGTTCGCCCCAAACGTATTCTGCTTTGTGAGAGGCAGAAATTAAATCTTGTGACCTAAACTCCAGAGTCCCTTAGATGGAAATCGACCGTCTTCCACAATGAATCAGCCTGTCCTATAAGAAAATCTTAAATTTCTTCTAATTCTATTGCTATAAGCAACCTATGACTTGTCTATGTATAGCACTCTTAGCTATTTCCCATCTTATATATTGAGAGTTCTTAAAAATGGATTAGTCTAAAGATTCTCGAATCATCTTTATTTATTTCTTTTTTGTTCCCCAGCGAGAACAATTTTTATTGGACTAAAACTCGTCTAAACTTGTCTTTGGCATGCTTGAAATGGAAGAGATAACAGGCAAGGACTTCAAACCTTCTATCAGCACCCTTTTTCGGAAAAATCATTCATATTAATTGCCCGTTGAAACTATGCAACAATTTAATTTAATTTCGAGAACCAATATATACATTTCAAAACAAAATATGTTTTTTTATAGAAATATTTGAAAAAACGAATAATAATTTGAAAATTTAAAGTTTCTCTTGAAATTTTGAAATCGATATTTATGAAAATACCCTAAATATTTGAAATTTTAGGGATGCGCCGCATCCAAAGCATCCATGGACCGCGCGCCACTGATAGGTACCTATATATATATATATTTGGCTCAGTGTGTACTGGGTGTTTTAAATTTGATTGAAGTGAGTTATTAATTATTTGCTCATTTCCAGTAATGTTATTTTATTTTAATAGTTATATTCCAAATATTTCAAGAGCTTAGAGCACCTCTTGTTTATTGGATACTGTAAAATTGGCAATGGCCAGTTTTAGTGGGTGTAAAAGATCTTTACATGATATTTATTGGTGCTGCAAGCTCTCAAAATATTTGGAATATAATAACTACTCAAATAAAACAAAATAACTGGATATAAGCAAAACATTTAATAACTCCCTTCATTACGATGATTGCAGATCGGGTACAACTCAGTGAACTGAACTTTTGAGAAAAAAAAAACAACTGTTTTTTGGGACTTATGTATAATAATGAAGAAACTTAATGCACAGATTCTGTAAAAGATATTCTCATAATTTTTACTATGAAATATACTATCTGCAAAATTAAATTTTAATGTAAGTCAAGCTTTAAACATAAAAAATAATTTTTAAGAAAAAAATAAAACCGACTTCAAAAAATTAAATGCAACAAATAATGCATTTAATTTTTTGAAGTCGGTTTTATTTTTTTCTTAAAAATTATTTTTATTTTTCTCTTTTAAGTGATGTTATTAATAGTGATCATATCATCAGAACTTGACCAAATTAATATGACACCATCCCTAAAATACCCCCTTTCGAATAAAAAAGAATCATCGATATCGGTTCATAAACAAAGAAGTTATGCCTAAACAAACATAACAAAAAAGGTCTAATACCTATGAAAAAAATGGGACCAATCGAAAGGTAGACTGAACCCAATGCAAATTTTTTTTTCAAAATCGGTTCACAATTGGCGGAGATATGAGGTAACATAGGCAGAAAAAAAAATTCAGTCGAATAGATAACCTCCTCCTTTTATGAAGTCGGTTAAAAATAATATATGTTTGATTTCATGTTAAAATTCGAAACAAATGTCGGCTTCAAGAGAATAGAAATTAGATAATTGAATTAACTATCTTTTCCTACCTGTTTTAATTAACTGAATTTATCTTTAAGATGATGATTTATATAAAATATAAATTGTAGAAAATATCTAGCTTCGAATGTATTAAAAACCAGATTGACTCTTGAGGCGCCACATGACCATGTTAATGGATCCACTTCCTAAAACGAAATCGCCGGAGGAATGTTCGATAAATTCCTTTGAAAGAAAAACATGATCAAAATCAATTCGTTTGAATTTTAATTTTTAGAAATTATTATAACTTCCCCCATCGAAGCTCAAAAGAAAATGCCATCATATCAAGGCATCTGCAAATACTCTACTATTAAGCTAGAACGTAGCTAGAGCTGAATTCTTTTACTATAGCCAAATAATTTATCTCTCCGATTATAGAAATATAATATCGATATAATTTCGGAAAATAACTGAATTTGACAAATAATTCTTAAAAAGCAAAAATAAAAAAAAAATAAATAAAAATAATTGTAGTGAGTCCTTAGAGTGCCAATGTTCTTGTTGTGATTTAACGTTGATGCTTAATTTATAACATAATGAGTGGAAATTTTGAGGTGTTTAGGAATTTGTTACCGAATGTGTAGTAATTGTAAAATTGAATAATAAAAAGAGATTTAAACACAAAAATTGAATTGCTTTTTATTCAATCCTACAATTACTACATCATCATGTAATAAATTCCGAAATACCTCAAAATTTCCACTCATTATGTTGTATATAAAAATGAGTCAATATTCGAATGTGTTTGGTAATTATAGATTTTTAGGCTTTTTAGGCTCACAGTACGATACTATTGGCTCAGAAGTAAAATTTCTTTTAATTTTATTCTTCTCATAAAAGTTCTTTTACTTCCCTGACTCCATCCGCCTATTTGAGACGAATTTGTGATTCTATATCTCTTGTAAAACAAAGCCGCAAAATCTATGGTCTCAAAGATGTTGTTTTGGACAGATTTTGACTTTTTGAGGTTTGACTAAGGTCTTGTAAAGCAAGGACCAAGATCTCTCTATTTTTGTTAAGTTCTTCGAATTGTGAACGCACTAATTTCTAACACCCCAATAAGATAACATACTTTTTGGTTTATCTTCCAGCTTCCTTTTGACTTATAAGCATCTTTACTCTATATCCAATTCTCTTAAAAACTAACAAAATTAAAAAAATAGAACATTATAACATTAACGACGAGCAACACATACTATATGTTTTAAAATATACAAAATTATAATAAATTATAATGTTTAATTTTTAAAGCAAAATTGGCAATATAATAATTAGGTAATAAATAATTTTGATATATTGTATACAGACTTAATGTTAAATGTTTATTTAAATTATAGGTAATTAATTATAAATGTTTATTTAAATTATAGGTAATTTATTATAAATGTTTATTCAACAGAACAACAAATAATACAATATAACTACAACGTTTTGATTGCTCAATCTACGATAGTTCTCAAGTATCAGTTCTTTACTTTACTGTACTCATAGACCATATAGAATTGGACATAGCCGAATCAGTTGACCTAGAATCGGAGTAAGTGCTAACGATCATGTATTAAGCGATCGAAACGTCGTAATTATATTGAATTATTTATTATGTTCAATATCTATAATTAATAGTGTTATTTAAATAAAAATTCCAACTTAAATAAATCCAATCCCAAAAATATAAGCTTTTACAGCTACATAATCAAATTGTTTAGAATGATCATTAAAATGATATTAATGCATTATCTATGCTTAAAAATAAATTTAAAAAAATAAACTCCGAAATACTTAAGAATTTCACGTGTTACATTTGTTGCGGGCAGTGTATTATGTAGTAAACCCTTTCATTTTTTTCTACTGTCAACAGTCTACATGCTCTACAATTTTTGCCTCTTTAATCAATCTAATTTGATATTCGTTTCATGATGGGAAGAAATTAATTGAAAAGCAATGTGTGTGGTCGGGTCGTTTAATAGGAATTTTTTTCGTATCTTTTTGCAAGACCTCATCACAATATTAACTGTCAGCTTTCTTATATACATATACATTTTGTTGCTTAGATTATTATCTTTCTACTCAAGGCCGTAGTCAGGGGAAAATTTTGAAAAATAGTGTATTTTTTAAATACATTTTTAATGCTTAGTTACTCTTTATTTTGGTTTTAATAATAATAATAATTTTGTATGATAAAAGTATCAAGGTTTTACATCTTTAGATATTAATTAATAATTGAAAAAAAGTAGAGTGATTGGATTAGAATATTTATTTAATTTCAAAATTTCGACCTTTCGCCAGAGCTTTAGACTTAAATTATTTCAAATTCGGAACAAATGATTTCAAAATGGGATTAATTTTTAGCCCAAAATTCACCATATATTGATATTAAATATTATATATTATTATATTATATATGCGTATGTGATTTTAATTTTGTTCATAAAAAATTTTCTTAAAAAAAATAATAATAATAATAAAAATATCCTCAAGATATACCACAGGCTTTTAAATTTATTTCTTCTTATTTTCTTTCATTAAATAATTATAGAGGATTCTCTAATCTTCCTGTGATGATTGAATTTTGGAAAATACTATATTTTTTTCAAAATTCACAAAACCTATTATTTACTTTCTTATTATAAGGTTTCTCTGTTTCTTTTCATTTATTCTAAAGGTTTTACTAGAATAACTATTATAGCTAAGATATTTAAATGATTCAGTTTTTTTTAAATAGCTAGTCATACGAGTAATTGTACATAATGAATTAAATTTTGGTGATCATTTGCAATTCCTCTCTACTCTTATTAAACGAGCAAAAATTGTATATTTATTTGTAGATATATATATTTGTTTGTATATTTGTATCTTGGTTATATTTTGAAAACGACTCTACCGATTTTGATGAAATTCACGAGTTAGGGGGTTTTTGGGGTGACAATTCGATCTGTCACGGTCTCATCTTCGACAAAATTGTTTTTGATGGGTTTTTTCGTAATCAAACTAATTATTCTCAGGTATACAAATCCCATTCTTAGGGTTTTAAAAAAGGTTACTCTTTTCCTTTTGTACCCAGGCAGGCAATGGGTAGCCTTAATTCATTGTTCTAAAAGGCCTTGAATAAGTATTGTGATTGTGGATTTTAAAATATTTTGTTCTCCATAAACGTTAGAAATATTAATAAACTTTTCATAATTGTTTTTATAAAGAACTTTATTTACAATAGAATAAAAAATAATCAAGAATTTATTTAAAAATATATTTCGCATAAGCAGGTCTCAATTTTCTGAAAAAACAACACATTTTGATAGGTTTTATTTATTAACAATTGGATGAATAAAAATGAATCATATGGTTGAATCAAAACAGGTGTAGGAGGTGGGGTGCAGTGGTGGGGGATCCGATGGTAGGGCTAGGTTTCGGGGGGGGGGGGACGGGGGGGGGGGGGGGGGGGGGGGTACAGTGGGCGAATACTATATATATTTGTATTTTTTTTTAATTTGAAAACGGCTCTCAAATAAAAATCGAACTTTTTATCAGAATTTTAAATTAAAAATAATATTAAAATTAAGGTTTTAACTGAAGAAAGAAGTTACCGAGCATCGCACGGTGCCTCCAGGTACTACTTTATTATATAGGTAATAGGTATATGCAAAAAACATCTAAAACATTATTGATTCAAAAATAGTGTAGTGATTACTTTGGTAATTACGTAAAAAGGAACAAATAGAACACTCTAAAAAACATGACTCTGCTTGAAAAAATAAATTCGAAATAAATTTCTCTCTTCCTATGTTAAGTACCAGCTGATTGGTTGCATATCCGACAGGCGTTTTGCAAACAGCAAAGGAAACTTTTCCAATTCAAGTGGTTCCGTTATTTTTACAAGAATACAAGAAGACGCAACACCTATATGACATGATTCAATTAGAACCTTTTTATCACATTTATTATAAAATTCCTTAAAATTATTAAACACTGTATGCTTGTTTTTCAAGTTTTTTTTTTAACTATCCGTCTTTAGAAATGGTACTTCTGAAAAATGAATTTCGAAAATGATTTTTTCTGCCTCTGTGTCTCTTTTTCTGGGTTCTGATACTCAAGAAGCGAAAGTTGTCTATAAATTTTGATCTGTTGCCAAAACTGATTTTGAGATTTAAAACTTCAGGTTGAAAAATTCAGAATATCGAAATATCATAAAGTGCTATTGAATGGTGGCTGTAGTAAATAAACTGAAATTTGGTACACACGTTTATATTAATAAACCACACCTCTACGCCAAGCTTCAACTTTCTAGTTCACTTATAAATCATTAAAATTTCCGAAAAACCTACCGAATCTTGAAAAAAAAAAATCACTTTTTTCTTCAATCTATGACTGATTTCTTACTCTTGAGTCCAGTCTTTGAACAGTGTACATCTCCGTGCGAAGTCCGCTCAGATAAGCTATATTATTTTTATTCTTCATATATATATATATATATATATATATATATTTACTACAAATCTCATCTGTCTGATTCTTTGGGGAATCGAAACAGATGAATTTTGTTCAGTTTTTCAATAATAAATATTATTTAGAATGTTTATATGTTAACATTTAAATGAAAGCGAAAGTTAAAACTTTTGCGTTTAAGCACACAGAAGATGTCAGATCATACCCGGTTGGGTCCTGTATCTTTTTTTTCAACTCTTGGTTCACTATCAAAACGAGTCTGGTCCCAAGTGCACCAAAATAGGGCAGTGATCGGATAAAAGTTTTAACTTTCGCTTTCATTTAAATGTTAACATATATATATATATACTCACCTATATATTTTTCTTATAACCCATTATCATTTGTTTTATTATTAATTTTAAATTCTTTACTTATATTGATAACATTCTTTTAAATCGGGCCCCACGTACTTGGCGTGGTAACCCCAGGTAAATATGATCGAAGATACGGGACAGCCTCCCCCCGGCCCCATACACAATAATGAACAAAAAATCCCATATGTAAATAGATGTGGCATGGCTGATTGTGGCCCATATTTTGTTTTTGTTGAAAAAAAAAATCATTTACTGAGATAGAAACAGAAGTACTGTATCCAGATGGCTCACTTGCAGAAAATAATAAATCTGTAAAATTAACACCCAATGAATTTTGGCAAATTTATTTTTAATAATTTACAAAAATATAATTCACAAATAATGTGCATAAACGCTCAAGATATTTTAAAGGACTTAGCTCTCTAATGGTTGAATTAAAAATTAAATTTGTTAATATTGATTCTTAGATCATAGTAAGAAAAAATCTGATGAATTAATAGAAGCCTATGAAACAGCACTAGAGATCCTGACTCTGTTTTTTTTAAACAAATCTGAATATTATTTCTATTTTTCAGACTAAGTGAAATGGAGTTTATTTATACCATATTTATAGATTTTCTATTCTTTAAACGTTTCAGCCTCGATGAATCATGAAATTATTGTCAGTTTAACGATTCGCACACTCCAAGCTTATTTAATTTAATCAGTAGTTATTTCATGATTATAAACAGCAGGAAATGAGAAACAACATTCCCTCACAGATTGCATTAAGTAAAGTAGCAGGCGTCAATTCAACATTCCAAACATAAAGGGGCTTGAGCATTGTTTTCATCTAACTCACTTATTTAATTATTTATCGACTGATATTGAACAAGAATTACTTGTATTTTTAATTTTCTTGCTGTAGGTGTCGATTGATTCTATGTTCTAAAATAAATGTTTAATTGAATTATTTATAGATAATTAAATAAAAATACTCAACCACTCTGACATTTATTTGGCTTGCATTTAATATTCTTGGTTACATATTGTATGTTTAGATATTATAAATAAAATTTCAGGCACTTCAAACAGGAAGTCCTGATGAAAAAAAAATTTGCACACTCCTTTGAATAGAATAGCAATAAGCCATTGATCAATTGTATTAAACATGTTTTTTTTTTTTTTATTTTTATTTTGACTCTAAGTTCAGCGCTCTAAGACTATATAAATTTGCTTGCAGTATGTTTTGTCTCTCTCTCTCTCTCTCTCTCTCTGATTTTTCAACTATTATATTTTAATGAAAAGAATTGTCTTCTAGTGAATCCGAGATGTTGTGGGTAATTTTTATTACCTGTCAAAACGCTTTTATTTACCCCTGGGGAATTAAACTCAGGCCCCGAAGAGTAATCTTGGCCATTGGTTATCCTTCCAAGCGAAACCAATCTGAGATCTATTCAAAAGCCGAAAATCTCGTGATTTTTGCAAGATATCTAGCAAATCGAACATAACTAAACTTATTTTAAAATTTTTTGTTAAAATTCTTTAAAGTATAATAGTTTATATGAGTATTTAGGGGCCATTCATAAAATACGTCATGCAAAATTTCGCACCCCCCTAACAAATATAACGACACAAAAGCTAGACAACTCACCAATAAACGATTTGTTGCTGACAAGTTGAGAAAAAAATTAAAATTGATTAAGTATGAATGTCACTTTTCTTTAGACCCCCCCCCCCCCTTGTCACATATCATTGCGCTAGCCAATACCTCCCCTGGTTGCTAACGTATTTTAGGAATGGCCCTTTAAACAATTTATATTTGAATCTATAAGATAATTTATTTGTATAAAAGATCAAAAGAACTACTCTACCCTTGATATGTGAGTCCCTCTGAATGACATAAACTTAATTAAAATGTAAGTATATATATATATATATATATATATATATATATATATCAATGATCCTTTATTCCCTACCCGATAAAAAACATTTCATTTATCAACTTGACCATCTAAGTTTCAACATATAAATATTTTACTCTTTTTGTTTTTTACATGTCCTATCTTTTTTATTTCATCAATAATTTAGATTATCTGTTTATTTATTTGATTAATATTAATTAAATCTGATAAACAGCGTGTTTTGATATAATACACGTATATGGATTTTTCCACAATTTTTATTATAATTTCGAAATCTTTAAAATTCATAAAATCAATAATGAAAAACTTTAATCTTTATTTTAATTAAAATTTGTATTTATTAATTTTTATTATCTTTAATTCTTTCTACTTTTATTCTCTTTAATTTAATTAAATTTCAAATCATACACTCCAGTATGGCTCTCACCTTGACCTGCCATCTATGAGCGCTCTTGAAAATACTAGTCTTTCTACTCTCCGGTAGGTGGCTCCCCGATTCTTTACTTTAATTTTAAACGACAAATCCTTTTTTAAAATCTTAAATTATTAATTAAAAATATTATCTAGAGTTATAATGAAATGGTTACCCCGGGGGCTCAGGAATATTTTCATTGTACTTTTACTATTTTCTACTACAAAGATGCAAGCCATATAAAGTTTTTATTCTTTTCTAATTTTTCCTAATATAGAGCGCTGATTCTGTATAGGTATTTATTTAATTAAAAATATATATTTCACTAATATATCTTCTTTACTTATTATTATTAGCTTTTTTTAACTTATACTGATCTTAATCAAAATACAGTACTCATATATGCCTTGGAATAGGCATAAAATAAAATTATTTTTGAAATAACTACATATTTAGAATCGTCAATAATTTGTAAAAAAGTTTAAATCATTTACAAGAAGGTTGTCTTGAACCCTTTTTAAGGCTTAGTTTGGTCAAAGAAGAAAAAGTAGCTTCTTATAATACAATAGAAAATTCAATAATAACCATCATTTAAGATATCATACTCTATCTTATTTATAAGGTTACTTTTTCAATTTTTTGATGATTTTAGCCTCTATTGTCTAGTCTCTAGTCTGTTTATCTGCTAGAGTAAATGAGTGAGATTATAGTTGATAAAATTATATGGTAGTGAGCGGGGAAGTCCATGTCGAAAATAAAAGCTATACAACCCATCAAATCGAATTATTTAATGGTGATTGATTGAAACCTGGCACTTAATATATATTAACAACTTAATAAAATCAAGAAAAATAAAATAAAATTAACGTAAATTAGTATTTAATTTTAAGAATAACTAATTCTAAAATTTTGATTAAAATTATTATAATTAAAATACTGAATTTTGAATCAAAAGAAAGGGTTAAGTAAAAGTCGACTGTGATCCCGAGTTTATTTAGTCATAAATATATTATAAGTAATTTATAAAGTTATTTAGTCTAAAATTCTGTATCTAAATTTATGAAGAGGAATAAGAAAGATGAGTGATCCCCCCAATGTTGGTTTTTATTTGGAAATTATATAATTTATAAAATGATTTAAGCTAAAATTCTGAATTCTAAATTAAAGGAAAGAAATGAGCAAAAGTTGAGTAAATGATTCACTTTACAGATGATTTTTATTCAAAAATATGTACCTCTATTATTATATTTAATTTATAAAAAAAATTAAGTTTGAATCTTAAATTCTAATCAAAATGGAGAGATAAGTGAAATTCCAATGATTCACGCAACACATAGCTATTTTATATCAGAATAAGAGCGTAAAAAGAAAAGAAAAATATAAAGAACATTTTATTAATAAAAAGTTTATTTTTCAAGGGAATTATTAATAATTTTTTTTCTGGAATTGTTTCCATCCATGTTATCTAATCGGAGGTAAAGTAATTCCTTCTGTTTGCCAAGTATATTCATTTCGAGTTCAGAAGCCATCCAGTGAGGGTTTAATTGATTTTTTTTGTTGTTTTGTGAATTTGTTCGATTTGTATTTTTGTTGACGATTGTTGAAGCCTGATGGCAACCAACTACACAAGGTAAACATTGATTCAGATATATTCTTTTAAAAACTTTTTATTTTCAATTTATTTTACTGATTCTCTTGATTATTTTAATTTTTTATCTAATATAAGAAAACTGATTTCCTATATTATAGAGATATTTTAAACTTTGATTAATTTTCTTTGTATATGGTCTATACCTATGTACTTATTAAGAATATGTATCTTTTAATATCTATTGATGCAATAAGTTCATTGATTGATATCTTGACATAAATGTTTTATTAGAGATTCTTTTAGCATTACTACTTGTATATAAATTCTCACATTTATTTTTTCTTTATTTAATTAATTATTTAATTTATTTTGAAATGTTTCCACCTAGATTTCTATTCTTAGATGAGCAGTAAATAATTTTATTTGGTATCTCAAAAATATTATTGAAATGTGCACGTTCCTATTTAGTATTTTATGTCTCTATTACTGATTTTTTACCTTAATTCTCAACCAGTATTTGCTTAGTAGATATTGATATAATTTCTATTTTATCTGGTCATTCAAAAAATATCATCCTTTATTCCTTTTATCAGAATTAAACTCATTCATTTACTTTGAATTCATGAACTCACTTATTTTTCTAATACATATCGGTACCACATCAGACCAATGCAAATTTTTCTTTTATTTTCATATATTAGGTAGAAAGTAAATAAATAGAAAGGAATAGCGCAGGTAAAAAAATTTCTAGACCTAAAAGCCGTTCATGGGAGCGCCTGTGATTTGCAGGTTATGCAACCAAATCAGCCGCTCTTCGTTTTATGAATCTAACTACAGGATTTAAAATACTTAAAACGAGAAGAGTTCGGCGTTAAGATTAAATTGGTAGCTTATTTAATTTATATATGTATAACTTTAGAATGTACCGAAAATGTGGGCATTGAACCATGTTATATTTCTGTAAAAATTTTAAACTATATAATTTTTCCTATTTAATAATTATTCGAGGGAACATGCAGGGTAACCCAAAATATTGAATACATTCATTTTTTTTTTGTTTGTCATATTTGGAAATGCCATATCATCAGGATCGATCGGCGTGTTGGATAATTCAACTGTTAGGCCAACATATTTCATAATATAAAATCAAAGTAGATATCTTTGGTTACCATTTTAATGTTATAAGATAGTAAATCAAGCAGAGGACACCCTATTTGATTATCTCTTATAAAATCAACACATATACTCTCAGTAAGAAGACTTTTTCTTAATTCTTGATATTTAATTAAAACCATATTTTTTTTAAAGATATTCATGATCTTCAATTAAGGATATTGGTTTGATTCGCATATCTTGACATAATGATTGATCTGTGCCCATAAAATTTATTTCCTATAATCTTTCCTTTGGAGAATGAAATTTAAATTGGTTCTGCATACTCAGATTCAAATGGGAGAGGATCGAACTGATTTTGGCAGATAATTATTTTTCTAAATAATTATCATTTAGGAACCGATTTAATCCCCAATTAAATTTGGTCGTATGCCAATCCCATTACATGAACTTTAATTAGCCTCTTACTCATCGATATTTCCTTCCTTTTCTCATTTATCGTTATCTAAAGTCTGTGAATTGATTAGGAACATCTAAAGGTCGGTTCTAAATATTCAAAACAAGACGTACCCTTTAGAGTAATTTTACATAAAATTTTACTTAGCCTGGTACCTTATTTAATGATTTTTCTACAAGGACAGATTTCATTTATATTTATTTTAATTTAAGGAAAAATAACTCAAAATATACTTGATATAATTTGAAAAAATAAAAAATATGGATTCACTGTGCATAGACCTATTAAACATTCAAATCTAAACCGGATCAAATCCAATAATCAAAATTAAACAATGATTTGGTAAATCAATTAGGTTGTCTTCTGCTTGATGCAAATAAACATAAATACATATATACTAGTGTATAATTTATTTAGTTATTTGAGACTATATATTCGAAGGTTTGATCTTCAACATCACTCTTTTAATTAGAAATATTTTATCTGTTATTTCCCCGATTTGATATAGAAAAATTCTTTTTGTTGCTATATCAAGCTAGCCACATAACAAAAGATGTTTGTGTTTATTTCAATCAAATAGAGAACATTACCATTGATTTCTCTTTATTTATGAATCAACAACTCTGCTACTTTCGGCAAAACAAAATCATTTCAATTAAATTAATTTTCTTATTTCGCCATTGGTCGTCTAGCCAAAAAAAAATCATCCATAACATCTGTCTGATCACTAAAGCTTCTCCAATTACCGATTATCATATTATGAACACCAAAGCTAAGAAACATTTACTGTCTTTAGTTTTTATTTGATTAATCCTTTTTAGAAATTTATTGATTTCATTTTGAAACTGTAAAGTCAACTAACTATCAAGCGTGCGGGCTCTTTCGAGTCAGTTTTTAAAAATTAAAAGTGCATCTCATAAAAAAAACCCAAGGGAACCATTTCCCAGACAAAGGAAATAGCCCTTAAGGACCTAAGAGCCTTGCAGGACAAAATTGGCCAATATTTTTTCATTCACATTTGATATCCAGTTCATTGGACTTTTTGGCTGTCGATTTTCCGATTGAAACTTTATCTAGCTATTCTTACAGATGCTTGGCGCCTCTCTTCTGCCATTTGTCTGTTTCCGGCTCTTATTTGCTTTCGCTTATTTGGTTTTATTCAATGCCAATATCGACTAGGAAAGACAACTTAGGGGAAGAGTTTGAGAGAACTGTTTGACACCCCATCTAAAGATTACAATCAAAAGTGTGCAGAATCTAATGTTAAATAAAATTATAAAATCGATTAAGAGTGTCTTCGTCTGGTTATACTTGATGTAGTCAATTTAACCTTTAGAGTCAAAAGAAGAACTGCCCCGATTTCTATCGTTCATTCCCGCTGTATGCATATCTCGTAAAAAGACCCACTTTTTAACAGATATCCCTACTTTTTTCTAATCTAACAATTTCAAGCAGTTTTTTCAACATTTAAAATAAACTCTGGATGGCTTGATTATTAAAGTCAAACTTTCAAAACTATAGTCTTAAGCAAATAAATTATATATATATATATTTATATTTGGTATATATCGTCGCCTTAGAGAGTAAACCTGCTAACTCACAACAAGGAAATTTTACAGGGCAGAGAAAAAACAAACAAAATTTAATATTTTTGTTATGGAAATAACTATTTTTCACATTTTTTTTCTGCAACTTACGATCGTAATTTTAAGTAATAGTTTTACTTGGACGATGCTGCATCTCTTTTTCTTTCGAACGGTATTAATATGTCGTATATGATAAAAAATTCAGTAAGCAGGTTTACACTCTAAGCCTACGATATGTATAATAAATATGTTTATTAAGCAGAGGACAATCTCATTAATTTTCTCTATGGAGAAAGAAAATAATAAATTCGAATCTAGAGCCACCCTGGAGGATAGCTGCTTCTCTCGACATGCTTGCATATTATTAATAAATGTTTGCATATTTAGAAGTTTTTTCGAGTATGTATATAAATCCGAGCTCTAGAGATAGAAAATATTCTTCTTAATAATTTCCAACGATTAATGCACTCGAACATAGTCCCTGCAAAGGGGGTCCAGGTGCACCCCTGAGCCCTGGCATTTTTTTTATTATTCTACTTCATAAAAAACACATACTAATTCCACATAATAAGGGGCCTTCTTCAGATTTAGGGCACCGGGGCCGAAATTTCATGCAGGGGCTATGCACTCGAAGCATTAGCATAGTTAGGGAGTCCTCCTAGGGGGGCAGTCGGCCAGCTGATTAGCCACCATAAGGTTTCAATTTAGGTAATCCGATTAGAGATCAATTAACTTTTTAGTAGAATTGACAAATATTGGAAGTAACGAAATAATTTAATGAAAAATAAGTGATACAGTGGAACAGTATATTTCTTCAATACTGTCGATTTTTACAGGGTGACTATTGAAATTTATAGGGGGCCACTGCTCCCCCTCCCCCCTAATTAAGTCCATGACTAGGAGAAGAATGTCATTTTACTAAGAAAGTACTACAGTGGAACAGTATATTTCTTCAATACTGTCGATTTTTACAGGGTGACCATTGAAATTTATAGGGCGCCACTGCTCCCCCTCCCCCCTAATTAAGTCCATGACTAGGAGAAGAATGTCATTTTACTAAGAAAGTACTTTTTGGCCTTGTTAATAGTTTGCCTGTAGAGTAATCTCTTTTTTTTTTAATAATAATCATTTAATTATTAATTAATGTCTAATTACTTCGCACTATGCACTCACGCTTGGCTTACCTTCTTCACGGCCATATCCGTCATTAAAACGTTCCTCATATTCTTGTTTCTTTCTTATTATTTTTCTTATCAATCCAATAGTTGTATCTCACCTATAGTGAAAGGCCTAGCAACCTCTTAGGTTCCTCCTGGATGAATGTCAAGCCCTTTCCTGTTGTCGGAGGTCTTTTCCCTTTCTTTATTTATCCTGTCATTCAGAGACAACAACTTTCTCGGATGATGATATCATATCGCTTGGAGCCGAGCATTCTTCGGGAGAGTGAGAGAGAAAGAGATATGTGGGCCCCATACATTTATTCCAGCCTCAATTAAGCAGCACAAACCCATTTACACTCATTTCACTTCCATTTACTCTTCTTTTCTCTTTTGAAGTATTTAATAAACCTCAACACCATGGTTAATTGAAGTATTCAAAAAGACCATATCAAAGATCGAATTTGATATGTTTCATTTCACTTTTATAATGGATCACCCAGTCAGCGAATCCGGCACTCAGATTGATTCTCAAAGAATTGATGCCTCCTTTCAAATTATATATTTAATAGAGTCTTTTTGAAACTTTTAAATTAACTTTGTGTACACATATTAAAATATAACATTTATTTATTATAAATATATTAAAATATACTTATACATATGTTACTGTAAAAACCCAGTAAGAACGGGTTCTTACTAGTTAAAATATTTTAATATTTTATGCATTTCACTGAATACCTTTGTGGAAACTAGAGTTTACTGATGTTGGTTGAGTTTGGTTCAAAGGTCTAGAATCTTCATTTTTGACCTCCCGCCTCGTTTTGGGTGTTTATTTTCAAAAAATTTTAAACGAAAATGTCAAAAATTAGAAGCAAAGTTGTAGTGGATGTAATTTTTGATATGTTCCTTTAAAATTATTTGAAAATAAACATCCAAAATGAGGCGGGAGGTCAAAAATGAAGAATCTAGACCTTTGAACCAAACTCTACCAACATCAGTAAACTCTAATTGCCACAAAGGTATTCGGTGGATCTCGTTTTAACTAGTAAGAACCCTTTCTTACTAAAAAATGGGGGTTTACTGCAACACATATAACATATATTCATAATAATAAACCATCATATACCATATATCTATAATTTTATTTATTTATACATTTACATATATAATAATTGCAAAAAACGATAATAATTAAATAATCTAATTATTTACGTTCACATAATATTAATTATTATTTATTAAAATATGCTCACAGTAAATATTAGATCATCTCCTAGTTTTAAACCAATTTTCGGGCACATTTTTTGAGCCTAAAAAAAAAACACTTTTTCTAATGCACGCTACTCAGGGTAATTGTTCGTAAATAGTAATACATTACATTTTTCTATTCTGTATACACAAATACAAATTATTGCATTAATTGCGCGTCACGCATATCTATACTTAGGCAAATACCGAAAAACTATTTTTTTTTCCACTCAATCCCGTATTTTAAAAACGTTTAAAATTACACTGTATTTTTATATTCGGGATTTCAGGATCACATCTCTATATGTAGACAAACGGATCAATGTTTTTTGACACTTTTTGAGCACTATAAATTACAATACGTGTGCCAAATGGCAAGTCTAAATAAAAGGGCTCCCCTAATGACCTAATACGTTCAGATAAAAATCTTTGTTTAATATTTTAGCCTTTGCGAATCGATACGTATTCGCTCTCTGTTTGGCTCTTTATCAGGGTGTGGCTTGAATATGAACTTTTAATTTCATTAACGACCTTTTCTCAATGGCAATTAGGTCGGTCGCGGTGGTTCATTTGACAAGGGAGTGGAAGAGTAGAGGGCTCTCGAATTTCCCATTTTGATTTCTGCCAATCGGAAACGTCATTTCTTGATTGACTCTTCATTCTCCTTTCACCTTCGCGTTTTTTTATCACCTCTTTTATCCAACCCAATAGAGTTTTCCTATTATTTGATGAATTTTCTAGTTCACCCGTGGCGGGTGAATTTCTCTGACTTACGTTACGCCCAAATGCTTTCCAGTAATTGCTATCAGATTGGTTACACTCTTTTTCGAAATCCCACCTTCATGTTTATTAGGGCCTTTGAAAAATCCAACTGGCCAACTTGTTTATGCAACAGAGAAAGAAAAAAAAATAGGGCCGTAGATACAGAACATTATAGATAGATTTGCTATGGTAGACAATTTGTTTCCACTTCGCTTTCTTTAAATTTTCCATCAAGTCAATTTATTTGATTAGTTCATCTATTTATATAAACAATGTAAATGCTCCAATGGCAGATTCCAACTGTTTTTTTACGACATGGCAATAATCTAAGATTTCTTTTATTTTGCATCTTTTAAACTAATTTTAAATGTCCTTAATAGAGGACTAATAAAAATTACCATAAATCAGAGTTAGTTTGTTTCTTGGAGCTACCCTTTTATCTATACTTGGGAAATTATAATCAGGATATAAAGCTACTTTATATCATCTTTTAAATACTTAATGATTTTTCATATAGATATACTAAAAGAACCGTATACTTTCATGAAACATGCCTAGTGTAATTCTAACATGAAAAGACGCATTATATTCTAATATTATTTTATCTAGTGCAGTGGCGTAGCAACATATTCAACGCCCTGGAACAAGTAAAATCGGTGGGCAGCCTTGATTAATTTATTTAATATACCCATTTTACAAAAAATGTATTACAAATAACTTATAATAATGCTACTATGAAGAGATATATGGCGTAATTCGTTTAAAACATTTAGTGTAGAAATTATACATATTTTTACAGATTGAAGTGTATAAATGTTTAATTTATAATGTATATTTTCTAAAATTGGAATTATTATAATTCAAGTGCCTACTAAAATATTTAGCTCTTATAATTTTTTATCTAAAAAATATTGTTGTGTAAAAATCTGATTTAGTGTGTTATGATAGCTAATAACGAGATAGGAAAAGCAAGGGTTGGTTTTGAAATTAGGCTGGAATAAGGAAATCTCTGCGTTGCTAAGCAAAATATTTTGTTTATTTTTTAAAATATATGTCCACATTTAGATACCCACGACAACTCAAGAATCAAAATCTTCAAAAAGTTCTTTCTTGTAACAAAACGTTTGAATTTAGAGAGAACTAATTAGAATTTGGGCTCTATAACTTTAGAACTTCTGGCGAAAAATTCAGAAAACAATATTTTTAAGATTACTATATTTTATTGAAATTTCACATGAACTATTTAAATTTAAATTTATTATTAATTACTAGGGAGTCTCTAGTGTGCTGAGTTTTGAAAATGTTTTCACTTTTATTATTTAATAAATATCCACGTGGTTCTTTCATTAGAATCTTATCGAGGAAAATTACTAAAAAGGGCGCGTGTAGAATCATCCCTTCTTTCTTTTCAGCTAAGGCATTACAATGATGCCAAGTCCAGACCTGTTTCAGACTAATAGAGATTAATCTAGAAATGGCCTTTTGTCTCTTGCACATGAACATAAACGATACTCCTTATAGATATAGAATATTCAATTGCACTACATTAAAATTTAGAAAAAGCAAATGTAAAATAGGAATTACTTTCTGCAGCTCTAACTGGGTAGGTTACCTAATTTTAAAAAAGTTTTTAGTTTTTACTTTATTTGATTTAATATATATATTTATATAAGGGTATATTTATATTTGGAGGGTTGAAAACTTATCAAATGGAGTAGTTTTATTGTTTTTTTGAATTTAAGTTGATAAATATAGAACTGAATATTATTTCTCGCTAAATAACTTACCTAACTAGTAATTGCAGCTCGCTAAGTAAAAAGCAATTTAATGAAAAAAAAAATTGTTTTGCCAAGAGTAGCAGAGTTGATTCATAAAGGGAAATTGATGAGATTGTCCTCTAATTGATGCAAATAAACATATAGATATTTATATTTGATTGAATGTAAGGGAAGGCAGCCCAGAGATAGTGAGGAAAGAAAAAATTAACACATATCAAATAAGGTGTAATTTATTGGAATCCTTCCTCCTTTCCTTTCAAACCGACGTTTCGGAGGATTTTTCCCTCCTTCTTCAGGGTTTCAAAGGGTCAATGAATGAAACAAATAAAATGTTTCCTTCTTCTCTCCACAGTAGTGTTCAAAAACTTTCTTCATTTTTAACAAAGGCATAGAAAAACATTTTTTTTCCTCCTTTTCTTAATTAGATTAGATTATATTTGATATTTACATATAAAAATGCACCTATATGCTTATTTGCATCAAGCAAAGAGAACCTCATTGATTTCCTTTATAAAAAAACAACTCTCTGCTAAATTAATTAGTGTTTTAATTAATCTCCACCCACCGAATCTCTTAATGAAGTTGTTACTGTATAATAACTGTAGGAAGAAACAACATTTTCCAAAGTGAATCCGTCCCATAGGAGTAGCAGCAACAACGGCTCTTGTTCTAAATCATTAACACCAACATCATTATTATTCTTAGCATCTCCTTTCACTCTGTCTGTCCGCCTATCTGACCCTTCTGATTAAATGCAATGAATTGGATATTGCCATTTTTTTATTTACTGTTAGATTCGTCTTCTCTAATTAGTGCTGCATTTATTTGGCAAATGATTGAATGACTGAGTCTGTCTGTTTTCCTGTCCAGTATGGCTTTCTACCATTCAGTGTTGGAATCCGGCTTTTCATCGATACTTTCTTAACGACAAAATAAAATGGATTTTTTTAGAGGAAGTTATTAATATTGTTTATCTTAGAAATATATCCTATTCATTAGCTGTATTTCTCTTAATTTTCCATTTCCTTTTTAATCCATCAGCTAATTTCTTTAAATTAGCCTCGATTTTAGGAAGAAATTATTTTTAATTCAGACGGTTAACATACACAACACCATCGCGGCATTTGTAAAAAGTCGGATCCGTATACCGAGGGTACCGTATTTTCAATCTTCCAAAATACTTTATATATTAAATTTGTGATTGATTAAGAACGGTTGAAATTAAAATATTGAGCAAAGCCAAGGGTTACAAAAATAGTAAACATCGAAAAATGTTATTTGAAGAAATATTAATTATTATCCGAATTTTAAGGGCAGCCAAAAGCAATAAAACAACTTATAATATGGATTATTTTATCGTTGTTGTAAATATCAATATATTTCTGCTAAGTCTTCTTACCTACATCAAGATCAATTTAAAAAAAATATACCAAGATTGGTTCCTAGACTTCCAGCAGTGAAGAAAGAACATCAAGTTTTCAATATCAATATGATATTGACTCCATGAAAAACATTTATAATTGAAGAAAGACTGATGATGAAGACCAAGTCTTCGAAACTATAGTCTCAAACAAATAAATAATATATATACAGATATATCATCTTGATATATATGTGTATATGTTTATTTGCATCAAGCAAAGGACAACCTCTTTGTTTCTCTTTGTGAATCAACAACTCTGCTACTCTCGGCAAAACAAAAACTTTTCAATTAAGTTTAAAATATTCCCGAGATTTTTATATTTTATTCGGCTAAGTGCGTGGGATTTTTATAAATATTCTTTTATTCTATGAATGTTCTATTTCAATAAATTTTGTTAAAGAGGAAGAGAAATATTTCAAAAGCAGGACTAAAGGATTTTCATTTTAATATTCCATAAAATATATTTCCCTATCTATGTAGGAGGAAGACAGACCGTGAAGTTGAGATTTATTAGTTATATTTGAAAAATGTGAAATTTTAAATATTTATCATCAAATAAATTTAGAATAGTAATCAAAATAGAATACATACCAAAACAAAATGAAATTGTGATTAATAACCATTTCGCAGGTGTGCTGTTGCGAATTTTTCAATATTAGAGTGAAAGCGATTTAATGGAGTTGAAAATATTTTTATTTTTATATACCTATATATATTATATTATATATTTTATAATAAAGTGAGAAAATAATATATAGAGAATTTAGAGATCCAACAGATGATTATTTCTATAAGTACTTGGTAATTCTAGGTATGTTAGAAAGTGTTCAATTGATTTTCATGGGAAAAGTTTTTCGACCAAAAGTTGAGCCATTTTTCGAAAAAAATACTATAAAAAAAAATGAATCAAAAATAGGTTTGAAAAAATTAAAAGAAAATTACCTAGAGAAAGGTATTAAAATAATAGCTGGATAAATAGATATAGATACCATCTTGATTCAACTTTCATTTTACTCCTAAAATATATCTAATGTTTAGTAAAACGTTATGTTAGGATAAGAGGATTGATGGTTATTAACTAGTTTCGCTCGCTATTTTAATTCCTTTTATAAATCTATTCTGGTGCTGTTGGAACGCCTATATTTTAAATTAAATAATTTATCGTTCTTTGAAAGAGAAGTTTTGGTTGATACCTCCTAGATTGCACATTTTTGATGAAAAAATCTCATCAAGTTCCATGACTTTTGGAAACCAATTTCTGGAGACATTTTCAAGTACTCTAGAGTGTTAGTGATAATTTAAGGGAAACTTCTCTTTCGATAAATAACTCAACAACCAAATCATCAAATCTTTTATTTATAATTATTTTTAAATATACTTTCACTTTTGAAATTTTAAAATTAGTGCCTAATAATTTAAAAAACTTAAAAAAATGGATTTTAAATAATTATTGAGTTAATTAAATTACGTTCACCAGACAAGCGTCATAGAAATTTTGTTTTAGTGCCAAAATGTTCCTAAACGAAAGACTGATTAGAAATGGGCTTTCTAGCTTCAGAACTTCTAGTTAAAAATGCAGAAAATTAAATTGTCCTAATTAGAGCTTTTGAATGGTTGTAGCTTATAAACTGAAGTTTGTTCCACAAGTTTGTTTGTATTAATAAACTGCACTTCTATGCTTAAATTTAAAATGAGTTTCTAGCTTCAGAACTTACGGCTGAAAAATGTAAAAAAATCAGAAAAAAATTAAATTGGCCTAAGTAGATCTATCAAACATTTGTAACAGTTGAGCTAAAATTTGTCTGATAAGTTTCTTCTATTGATAAACTACACTTCTCTGTCAAATTTCAGCTCTCTATTTTAATCTGTTCACCGATAAAAAATTCCCAACTCTCTAAAATTTCGCAGAAAGCGTACCAAGTCTTGAGAGTTTTTCTTCTTCTCTTATCCCAAATTGTTACCAGATTCGAATAAATATTTTTAAACAAATGAAGAGGTAATTATAGTGGTTAACGTGCTGGTTCTACTGATATAACTACTCGGCCCCGCCAAGGGGTGAATTGATGACATCGATGCATAGGATACGGCCTTAATTACATTTCCGAAGCTAATTATAATATTACACACCTTTTCTGCTGATTTCGACAACGCGTTAGCGAGGTGAAGGTCATGTGTATTGCATAAGTTTTAGGCGAATTGATATTTTAGAACGACGCCCATATCTGACATGTTCATCAAACGTAAATAAAAGAATCAATTTCAGCTAAATTAACCCTTTTTTAAGCCTCAGGTATATTTGCATTTACTCAATGTTGGTCCATATAAATAATCTCAAAATTTAGTTGAATGAACACTCTAGATCAGATAACAAATTCGTTGCTCTTTTATGTTTAGCAGAATATCTCTGAAACTAATTCGCCATTCAAAACAGTGGCTCCCAAGTGATCAATGAAATTAATAAACATAAGTCACGTTCAGTTCTGGAGTGGGTGACACTATCTTACTTTTTTTACAACCATACCAATCCCAATTTTGTAGGATCTGCATCCCAATGAAATAGTTTGGTCCTAAAAAGAGATAATGGAAGTTGGCCAATTAATGGCCGATTATATTAAATACGGTATCCCATATGAAATTTTATTATTCGAAAATTTCAATAATATAGGATACTTGCTATTTCTGACTATTTTTTTTTTTTTTTTTATTTATTTAATGTCACCGGGAACATAGCCCATTTAGACAGCACATAAGTAGAGTGTTAGTAGGGTTAGTGAGGGAGCCGAGTTTTCATACCGGTAGAAATTTTTATTTGCCAGCTAGGATCGAACCCCGGACCTCCACTTCAACATCGTCATAATCGATCGATGCCGAAACGAAGCCAGTGCGTTAGCTGACTGAGCTCATACACGACTCCCCTTGACTATTTTATTAGTCGTAAAACATTATCTAAAAGTCAACTTTCTCTTAATTATAAAACTACTAAAAAAATAAATAAAGTGAAATAATAACCTCCTCCTTTTTTTGAAGTCGGTTAAAAAGAGATCAATTTAGGCGAAAAATTTAAAGCTTTGATAAATATAATTAAGTCAATAAATTTTAATTTATGGGACCGGGTTGGCCGAGCCTGAGTCCTCTCTTCGCTCTCTCTGCAATTTTTATTTGATTTGCTATAATCCAGCCCCTATTTAACACAAGCACATGAATGAAAACTATAATACTTTAAAGATCTGTCTAAATCGACCCAAATTCCCGAATACATAAAAAATTATTTAATTAATTAATTTTCTCATTATAATTTTATACACAAAGGGCAAACTAAGTGAATACTGTTCACATCGGTAATATCGAACCCAGGGGTCGGGGAAGAGGGGGGGGGGGGCACTTTTTTGTTTAGCAAAACATCTTTGAAACTAAATAGCCAATCATATTAAATGGTGTATCATTTTATAAAAATTTCAAAAAAATAAATAAATAAATAAAAATAATTTATTTAATATAATTTTTTTATAGGTCGAAAAATATAATCCATGTCTTTTCCTTGGTAAAAATTAATTTGGCTATAAATAATTCTAATTAATTTTGGAGAAAAGTATTTTGTTCCATTTGCCATCCTCTGAAAACTTTTCGATATCGCACACATTTCTCTGGTTTCATATCTTTTTTCTATTATTCTTCGAGTTTGTTTCAATTATTATTATTAAATTATTAAGAGATAAATTCTAAAAAATAAATGAAGAATAGCAGATATTATAAGCGAGGGATAGAGAGCTGCGAAGATTGGGTATTGTGGTTCTCTTGCGGGGGTTCAAGGAGCTGCTCCGGTGGCTTAGTGGTAAGACAGCCGGTAAAACATGGTTTCGATTTCGAGCCGGATCTTGCGGTTTTCTCATCTTTGTTTTTTCATCAACCAAGCTATCAAACAATGATTGAACATTTTTATTGGTAAATGATGGCATTTTTTAACCCGAAAATATTTTTATATATTAAATGATTTTTCATGATTTATATCATGAAAATTTAGGATAATTTTAAAGTTTTCCAAGACGGTACGCTATGCTCACTGCAAATTTTTAGTGATTTCGCAATTTTAGATTTTGTGGTTTATACGTGAAACTGGGCATAAATGTACAAGCTTGAGTATCAAAATTCAGCTTAATAAATTGAACCCTTATTAAAAAGCTCCCAATTTAAGAATTCCATTTTTTCTGTATTTTAAATCCTAAGTTATTATTATTATTCCAGAATGGCTGAAATCCAATCGGTACTTCATTTAGAACACGGGTCCCCAAACTTTTTAGTGATAGAGCCACATATGAACATTGAAAACTATGGGCGGCCCGGATAAAACATAATATATTATACGGAAATTGTATTAATAATACCCTATTATATGACATTAATATTTAATATAGTGAATATTTCTGAATTAATTCAGTAGTAGCCGCGGAGCGAATTTAAAAGGTTCAAGGGCCGGATTTGGACCGCGGGCCGTAGTTTGGGGACCCCTGATTTAGAAAATTCCAAAAATTTTACATTCGATTAAACTTTTTACACTTTTGAATTCTTTATTTATCGTGTATATCGAAATCCAAATAGAAAGAAAAAAAGCTATTATTGAAAATTACTTTTCTCCACCTTTCAGCCATTTTGCCATATGAATATACAATATATTGAAATTTTTTTAGCTAATTCATTACTTCAAAAATTTTAAGTAATGAATATATAAAATTCAAATTTTGACTTTGTCAGGCAGATGGATTTATTAAATTATACGATCAATCAATGATAATAAAATATAACATGTACGATATTCGGTGAATAAATCTACTAAATATGCCTTCACTACATTGAATAAATATTTATGTTATCATTTCAACGATTGTTAAGTTATTCAATTAGCATTCTACAAGTAGTAGGCAAACAGAAACTACATTCGCTCGTTATAAATTAGAACTAATTTATTATTTCAAAAGCTAGAACAACACGATAATCAGGTCTATTCTGCATTTGTTAGCCTTTGGGTTAAATTCAAACAAACAAATCTATATGAACTTAGAATAATTTGATTTTTTAACCTTATATAAAAATTTAAATTATTGTAGAACTCATTTGAAAAATTCGCCTTTTTGTACTGACTTTTCTCTCATTAAACAAGGAGAAACTCCACAAAACAATAAACAGTTTAATAAGATGCTGATACTTGAAGTATCTTTAATTATACATATTATTCTGTCTTTTAATGAGAAATTGAATCTTTAAACACAGGTAATAGAATCTCATTAAATCTTTTTGTGTCTATTTCGTTACTTGGGCACCCTATTATCTTTCTATCTTTGGTCTTTATAACTAACAAGACTTAACCTTGCATTAATAGACTTAAATTTCTAAATATCCTTTTCACCTAGGTATAAATTAAAATAATTTTCATGACATTTTTAATTATTTTGAAATAAAAAAAATGGAAACATACCTAAACAACTCTAGAAATTTGTTGTTTTTTTTGTCTCCTTAAGCGAAACCTCAATTGAGGAGCGAACGATCGACGATTCGGTTTTGAGGTTAGCAAATTGACGTAAGCAAAAGCTAAAGTCCAAGACAACCAATAAGGATTTGCTATTGATATCCTTATTGATCCCTGCTAAAAATAGATACAAAGAAATATATAAAGAGAAATCAATTTTGTTGTACTCTGATTGATGCAAATAAACATATTATACATTAACCAATATATACCTATATATGATTTATTTGTTAGAGAATATAGTTTCTATGATTTGACCCTCATCATCAGTCGTTTTAATTAGAAATATTATATCTGTTTTTCTCATGGGTTCAAATACCTGATTAGATGTAAGTAAATTTGTTTTGTTGTTGTAGTAAGTTAGTCATTCAACAATCCGATTTTGCATCAAGCAAAGGAAAACCTCATTGATTTCTCTTGAATCAACAACTCTGCTACTCTCGGCAAACAAAATCTTTTCAATAAAGCAATCTATCTACATTTTTTCAATCAATATAGAAACATTGAGATAATATCGTTTTATTCACGGATTTAAGGGACTATTATGAGATAGCTGCATGTCTATAAGTTTTTAAATATGTTGTAAAATTTATTATCTCCAAAATTATAGTTTTATATTTATATTCATTTCACGATTATAAAAATTTGATTTCGTGAAATTGATTACGGTTTCAGATTGACAAGTGATTAAAGATCCCACGGATTGAGGCACGGAAGCCAGCGAAAGATGTATTGCCTCACTCCATGGGATCTAAATGGCCCCCCGTGGTTATTAATCAAAACAATTTTAGTATATACTTTTAGAATTTTCAATCTATTTTTCAATGATCATCTCTATTAAAATTAATTACCATTATACTAGATGGTCAATAGCAATCAAATATCTAAGATTCAATCTTCAATCTACTTATGTTCTATATTGAATTTTATAAATATTAATAGGTATATCAACAATTTTTATCCAAATTATATTAAATTGATTCTAATGAATATAATATTTATTTTCTAATTTTACAAATATGTAGAAAAATTGAGATCATATCTCCGATTTCAGAGAGAAAGAGGACGAAAGTTAATATAAATATTTAGCATTTACGATTTCTCTACTAAAAGAAAGAATAGGAAATGAAAATAAATAATAATCAACGGAATCTTTAATTATTTTAATTTTCTATTCTTTTTTATTCTTTTATACATTTTATATGAAATATATGTAGATATATTTCTATCGGCAAAACAACCTTATTTAGTTTTATAAATTATAAAGAAAAAAGAAATTCTAATAAATATTTTAATGAAAAAATTAAATGATATTAATGTTAATTTATTGTTTTGTTTTGTTTCAGGTAAGAAACTTTACATATCTTTTCATCATTTTAAAAAGTGTCTATTCTTCAAGAGTGATGAATTGTGAAGAATTACAAGGTATGCATAATAAATTCTCATCACCTAAATTTAATAATAAAATAAAAATTTTCTAATTCTCTAATCTATCACCTTCAAAATCAAAATTTTAAACTTCCGACTACCGTCATTAAGGCTGATTCAATTTGTAACAGAATCGATTTAACAATTTTTGAGTTAATATTACTTTCTAATTTTTACTTATAAAGATTTTAAATTCCAAAATTTAATCACTTCCAAAATAACAAATTTAATTTTCTGTTTCTAGACTTCCAAAAAGTATTTAAATAATTTTCGGAATAATGGGTATAGGTGTGTGTGTGTATGTGGGTTTCAGTTAGTGAGTTGGTGTACTTTTGTTCATTTTGCAGATTTTTAATATACGTCCCTTCATTAAAGCTTAATTATTTTTGAGTAAACTCCTTTTGAATTAACAAAAATTAAAAATACTAATTATCCTTCGTCATTAGTGCTTAATTAATTATGAGCAAATTTATTTTGAGATAACATAATTAACATTGTTGTCAAAGAGTTCCTTTAAAAACAAAAACACCTTCCAAAAATAATTTTTAAGAAAAAAATCAAACCGACTTCAAAAAATTAAATGCAACAAATAAAATACACTGAAAGGTATAAAATAATTATTATCTTATTTAGTTACAACTAAACGACGAAATATTAACATGAATTTACTTTTTGAAGTCGGTACCAAACAAACTATACCTATAAGCGAGCATACCCTCCAAACGTACTAAGTAAGATCCGTCGAGTGCGATTCATAAAAGGTATATGTTTGGCACCGACTTCAAAAAGTAATTTCATGTTAATATTTCGTCGTTTAGTTGTAACTAAATAAGATAATAATTATTTTATACCTTTTAGTGTATTCCATTCCATTTGATGGAAGAGGCCTATATTCAGCAGTGGATTGTCGCTATCGACAGGCTGATGATGATGATGAGTGTATTTTATTTGTTGAATTTGATTTTTTGAAGTCGGTTTTATTTTTTTCTTGAAAATTATTTTTATTTTTCTCTTTTTAGTGATGTTATTAATAGTGATCATATCATCAGAACTTGACCAAATTACTATGACACCATCCCTAAGATACCCCCTTTCGAATAAAAAAAGAATCATCGAAATCGGTTCATAAACAAAGAAGTTAGGCCTAAACAAACCTAACAAAAAAGGTCTAATACCTATGAAAAAAATGGGACCAATCGGAAGGTAGACTGAACCCAATGCATATTTTTTTTTCAAAATCGGTTCACAATTGGCGGAGATATGAGGTTACATAGACAAAAAAAAAAAAAAAAAATTCAGTCGAATAGAGAACCTCCTCCTTTTTTGAAGTCGGTTAAAAATGATGAAAATGGTTGTTTCTTTAAGCACTTTTTTTACGTATCACCCAAAATTAACTATTAAACAACCATATGAACTGCACGAGTTAAACTTCAATAAATTTTCAGCGAAATCATTTGAACCATTTAAAAGCTTATAAATAGGAAAATAAAGACAAGTTTTTATGTGTGACATTTTTATTTATCAGCCAACTTTTCGTCGATTTTGCCGACTTTTTCAGGGCTTCTAAAATTATAAGAACATTATCAATTTAAAAGAGTACATTGTAATCTCAGAACAAACATGTATCAACATTTTTTTTTGATACATGTTTGTTCTGAAATTATAATGTACTCTTTTAAATTGATAATATTCTTATAATTTTAGAAGCCCTGGAGAAGTCGGCAAAGTCGTCGAAACGTTGGCTGATAAATAAAAAAAGTTACACATAAAAACATGTCCTAATTTTCCTGATATAAACTTTTATTATGAAATGATAATAATAATAATTTGAACCATTTTTGAGTTTCTCAATAAAATTGTGTATTAATATCGAAAACTGTTCCATCAACTTTGATTCTCTATATGAGATTTCTTTTAAATCTTGTTTAGGGATGAAGAGTAACATTTGCAATTGACACAGGAGAATATCTTCTCATTAAAATGTCGCCCAACATTTCCATAATTCAATCAGGAAATTATCTTACAGAAGGCCGGGATGACAAAGAGACATTCGTGAATACAATGTTACAAATTGAATTAATTTCAGGGACTGTGTATCAATTAGTATTTCCAATTGACATCTTGATTACGAATCTAAATTCAATTAGTTGCCAATATTCCCACAAGACATAAATGCGAATCAACAAGCTAATATTGAAAGTGGTACATGTTTTTTACACAACACCATAGCAAAAAAATACAATTAAATGGTGAATTGAAGGAAAGACAGATAAAAAATAAAAACTTCAAATTCCGGATAAAATAAATGATTGGATCGTCATATTTATTATTCCTCGTAAAAACTCACGTTTCGGAGGAACGGAGGATCTTAACTATCTACTTCTTCATGGTTTAAAGTGGTTAACGAAGGAAATTTCTAGATACATATTAAGACGAGTTGTACTTAATTCACTGTGGCCAATTATTTTTGATTTTAAATGTTTAATCTACCATAAACGATCTACTTAATGATTTTATGACGATAATAAGATCTCTCGCAAACATATTTTAGAACTTTACTTTTTACATTTTGTTTATTTATTTATTTTTGTTTAATTTTTCAGATTTTCATTATTGTAATTTTAACTAATTTAACTATTTTAAGTTTTCTATTATATTTTTCTCTTGCACCTATAAAGTACCAGGATCAAGGTTCAATTGTTTAACAGGGATTGAAGCACAACGGAGGGTATCTAATCACAAATAAAGTCTTTGAAATTACGTTATACTAATATACGAATATCTCTCAAATAAACTTCGTTTTATGCTTAGTGATTAATTATTTAATAAAAATCATTGTTTTTAAGTTGGACAGAAAATCAAAAATATCATACGAGAATATTTATGTATTTTCGAGGCGTGAATTATATACGATGGAAAATTGTGTCTAAGTTAATGTTGACTTCTGGAGATGTATCGTTTGAAATACAATACACTTCGTACATTAAAAAATAAAAAATATTCAAGAAACAACTAATGTTAAGGTAGCTTTGCCAAGAGTGTTGCTAAGATTTAAATTCATCTAAATAATGATGAATTGTAAAAGTTATATAATAAATAGTAAGATATTTTAGTGAGTGGTTCTCTTTTGTGTTTAAACATGCAATTTGACTCGTTTGGAATTTCCTTGTCAGATTCTCTGTTCTCAGCTGAAAAAGATGTTACTGGGCTAAAGGCATCTGCTTTTTGTCTATCTTGATGAAAGTGAACTCCTCTTTTTTTACTGCATTCCAAGGTTCACTGACCAGGTGTAGGTTAATCGTTTGACCTGGTGCGTGACTCTTTCATTTTTGGTTTTTACCATATCTTTATCAATATATATATATATACCTCTTGAAATTTTTTTCCAATGTTTTCTCGAAAAAATTGCTCTTTTAGTTTATAGAACAATGCAAATGATATATATTTTAGCAAATAATTTTTTTTTTTTTTGCCCTTCCCTTCATTCAATCATATAACCTATTTTCTGTTATTGTAAAGTGTCACAAAATATAGGAAAGTGTAATGGAGAAGGCGAAGTATTGCTTTCCGATTCGACTCTTGCTCCCTTCCGAGGTAATAAAGAAGAGAATTAGCTGGTCATTTATCTTGGTTCATGAAATACCATGAAGAATGGGATTCTGTAATTGCACACCGAGTCCTCCCTCCAACAACAGCTATTTCTTTCGTTTGATTTTATTTCTCAAGCCAATTTAGGGATTGTAGAGACGACAACACGTATTTAAGCCTTTTTGGGGGGATGCATTTAGACATTCCTTCTCCATTACATGAGAAGACCATTCCTGGTCTCTTCTAAATGACATTTTATTGTCATAGGGTCACAGTGAGTGGGGATAATCGACTGGAATGAATTAAAGATACATACAAACTTGAAATAAAGAAATTGTTTTCGATTTCTGGTACCAGGTATCTATTTATTAACATTTGACAGGTATTGTTGAAAATTTAATCAGGATTAGTTATTTCCTGTTTCTTTTTACAGCATAAACTATTTACCTACGATTAAGCTTGACGGTTATGTAGATTCTTGAACATTATTAAAAAGTCGTTTCTCAGTGCAAAACCAAATCATCTAAGTCAATAGGTATTCTTTATTTATTTTGTGAATGTTTGTGAATCCCCATATTATGCAACTAAAAATTATACATATTAAACTGTCCATAACGTAGTTTATTTTAAAAAATTCTGATAAAGAATTCAACCACCAATGCTTTAATGAATTTCGAATTGGAATTTTTTAAGTCATCATAAACTTGAACTTACTATAGGAGAAAATAATCAATTTAATTATCTCTAAGTCATGTAACATTTATTCCAAAACCGTTGTCTATGCTCTATCATCAATACTTGTTTAAGCTATTTATTAATTTGAACTAGAATATCTTCAATATCTGGAAGGGTAAACAGACTTATTGATGCCTCTGTCAATATTTTATTATCCAATTGATGTTAAATCACATATAATGTTTGAATCTCTGGAATCATCCTTTATCAATTGATTAACCAAATATCTAATAATTCATTGGATTCGCTATTCGAATAAATTAATTTATTTGGCCAAAGGGTTTCATAATCCAACCCTTGTCTAACTTGACGCAGTGGGGTTTTTGGTTGGGAGGATTTACCCAATTAGTACAATCGCTTTGAGAGAAGCAAATGGTATCTTAAGGTGGATATTTATTGAAAGATCAAGTTGATTTAATTTGTAGCATTTGATTCCCTTCTAATTGCTTCAGAAGATGTTTGCTATAAGCTCTTGATTAATGCTAAAATTTAAATCAAGTAGTAATAAAGGATCTCCCACAACTAGGCTGGTATCCTGACCGCTAGAACTCTTGTTTTTGTCTCAACTCATTTTCCCCACAGAAGCGAGCGCTTTTACAAAAAAAGTACTTTAATTTAGCGTCTACTCCTAACAGATTTTCCCCCTAAATTGCCTTTGGTAATTACTTTGAATAAAAGAGGATTATTTTTACTTTATTTTAAATTGTTAAATAGCTAAGTGAATTAACTAATATGTTTCTTTATGAGTGAATTTCTCACTATACCGGAAAGGAAATATCTACTCCCAAAAGTATAATTGCTGGAATTTTACTAAAATACTCATTTGAAACTATTTAATTTAAATAGAGGAAAATAAATTAGCGATTATAGCTGGATGATTAATTATATAGCTAAACCATTTCCGCTTAATTTGTAAAGAAAAAATATTAACGTTGAATATAATCCCTTCTACACTCAGACACTTTTTCAAGCCGTGGACTAATGCTTTTATCATAAAAATTTGCACTTCACAAAATTATTTTACAGCGTTATATTTTCCTATGAAAATAATTATTGATGACTAATTTCATTTTTAAAAAGCCAGTATTTCGATAGAACCAAATCTGAAGAGTAAGCTATACGTTCAAGTATTTGGAAATTTGATTCTTGATCTTTTTTGAAAACATTTTTCGACTGAATTAACTCATTCTAATGTTGTTAGGCAACGAAATTTCATCCTTTTGGTCCATAATCATTTAATAAATACTTAATGATTAAAGAAGATGATTTTAACATTCGCGTGATAATTCATAATGAATTGTTGTATGAAATTATTAAAAATACAAGATTAATTGAGTTTGAAGTTTTCTAGGTCACCTAGAATTGTGGTGGAATTCAGTAACCGCTCGGTGAATAGCAAAGATATAATTATGGGGAGAAAAGTTATTGTTTACCGATAGCTCTCTGCCAATAGATAATGGAAGGTGAACTCGCACTGAATTCGCGCTACCTTACTAATTGTATATTTCTTGAATAAATGCCATCCCTATAGTGATTTTTTTTCTAATAGTCGTTGCTCTAATAAAGAATTATAACTCTCAGTATCTTATTTGAACTTTCCCAATCAATTCCATAGAGAGGAACGGGGAGGGAAGAACAATATGGTATTGGAATAATTATCGGAAAAGAGGTTTTTTCTTTAATTAGTTTTTTCCTCTTATTAAAAACAAGGACTAAAGATGATCAAGGACACTCGATGGTGGAGAAATAATCTCCGGATTAGAAGCTAAAATACAATGTATACATTAACTCATGTAAAATAATTGGTTTAATAAAATTTATTAAAAAAAAAAAATTCCATTGAGAGATGTACACAACACGTCTGGGAATCTGTAAATATGCCAAAAGCACAGTTTTTGTGAACGCCCACCTACTTTCTGAGAGCAAACGACTCCACATGCTCCTTAACTTTAGTGAGTTTGAGAACTGACGCCTTGAACCTATTAACCCCGTCGAATATGGAATAAAATATTATTTTCGTCAATTTTAAACCGAAAATATTATATATTAAAAAGTGACTCATTTTTTTTTCAAAATATTTTTTTGTGTTCTGACGATTTTCTAAAAATAGCAGAACATGTTTTATTTAATTTTTATAATGGTATCTACAAAGTTTCTACATATTTGTATTTTTTAGATCCAATTCTCATCTGAATATCATGAGACACATATCTGTCAAGAAAAATGACACATCGGATAAATGCTGTTAAATCAAAAAATAAAACATAAAATAAAAAGCGAGGTGTGTAGGACAGACACCACTAACAAGGGGATTTGATTGACAAAAACCCGTCACAAATGTGTAAGAGAGCTCGCAAATAAAAACATCCATGAGCCACGTTATTACAGAGCGTTCATTAATCTCCAACAGAATGGCACAATACGTATGTTGTTAAGAAAAAAAAAATATCATGACTTATAAAAGAGAAGATACGGCTGTTTGTGACAGAATATTACATTGATAAATTTCACTAGATTTTACTATATATTTTATCAAGATTATTAGATCTTTAATTTTTATAATGGCATTGGGGCTAATGTTACTAAAAACCTACCTTTAAAATTAAAGTTTATTCATTAAATTTTCAGTGGTTTAATTTGATTAGAAGATATTATTTGTGTAATTATAATATTTTTTGAAAAATTGAAAAATAGAAAAATTTGAGTCTGATTGAAGAAGTGTGCTTTCTAATTTCGTATTTTGTATAAATATGCACCTAGAGTCTGAATTAGCCTATATTAGTTTCATGTAAGTTTCTCCTAAAGTCTTGATGCAAGTTTTGTATTACTAATACATGAATAGTAAATATATAATTTTTTTTATATATAATATTTACTATATTCATTTATTAATAACGTTTCACTTAAAACCTACACCTCTTTCATTAGAGGTAATTGCAGATGTAGAAATTTTTTTTTTTGAAAAAATTGGAATTATTCTTATTTATTATGTGCGGCCCTCAGAAATTTTTAAGACATCAATCGCCACGCGCTGCAATTCAGGTTGGCCATACCTGCATTAGATAGTATTAGTACTTAATTGCTCTAGAAGTGCCCGTTTTGCTTATTTCCAATTACAAATATTTAATAGATTTTTTAATGATGAAAACTTGAGACTATTTCAAACGAGTCTAAACACGCATGGACAAGTTGAGACGTGTTGGCTGATATGTTTTGCAAAAAATTGTTTTCTCAAATATTTCAAATTATTTATTTTCTCTGATGAAAAAATATCTATTAAGTAAAAAATAAATATCTATTTATAAGATGCATATTATTTTCATTTGCTTTTTATCTGAAAACGTTTCTTGAGAGTACAAAATGCCAATCTTGAAAGGTTTTAGTTAATGAGCTGAAAATTCGTACGCAAATATCTTACAATGCACCAAATTTTAGCTTTTTACCTAAAAATGGTTCCTGATAGTACAAAATGCCAATCTTTTAAGGTTTTAGTTAATGAGCTGAAAATTAGTACACAAATATCTTTTTTGATCAACAGCCCACTGTCGAACCGTACAATTATAATGTTAAATGAAAATTTTAAAAGGATACATGCTCAGTTCGGCCAATGCTTCAAATCGAATAAGCCATAAGATATCAAGAAATTTCTTAGAAAAGGGTCATACTACACCTATGGAAAATATAACCGAACTATGTTTGTGTAGTAATGAATATTTCCATCATGAGCGTTTTATACTTGAGACAGAGATAAATTTCGACCTTGTTTTATCTAAGAATTTACTTTTGGATATGCTTAAATCATTCGTCTTTTTTGTATAATGCTAAACAAAAGGCGAATCCAGATGGATATCTATAATTGAAAATAGGATTGATTCTGTTTTATTGCAATCCAATCAGAAAAATAAAAGATTCACTGTGTATGTGTCTTTGTGTGTGTAAAAAAGGAGAGATTGGAGTTCTTTTGCTTCAAAGAGGAAATCCTGGATATCTGTCTTATTCACTTCTGAGGATGAAATTAATCTTTTTCGAATTGTGATCATTGATAGATCAGTGCTATTAAACTATCATAATATATCAACTTGAAAAGCTTGAATTGATCTGACATTAGGAACTGTTTTCTAATTCCATTTTTTTTTTTTAATTTTCTTCCGTTATGGATTAGGAATTTTTTAGGCCTTCCATAGCTCATTTGTCTTGAAAGTCTTTCATAAGACATTTATATGTATTTTGGTTGAAATATTGTTTTTTTTTCTAAACAATTTCAAATGTTCAGTTGTTAGAGATTAATCTATTTTTTGTACTCTTACACTTTAAATGTATCCATGGATAAAAAATCTTTAAATAAGGAATTATTCAAAGTTGATGATTACAAATAGCGTATTCGACTTAATATACTAATACGGTACTTGAGTGCGCTGAGTATGCGCTCTTTTAAATTTCTCAGTAGAAATTTCAAGTTCATATGCTCACTAGCCTTGAGTGTGCAAGAGCATTAAGTTAAATACTCCTAAAACTAAGTTCACTGTGAGATTATAATAATAAATTACTTACATCATAGAAATATATTGTAGGTACTTCCTTTTGTTGTCTACCTCATAATCAGAATTAACTAATTTAGTATCTAATTTCTTGTTTATATGCCTATACCACCTCTAATATTTGATTGATTTCTTAAAGTTATCTTATCCAAATATTATTTAGAAACTTTATATATGTTTATTTGAATCAAGCAGAGGACAAATCTCATTGATTTCTTCTTATGAGATTTTTTACTTTACCATACAGGGTATGGTCAAGTATTGTAATCCTGCATGAAAAAAGTGGTTTTTTTGCCTCTTTTTTTCGAAATATCTCAAAAACGTCTGAAACTATTTTGGTTGAAAAAATTGGGCGAAACCATGGCATTTCGGTCTACAAAAAAGCCCTAATAAGTGAACATCGAAAAAATTATATTTTTCGAGACAATAATTGTTTTGTCAAAATGTCTGTTAGTTAGTTAGTCTGTTTGGTTGTCTGGTTGTTAGTCTGTGCGTTACCAAATTTTTGTGGACGAGCTAGCTCAAAAAGTAGTGGGAATATCGAAACCAAATTTCACACGTAGTTTTGGTCCATTGAGATTAAGAGCTGATTAGATTTTGGTGCATATCGACCCAGAATTAAGGGGGGTGGATGGGGGTGGGGGTTAAAAATTAAAAATCTAGGCCATTTGAGCAAACTCAACCAAATTTTGTATACAGAATCAGTGGGACCCCAGAAGTCTAAAAATGCAAAACCTAACCTCCCAAAATGGGGGGGGGGGTCACAAAATGAAAATCTAAGCTCTTGTACTAAACTCAACCAAATTTTTTATACATAATCAGTGGGCCCCCAGGAGTCTAAAAATGCAAAAACTAACCCCCTTCCCCTTCATGATTATAAATAGTTTGATTAAATATTAAATATAAGTGAGGGGCCAGCTTGTATGGTAAAGTCAAGTCGATGGCCACATCAGAACACGTCAGCTTATTTCTCATTGAAACTGATCTATTTAGCCACTAGAGACTAGAACTAGACTACAAATCAGAGTCGATAGCATCCATATTATTTAATCAATCAAGTATGTTAGCAGGTATTTGGACTTCGGATCTGTTTAAGTTAATGTTATAATAATCCAGTCATTTGAATCTTTCTTATATATAAATTAAATAATTGTTCGGGCCAAAAAAAGAATCAGATACAATTGAGTTAATTCAGAAATATGTGCATATCTATTGTATATTACAATTAATTATAATCATTGAGACACCTGATGAAGCCTAAATAAAATTGGCGAAACGTCGCGTAAATCAATGAGAATTTTTTGATTTGCTACTTTCCCGTCCAAATATCTGCCAACATACTTGATTAATTACAAATCAGAATTTCATTTCCCAAAAATAATTGATAAAAAGTCCACCATTTTGATTTCAATTTCTCTTTCTATTATCACATCATCATCACTTCATACTAGAAAAGAAAAGATTAATTCGACTATGAAGGCATTATCATCCGTTGAAAGGTGTTGGTTATTATTAGGTATTATTATTATTATTATTCTAGGTACTTATTATATGTCTGTTTGAAAATTGTCTCTACGTGACTCTCGCTCCCGGACACACACGCGTCCACTTATTTGTTCATTCACTTTAATGATTTCAATTTGTTATGTAAAAAACTTAAAACTTCATTTTACATTTTGTTACAAGTGTAAATCATTATTTTCGGAATGTTAAATTAGATCTGGTCAACAATAATTGAGTTTTTTTTTTTTTTTGAAACTTTTATAGTAATACTGATGAATTAAAAGAGGTTCTTTTGCGATCTATCAAGGTGAAATTAAAAAATCATTTAATATTTATAGGTCTTTTTCGCCGTCTTAAAAAGATGATAAGTATAGATTAAAACAAAAAATCGATTGTCTTATTATAAATAATTAAAATATCTGGATTAAAAATGCAATTAAATTTATAGAATTACCTATTTTTTAACCCCCTCTCAGAAATTTCAATGACGCACCCTGCGTCTTAACCCCCCCCCCCCCCCTATGAGCACCCCTATATTAGAGATGATTTTGAAAGACTAAAAACGTTATTTCCTACTTACTTAATTAAAATCAAATTGAAATTTCAAACATTTCGAGTATTTTTATAAATAAATAAGGTCGACTTCAAAATTTCAGGAAGATCTTTAAATTTTCAAATTATTATCCGTCAAATATTTCTATAGAAAACATTTTTTATTTTGAAAAGTATATTGATTCTCGAAATGAAACAAAATTGTTGTATAGTTTCAAGGGGCAATAAAATGAATGATTTTTCCGAAAAGGGTGCTGATAGAAGGCTTGAAGTTCCTGCCTGCTAGGTATATCTTCCAGTTCAAGCATGTCGAGACGAGACCAGGCGAGTTTTAGTCGAATAAAATTTATAATTAAAATAGTAATAATACAAAAAAGGAATAAAAAATATGATTCGAGAATTTTTGGACTAATCCATTTCTAAGAACTCTCAAAATATACTTAAGATCAGAAATAACTAAGAGTGCTATAGACAAGTCATAGCCTGCTTATAGCAATAGAATTAGAAAGAATTTGAGATTTTCTTATAGGACAGGATGATTCATTGTGGAAGATGGTCGATTTCCATCTCAGGGACTGTGGAGTCACAAGATTTAAAATAACGAAAATGATGAAGATGATGATGATAATATATATATTATTAAATTCATTTGGTTAGTGTGATTATTACCCCTTGATTTTTTAAGAAATTTATTTGTCAAGCTTTCGACAATATTAAAAATTTAAAGAATTTCATAAATTTATCATAGGTATTCTTTGTTCTTACAAAACAAAAAAAATAAATAAATAAAATAAACATTAAAATTATCACCAGCAAAATAACTTTGTCTATTTGTTTTTTCTACCTCAAACCTGACATTCATTTAATCTATCTATTCGAAATATTACTGAGCATCATTCCATTATAACTCTCTCATTTTTTCATAATTTCAAGTCAACCAGTTTCAGATTCCCGATAGGTACTAAAATAAGCCGAAAATTGATACTTTGGGACTCCTTCCCTTTTAAAGTGAATTAAATTTGATAAAAAATCGCCTAATTCTACTTAATGAGATATTTACATCTTCACATCCCATGATAAAAATTAGTTGTTTTTTTTTATTCCACAATAATTCAACCCCTCTCCAAAATAATCAATTATAGGTACAATTAAAATTGTAATATAATTTTATATTTCCGAAAAATACATATCTTGTCAATTTCAGCCTCATATCATCTTTAGACGAGAAATAGATATATTAATATATCGATACTAATAGGATGCAATTTTATTTTGAAGGGAACCCTAAAAAAAGCTTTTAAAATGGCAAACATTTTTATTTTTCATGCTTTTCAAAAATATAGGTGTTTTAAAAATTTGTTAGAAACCTTGTTGATCGAGTAGAATATAGCGAAATATTTTGGAGGTCATCAAGGGGTGTGGCTCAACCAAGCTCCACCCCTATAATTTGTTTTGAGGCTTCTCCCCAGAGAATGTACTTATTAATATGGACCTCGAATATCTTTCTCTTGTATTTTAATGCAATTATTTTTTTGCATTTCATATTCACGTCCTTTGGTCCATTGTCTAAAAACATTTTCGAAAACATATTTACATAAAGCGAACCTTCTTAAAAGGTTTCATATTTTGAATAACAGTCATTCTAATGTAATGTAGATTTGTTCTATTCAAAACAAAACATGTGTAGGAAAATGAGCAGATTTTTAAGATTCCAATTTATCAAAGAAAAATATCTTTTTTAAAGTTTACCTCAAAATTAAGAAGATAAATTATATATTTTTTCATCAAATTGTAATTAAAGAAAAATATTATATATAGTAGGTATGGTATAGAAATAGAAATTAATTAATCAAAAAGAAATCGGGAAAGAAATAGAAATGGATAAAAGAACATTCATTAGAAATATATTACTATGACAACCGAAGGGTGTGGTTCGTTTGTCTTTCGACGTCTTTTTTTTGATGGAAGATTATTAAAAATATATTTTTACTCTCAGAGTGAGAGAAACTACTCTTGCGGATACGAAAATTCGGCCAACTTGAAAATAACTAATAATTGTGCCATCTTATAAAAAAATTGTTTAGGATTTTAAAATTAAAATGCATATTAGTCGATTTTTCAATAAAAAAATGGTTTTAAACCTGGCTTTCGGACTGGCCGTATATTGTATGGCAAGAACGTAAAGTGAGGAATAACCAACAAGCCAGAGTTGCGGCATGAGTTGCGAGCTTATGGTGCATTCACCTGAGCACGAGTATCAGTTCAACGTACGAGTCATAAGTCGAGTGGTGTGATTCACACGAGTATTCAGATGAATGTAATTTAAGCCAAAGCGAATGCCGTAACCTTGATTGTCCATTGTTCCTCACTAATCCCGTGCCATACACTATATTTGTGTAATACCAGCTTAGGAATGAGAGGGAAAATAAGACATAGCTTTTTCAGTATACTGAAAAAGCTATAACTTATCTATATAGATGGTAGCGGTGTAAATGATTTTTCTAACGTTTGATCCATTATTTTAGGCACTGAGTTAATGATCACTTTAATATAAATAAGGATTACATGGATTTTGGTGTTTACAAGAAATTATGTTGCTGTGAATGTATAGTAAATAATAAACCTTCGGGGAAATTGGAATTTTATGTACATCGTGCAAGAAAAGTGTATGTATTATAATCAGTCTTAAATCAGTCTGCTTACCCCTGCCAAAAAATCGATAATCGCACTTTTGCTACTGCTATTACAAAAAATACATATTTTTTGGTCACTTTATCGAAATTTTAATGAGTTGCTATGCATGAAGAAACATGCAGGTGTTTCAAGAAATAAATTTTCTAAAATTTATTTCCGAAAATCACTAGCACTAGATGCCGAAAATGAGTAACAAATATATCCTTATTGACCTTATTATAAAAAAATTGTTGTTCACCTATACATATTTGCCAATAGATTTCAAGTGACTGAATTCGCATTGAATTTTCCTTATCTCATTAATTCTATATGTTTTTAAAAGATGTGATTTTCGCCAATCCTAACTATTTTAAATTTATTACTAGGCTGGCTGCTGTAAGCGACAGATCCCCTTCCCCCATCTTCTAGAAAATTTACAGAGTACCTACCGAGTCTTGATTTTTCTTTGTTCATTCGTTTTTTTTCTAATTTTATCTTATCTCTCTACATTTCCGATATTCTAATTCAATTAATGTTCCATTCAACCCGGGTACTATATAATGCGGGAGTGTCTTTTTTTATGTTAGCCTAGTCGCTATCCGACTGACGACACCAATAATGCATTCCACTACACGCTTCGTCGAACAAAACTATCAAACGAACCAAAATCCATTTTAAAGTACCGGGTGGGGGCAAAAAAAAGTTTGACAAATGGCGACGGCGCCTGGCTATGGCTTGAAAAGCCAAAAGTGTAATGAGATCGAAAGAGACAGAGATAGATAGAGTGGGAGGATATTTCCAAATGCGAAAAAAAAACAAAAAGAACAGCAAAAGTTTGGCCTAGTGGAACTTTGAAGAGTTCAGAGAGGCATAAATGAGATTAAACGATCTGTTTTTCTGTGTTTTTTATCTAGCGATTAATTCAAGCGGCAATTAATAAAAAAATGGGAATAAATTATTTCTTTTTTTTTTTAATAAAAATTATATTCTAGTATTGTAAATAAAATTGGCAGAACAATTTTAAACTTTTTCCAAGATTCGGTACACTTTCTGCAAATTTTGGTGATTTGTGAATTTTTTTACATTTTATTTTTTGTGTCTACGAATAATATTGACTAAAACTGACAAAAAGGTGGAGTCTATTAATATGAAATTCCCTTTTAAATCTCAAATCATTTTAACTACACGGTTCAAGAGCTTAGCGAATAACGATTCAATATTTTTATTTTTTTGGAAAATTATGAATCTAGAAAGCTCTAAAACTTCTGAATATTAGAAATAGTAATAAATATTTTGTCACCAGAAACAACTTTTCACTGTTTCATTTTCGAGTTATCATAACTAATAAATTGATTTTTCTCCACCCAGATAAAGTAAATATGCAAAATAAAAAAATAAAAAAAATTTCGTAAATTTATTACAAAGGTGCACGGGTAGGTTAATTTTTTCCGACCGTTTCGGATAATTAAATTAGCTAACAATAAATAAGATAATTTTTCTTATTTGTTAACTATCTATTTCTATTATTTTATCTTTACGTCAAATTTTACTTTCCCTTATTTCACTTTAATTATATTTTAATTTATACTCCAATTTCTTTTTTTATTTTTAATTGTGTATATTCAAATCAAGGCCCCCCAAGGGGATCCAAGTGCACAAGTGGGTCCCGCGCACGGGCTTGACATTTCTTTAAGGTGGTATTTTAGAAAAAAGGGCGTACAGTGACCAACTTTTTCCACTTCATAAAAGACACCTACTTATCCATAATAATGGGACCGCTTCAGATTTTGGGTCACGGGCCCGAAAAGTGTAGTTTTTATCTTAGGCGCCTGATGATGCAACCTGAAGGGCAGAACGTGCTATTTCTATGCATACCCTACCTCTACCAGGCGGCGCTGAATCTACCAATGCAGAAAAATCTATTTTTTTCTTTCCGAAAATTATTATTCTCTGCAGAGAAATTATTTCTCTATATAAACAAAAAACCACCTGAAAATTTCATCTCGAAATATAAATTTTTAATGACAACTTTAAATTTTTGAAGATTTTTTAGTGGTTGATGTTTGAAGTGTTTTTTGTTACTCTCGTCCTCTATTTTTGTTCATTATGCTGTGAATTGAAAGTAAAAAAAAAAATCAAGCCTTATAATACACATTTAAAGGCAGCAAAAAAAACGTCAAATTTGAACCACTAAAAAATCTTCAAATTTTTTAGCAATCTTTAAAAATTTATATTTTTAATCCAAACCGTTTTTCTTGAAATTTTGCAATAAATGACAATAAAATATTTCACCAATATCAAAAATTAATAAAAATAAATATTTTTAAAGAGTTAGGTGTCGGCTTTAGATGTAACATTTTAAATCACTTATGTAAAATCTACCTAGCATTTTAATTCACTCTTATATCGAAATAAATATATTTTAAAGAATATTTTCTATCTATATCCATTACTCTATGTTTTGTAAATTTTAAATATCTAAAATGTTTAAAAAATAAAAAAATAAATATCCATAACTCACACGAATAAATTAAATAGTCTAGGTGCCCATGCTTTATCTTTAGTACTATCAGTAATTTTTTGACTACTAAAGAAAACTATATTTTCAACTCTTAGTGCATTTTAAATAAAAATAATTTTTTTTATTTTAATTATTTCTTAACATTTTATTCCTTCATGTATCTTCTAACTAACCTTCGAAAGTTATAAGGAGGAATCTAACTCCTTGAAATGGAACCATTTAATTATTCAAGTGCTCAAACATCATGAAAATATGTGATTTCAAGTGGATAAACGTGAAAATGAGAAAAAAATAATACATCTCTTCCTACTATATAAATATTATCCTATATATATCCAATTTTTAATTAAGAATTCCCATTAAAATTTATCGATTTTTTTCTTTAATCTTAATCACATCTCAAAAATTAAAATTTAGAAAATTAAACTTTCAAATTTCACTTAAAAGAAGATGGCTATTATTTTAGTACTTGAGTACATAGTGTGCGGTTGTCTAAAATAATATTTTCCCATAGATAAGATCTTTATTGAATACAGAAGCAACATTTTTTCGTGCTTTCATCTAATATCATATATATTATACATAAATATATTCCAATAAAATTCTATAGATAAAACTCCACTGACGTTATTTTAAATAGAAAGCTATTTGGGTTTTAGTTTTCTTTTTATCGAATTTCAATAAAAAAAATAAAAATAAAAAATGTTGATGTATTAAAAATAAAACTTCATGTGGTTGGATAAACTTTTCCAATGAATTTGAGATTTAATCTGATACTATTTTTTAAAATTAAATCTAGTAAACAATTATCTAACAAAGTTTCAATTAATTAAAAGCAATTTTCATTCACTATATAAAGCATCTATAGAATATAGAATATAGAGAGGACAAAGGGTTGTTGGATTAATTGTTTGGCGTCATAGCACACTCATGAGAGTAACGCCATTAAATAAGAAAGTTTTGAATTAAAGCCATCATATAACTTTCCTTAATGTGGCTGTTAAAAGTATCCTCTCATTAATGTGCCCAAAAATTTAGATAATTTTTAGGAGATATTCTCGTTAGAGCACATGACACCTGCTTTAGTTTATAGAGACAAACAAAAAAGCCAAATATAATTCTACAAGAGATCTTTTTGTCACTGAGCTCACTTATCGATTTTTGAGATGTAAACTAAAAAACAGACATTCCGTTGAATTGATAACCTCCTCCTTTTTTCCAAGTCGGTTAAAAATAGATTAAATTATCCGAGCTCTTTCTAAATTAAATTTTATAGACATTTTGATGGGTTTAAGAAACAAGCAATTTTCTAGAATCACGAAAAATTTGCATTTTTTCAAAATCCTAGCATTACTTAGTGACTCAATTAACCTTATCACATTAATACTTAGTTAACCGCTTCGTAGTAACTGAGAGCTTAATTTCTTGCGTAGTGTATTTTGTTTTCTACTCATTAAATTTATCATACCTATAGCTTAGGAATTACGATCAAATATAAATAATACTTGATTTTTAACTAATTTACATCGTAATAAATGATAAAATTCCATAAAATTTTGAAATTTCAACAAAAAAAAAAGTAATTGCTTTATGTTAGATATAGTCCTAGGCGAGGGGTGAACCGCGATTGGAATTAGGTGTACACGTCTTTGAAATTATGTTGAATTATTTTGGAATTCATCAGATAATGCCCCTTCATCTATTGTCTTCCACTTGGAAATGAAAGTTGAATTGGAAGTAAGTGTACACGATATTAGGTCGCGGTTCACACCTCGGTCCTAGGTCCAAAAACGGGTCGATTGTGAGTCCGACTCGAATTCCTGAACTTCTTCTATACCTTCTATCCTCCGAAAATCACGAGAAACAAAATTCCTTATTATTTTTCGTCGATAAATATTATATAAATTTGTATAATTTTTCATAATTGTATCTATAGAGCTTTAGAAATCGTGAAGGGCACAAAAATTGTATAAAAATGGTTATTTTTACGCCCTTCTACACCGTCATTTTAAAGTGAAATACATTTCAAAAATCATCTTAATTCTACCTGAAATCTTTACCGGTAGATAATTATATCTCACAACCCATGATAAACATTTTTTTTATTTTCCACTCTCAAAATAATCATCTGATTAATTGCAATAAATATGATTTTGATTTCCCAAAACGAACTAACTTAATTCATTTATCCGTTTCATCATCCTCATATTCAGTTGAGTGTAGCCACACATAATTCTGAATCCATTTAACAAAATAGCCATTGAAAAAATTCGGATGGTTTTTAAAATACACCATAGTGAGTAAAGAACGCTTAACTTATCTTTAAAAAAAGATTGCAGGTACAAGAGGCTTAGTAAAGATCTTATTAGGCCCATCTATAGTATGTTTTTAAAATTAGATATTAAATTATTCAATTTATTATTTTTTTTTACCCTATGTAGTGTTTTCTAGAGTAGAGATTTGAAATATTTATTTTTAGATTTCCTACTTAACTAGAAACTTATGGTGATAATATTTATTTATTCCTTAAGCTAAAATATTTTTACTTCGTATAATAATTGTTCTTTAATGAAAAATAACAATTTAATAAAAAAAGTCGGATTCAAGGACTCAAAAAATATAGTGAGACTTGCGTGCTACTTGTCTCGCTATATATATATATATATATTTCGACCCTGAAAACAATGACTTTCTGATCTTGGTAAAAAATTACTAATATAAAAAAAAAATGTAATATACTTATATATTTTCTTTTGTTTTAGGTAAGCATCATCCCAATACTACTACTACTACTATTACTACTACTACCACACTCTTTTGATTAATTGCCTTCTATCTCATATGTAAACATATGTTCAACTTGATAAGTAGGTATACGTCAATAAATTTATATACGTCTATAATAGGTTTAGTTAAGACAAAATTTGGTTTCTACATAGACATACCATACATCTAAGAATCTAAATCTTAATTGCACTAAATAAGTGTCATTAATATTGGAGAATTTTTCAGAAAACAAAATAATAATTGCTTATTTATTTTTTAAATTTTATCACCTTTTTGACAAATAAAATTAGAAAATTCTTTTAAATTTCAAAATTTGCAAATCTAGTATCTGTATTTGATTGTAAGTTGATTTGAGAGAAAATTGGATGAAACTTCCATATTGTAATTCAGTCTTAATAAGGAACAGAAAAAAATTAAAAAAAATCATCCTTTCGGCAAGATTTGCAATCTTTAACCAGACCTAATTTGTCTATTTGGGTGAAATAAGACTTGATTAAAAATTTGGAGAAACTTTGTATAATGGAAAATTTGATTACACTTGCATAAATAAAAAAAAAAAAAAGAAAGAAAATTCAAAGAATATCAGCACGACTTGCTTGAAAATTTTAAGTACCAATACCTTTTCCAATTTTATTTCAAATATTCCCAGTTATATTTGAGAATTCTCAATTGAATAATAGAAAATCAAAATTGTATTTCAGGAATTTCAATTCATTTTCAGAAAATCTACCTATATTTTATAATTTTCAATTGTATTTCAGTAAATAAACTATTATCATTTTCTGAAATACACTTGAGGTTTTCTGAAAGTGAATTGAGATTTCTGAAATACATTTGTGATTTTCTAATATTAAATTGAAAAATTTCGTTCAATTATTATCAGCAATACTTACATGAAAAATTTAGCCAGGTTTGATTTATAGGTACCTATACTTGGTGAAAACTTGCATGGACCTTGCATAATGTATTTAATGCTAAATCAACATTTTGAGATTTTATCTATGCCAACAATTTACATACAATCCAATCCCCAAAATTTGTGAAATAATTTTTATCTTATTTATTATTATTTATATTATATTTTATTGTTTCTTGAGTTAAGAGACCATAACGGAAAACCGGAAAATATCATTCCATCATTCCTTGGCTTTATTTTGATGTTATTCATTTTCTTTTTCTTTCTGATTAACTCTTTTCAAATAATAACATCATCTAATATACGTAATGTTACGTATATATGTATATAAATATATAGGCATTTGATCGAATTGGAAGTGCTAGCTCTAGTGAAGGGAGGTCATGGGGTTGTAGGGGGTTGATTTCCGAAGTGCGAAAATCCATCATTGTGCTGGTTTGAACGGCGTCGACCGACCGATCCATCGATCTGCCTTTCTCTCGAGCTGCTTCGGTTTCTTTGACCTTGTCGTATGCAAATTTACATATACAAAATAAAAATTCGCCATTAATGCGTAAAACATGAAAAAGTAAAAAACAATCAAAACAAACAGCGAAAATCATCTTTTAATATGATTGAAGTTAAAATGTCTTCTAGATTTTATAGTCACTATTTTCAGTTGAAATCATTGTACTGAAAAAATATTTTTATCTTAATAATTCTCGTATTATATTTTCTTTCGTGCATGTAAACAAACCAACCTCTTGATTCAATTCAATCTTAATAGTTTTGTTTTTATGACTTTTTAAAAAAGAGTTACGAAGCTGGAACAATTAAATAAACTGATTTATTACATTTGAGGCGACTATGGGTCAGTGGCTAGAGTGTCGGATTGCTGTCTCAAAGTACGATGGCTCGAGACTGAGTCTCGGCAGATCAGATATTTGCAGTCGCCTCCTCTTGGAAAGCAATGGTAACCTCCCAAGAGTATAATTGCCTAATAACATCTCCAAACTAGCCGTTCGGAACCGGCGTTAAAAAGTACGTCCCGTATATCTGTGTAAAAACAGCTAAACACACTCAGCACAGGTATATGTGGAGAGGAGCCGAAACGTCAAGGAGACCTGATATGGCACTTAAAAGAAGAAGATTTATTACACAAAATTAGTGCCTAGTAATTACGGAACCCTAAAAATTTGTATTAATGGTCTTCATTTATTTAAATAAATTATAAGTTCATCAACTTTAGTTATTATTTAATTATTGACGACATTTCGATCTGTGTCAATCTTATCTTTATCAGGCTTCAAAGCAATATATTCGGCTGTTTTTTATGTTGACAACAAATTTTATTTTTCCTAGTGATCCTTTCTTCTTTTCTTTACTTTCCCTGTTTTCACTATTGAGACTAGAATTGATATTGATTTTCAATACTCAGTTCATTGTAGAAAATTCAATTTGTACTGAAGATAGAGTTTACATATATTCAATACATACATTGGATGAAATAGTTCAGTGAATCAATAAAAACAAGGATTCCAACCTTATTTAAATTTTCTAGGTGTTTTATTTCAAAACTCAATGCTTTTATCAAGGTTTTTTCTTCATTATTATTTTTAAAATGTGTATTATTTAGGTATTTTGATCTGGATTTAATTGTTTGTTATGTATAGTGGCTAATTAATCCTTTTTTCAAATTTAAATTCATTTTTTTTCTCCCTTTTATAGAAACTATTAATAATGAGGAAAAAATCTTAAAAGTATCGAAACGTCACACCAATTTAATTAAGCACAATTGTTTTTTATTTTTTTAAAGTATAATGATGTAATAAGCATTATTCTTAAAATGAACAAATCCTATTCTAAGTAATGATTGAATCTTATTTATTCTTATATTTTTAAAGTACAGACAAACTTTGGAGGTAAATAGACCATCATTTCACTCACTAAATTATTTGCACACTATACTGTTGCTAATCCTGCTATTCCGTACTAAAGTATTCACTGAATCCTTCACTTAGATAGTTCTTTTTCTTGTTTTAATTTAAAATACTAGTATAACCTTGTTACAGTAAAAATTACGGCGTTAGGTCGCAGATTCAGTTCTTATCCTATAACCAAATTAATCAACATTTCGTCACTTTTAATTATTTTCATTTTCAGACATAATTTCTATTATAAATATAAAAATGGAAATTGCCTATATTAGTAGAGCTAAGATTTCTTGAAGAAATCACAGGAGTCTATTATTAAGTCCGAAGTGTTATGTATTTTTATTGTTAGAAGCGTTCAATTCACTCCTTCAAGAATTGAACCCAACAGAAAAAATGCAAAATCCAGAGATGCCATATTGCGAAAAGTGTGGAATCATTGAGGATTCAAAATAGTTTGAAGTGATTGAAGTAAAAATAAATTCATCAAGTTTATCAAATACCCCTTATTGTTTACTTACCCCTTCCAAGTACTAAAAACGTAAATTGTACATCCTTAAGACGACCCTCCTATGACTAACATTTCGCTTAATTCTTCGCTGGATTCATTCTTACAAGCTTACAATATCAAGTATATTTATATTAACAAACATGCTTGTAAAAATGGTAAAAAAACGAGATTAAGAGTTGATAATTTTTCAAATATCTAAATTCCCAAAACATTTTAATCAAAATATATTATGGTTCCTCTGTATGTTAAGATTTAGAATCAAGTGACCGCAAAATTTTTTAATAATGAAAATTGATTCTTTGAATTAACAATTTTTTCCTGAGTTATAAATCTCAGATGTGATTGCACTTCGGTTGGCAAGCCCGGATTGCATTTTTGACATTCAGGTTCAATTCCCGTGAAACAAGCCTTCTGACATAATAAAAATATTCCATAATATCTGAGATCTAAGAGTTGACCATCTCTTGAATTTCTACAATAGTTTTCATATTTGTCATTTGCATTAGGGAAGTGAAATTTCCAACTGAAACGAAATTTGATTTTCTGCCGGAAACAAAACATATGTTAGGGACGTCAATGTCACCGGGGATAATTGCATGGTCTGGTACTTAATATACTCTCTCGTTGACATTAATGGTACTTTTAATATATCTCTATACAGAAAATACAATTTATATTATATACAAACAAAACAACGTACATATAGATACTGATGAAATCTTCTATTTTGCCTTAAGAACTCAAAGTACTAGGGCTTCTCGTTTTTTAACCATCTATATATTCCAGACTATTTATTTATATAAAATATATATTGAGAATACTCAGGCTAAGCCTTTTTCATGAAATTTCTCAGTTTTAAATCCAAAAGCTGGAAAGTCAACGGGAGGATTCATTGCAATTAAGTATAATAGCCATAGTTTCCGGTGTTAAAATAAAAACTACAAGGAAACATATTTAATATGATTTCATTGCTAACTTAGTATAAATTATATAAGCCGTGTAAAATTTTTCGCTTATCATCAGCACTTTTTTGAAGGTAAAAATGTTATTTTTTACAATTTCTATATATTAATTAATTAATTTTAAAATGAAACCGATCCTGACATAATTTTTAATTTAATTTTATATTAGTAATTCAATTAATAATTAGGGTATTATATTTTTTTTTGAGCACATAAACAAACCAACATTGGCGCTTGATTCAGTATCTTAACCATTGTGGCAAATAGTATTGTTTTTAAAAATAAGTTACCAGGCTGGAACAAATAAACAGACTGCTTTATTATACGGAACCCTCGAAATTGGAATTACTGGTTTTCATTTATTTAAATAAAATATACTCTTATCAACTCTTAGTTATTATTTAATTATTGGAGACATTTCGATCTGTGCCAATCTTATCTTTATCAGGCTTTAAAATAATATTCAAAATAAATTTACAATCATATAATTCATATAATACTTTCACATCCACATATTTAGAAAAGAAAAATCGTCAACAACTCATCGCAAATAATTGAATAAAAAAATCATTAAAAAGTGAGGTCGACCTTTTATTTTAATTTATTGATTAAAAATATCTACAGCCATATATATCACTATAATTTATTGGATTTTTAAAAATGGAAATTAATAATAAAATAGTGAGATATTTCAAATGTGTAGGCCTTAATAATCGAGGCCAATGCTTAATGAATACATATAATGAGGCGTAATGCGAAACTTATCGGTGTTATATTTATATGTATTTATTATTAAAAAAATAGCAATAAAATTATCTAAACAAGGTTAATTGATCTTTTGTGGATTTTATTTTATTTCAAATAAATTTATATACAGTTCAAATCCACTAGTCTATTAATTTTTTGAAATAATTTATTAATTCTACCTAAAACTAGAATAATTAATTGGAATAAGTTTAAAAATAATTAATGAACAGACAGTAAAATAAATAAAGAGAATTTAATTAATGTTATTACGAGTATAATTGAATAGATATATGCATCAGTGGATTTTTCTTGTTTCAAGTTAAAATCCATTTTTCACAGCAAATCTGTCCTGTGACGTCATATCTTAAAGGGTTGCTTGCAAAAACAAGTTCTCATATTTCTTGGCTAAAAGCATTTTCATTTTAAGAGTGGTGGGTTTCAAAATCTTTCGAGCTGTTGACTAAAATAGAGATAATTTAATATTTCTCTTAGATTCAATGATCGACCGTGAATGTTTTTAATTAATTTTGAGATGTATTGAGTTTTTGGTTTAAAAAACACCTAAATCGTTAATTTATTATAATAAAAATTAAATGAAAAAATATATCATTTAAAAATCAATTTCTATACCATTTCAAAATCAAGTTGTCATAAATCAATCTTCAAATGAGACTAAACTATTTCAAAATGAGATTAATCAATTTCAAAATGGGATTAATTAAATGAGAATCGTTTGAATGCGAAAATGATTAATAATAATTAAAAATTAAAAAATAATTATAAGAATTAAAATCAATTATTACTTATCTATTTCTCTCCTCTAACCATAAATATGTTGCTTAAGTCAGATGTTCCCACTCACAGACACAGTCCGGTCACATTCGAATCATGATCGGATCATTGCATGTTGGCTCACTGGAGGAGCGATAAACCGATGGTCACGAACTGATCAGAGCCGATTTGTGAGCTCTTCACTTGCTGAATGCTTAAACCAATATCCTCTTTTAAATAGGCCTAATTAGATTTTATTTTTTTTATTTTTATTATATATTTTTTTTTTAATTCTTCTTATCCTTTCAATTTATAAAGAAATTATATATTAAACTAAAATTATTTTTACTTTTAATCCTTTCTTAAAAACACTTTCTTTTTTTAATTCTTAATAATTATTCATATTAATATAATTTAAAATAAATATATTTTTTTAATTACCTTAAATACTGGTTGTGAGTTAAGTTGTGTGGCGTCCGTGATCTGATTAAACAGTGTCCGTTGCTCTGAATCCAGCTTTATCTTGAAGGAAGACATTTTTTGGCCTTTTTATAACGATTTCCGTCATTATAAATTTATTTTTGCTTTGGTAGTAAAAATGATCGTTTATATCATATATTTATATAATATGGAGTCGCGAATGAAATTTTTTTATAAATCGCTAATATAAATGAAAATATAAAGATTTTAAAACTATAATTTTTTATGTACCATTTTTCCTATAAAACAAGGGAGCCTGTACGATAGGCTTTAAAAATGCTAAGGGGCTAATTTAGTTGCATAACCTCTAGGCTCTAGGCTATTATTTAAATCCTATATGATAATAGGGAGAAAGCAATTGGAATTAAAACAAAAGTTACTATATTCTCTACTCATTTAATAAATTGATAATGTTGAACTTAAAAGCACATTAGATCTCACTACTTTTAGGGTCGAAACCAATAAAAATATTTTTTTTTATCAAGTGGGGAGAGATATGCCTGTAAAAATTCATAAAGTAGGATTAATCTAATTAATATTAAAAAAAAAAATACTATAAAATGACTGTACAAATACACAATTTTTGTACCTAACGGGATTTTCAAACTACTGACCTTAAAATTATGAAAAAATATACTGATGTAGCCATCCACAAGACTTTACCACACACCTGGCATAAGAGAGAAGGCTCTTGTATTTAATATTTAATAAAATACCAAAAAGCTAACCTGGAAGACGCGTGGGTGAGAGCGCTATCTCTGGAACGTGCTGACTAGAGCTAATCCTTGCTGGAGGGTGTCGCTTTTGGGTTGCCGGGGCTCTCACCTGCAGTGGTAGGGGCCCAAGGAAGCATAGGGTGTGGACCTTTGACCCTGGAATAAATAATTGTAATATATAGTTATTGTAGAAACTTTTAATAGTTAAAAGGGAACTCTTATAAGTTTCCGATAGAAAAATCTATTACAATTTGATCAAACAAGTCTGAGCTTGTTTTCGATTCCAATTGCTAATAAAAGTAAATTTATCTTAATAAATGTAAGCTCGAACTAAAATACACATAGATTAAAAAAATTCCCTTTTAATAAATATTTTATATACGATAGCTATCTTTGCTTATTGGATTAAAGCTTTGTAAAATATACACGTGTAAATGAAATTGAAATATTATTATTAATACAAAATAAACTAGATATTCATTTTTGACCCCACACCCCAACCCCGTGTTGCGTGGTTAGTTTTTGCATTTTTAGTCTTCTATGGGCCCTCTGATTATGTATATAAAATTTCGCTTTATAAAAATATCTTTGAATTTCTTAAAGATTAATTTAATTAATATAAAATTTGGTTGAGTTTGTTCAAATAGCCTATATTTTTTTTGGCCCCCCCCCCCCCCCCAATAATATTTTCGTTATTATAGGTTAATTTTTTAGTATATTTCTTATTTCTTGTTTTTTGAGTATGAAAATATATTGGCTGTCAAAATGGGTTTTTGCCCGATGCCAAGAAATAAAAAAAAATATTAATTTTAATTTAAAAAAAAACAAACCTCGCCCCCTTAATTTTGGGTCGATATGCACCAAAATCTAATCAGCTCTTAATTTCAATGCACCAAAACTTCATGTGAAATTTGGTTTTGATATTCACAGTAGTTTTTGAGCTAGCTCGTCCGCAAAAACTTGGTAACTCACAGACTAACTAACAGACATTTTGAAAAAACAGTTATTATCTCGAAAAATGTAATTTTTTCGATTTTCACTTATTAGAGCTTGTTTGTATATCGAAATGCCATGGTTTCGCACAATTTTTTTAATCAAAATAGTTTCAGCCGTTTTTAATATCTATATTTCAAAAAAAAACGAAGCCAAAAAAACTCCTTTTTTCATGCACGATTACAATACTTGACCATACCCTGTATGGCAAAGTAATATACAAATGGATTGATCGTTCTCTTTTTGAAAAAATTGAAGTACCATTTTGGGAGATATGTAGAAGGTATAGTAGAACCCTTTTTGTGTGCCCGACTAGTACTTGACCGCTTTTGTCTCTTTCGCCTTTTATGAAGTACCTAGTGGTGGGCGGTGTTTTGATTTTCAAAACGGAACTGAACGAAATCGAATTTCCGTCCTCCCATTTCGCCCCCCCTGTGCCTAGTGTCGAGGGTTAATCCTTGTCTAGTGGGATGCTGTGCCATTGGTCCCTGGACCACCTGGTTCATGTTGACCCCTCCGCGGAGGGGCGGCCCCTCCTCCGTCTTCCCACCCTGGCGCCGCGGCAGGCCTTTCGCTCGCCGCGGTAGGCGCTCCGTTCAGTGTGTGCGCAGCAGTGAACCCCACCGTGTCTCAATCCGGACACCGGGGAATCCCATTCGCGAGTGTCGTTGTCGTTTCTTTCGCTGACCATTGCGAGACACGTGTCATCAGTGTCCTATGACCCCTCGCTTGTCATGTTGACGGCATCCCGGCCCCAAAGGGGAGCCGGACCCCAGGAGGGCATCGACCACCTGTTCCTTTTGCCGGAGAGGGTCTTAGGCATGGATAGTGCCACCCTCCGTCAAGATCTCGCCGGTCTTGACTTTAATCTGCACCTTCTGCAGACGGCGCCTCAAGGCAACGTCTGGCTAGGTGAGACTAACATCCTCACATTTATTATTTTTTTATTCACCCTCTCAAAAAATCATACAATTATAATCCACTCTTCTTAGATACTTATTTTCAATTTTGAGGGATGCAAATATTTTTTCGAAAAGAAAATCAATATTTAAAAGAAATACTATTGCTATAAATAAAAATAAAAACATGTAAAAATCTAATATTTTTTAAAAGAAATTTTTCAGTTTGGATATTAATATATATATATAAAGATTTTTATATGTTTTTATTCTCTTGAATATAATTTTTTATTAAACATTACTCACATCTTACATTTTTTTTCTTTTACTTTACAATATTTATTTAAAATTTATATATTGTCAAACTGTGACATTTCGACACTTAATTTGTGTCATCATAAGCCTAAAAATGGATATATGATATTTTTTGGGTTTACACTTATATTGTGCCTAAACTAGATAATTTCTTAGGGGACATAGGGTTTTAATTTGTGCATGTTAATTCATATTAAACTTTGAATTTTTATGTATTTCCTCTTTATGTCGATTTTATTTAAAAACAATAATTCTATATTGTTATGTGATTATTTTATGAAGAAATTTGTAAATCAATGAATTTTCGAAACGTTATTGATTTTTTGCAAGTGAAATTTCAAATGTGAGTAAATTATTATTTTTTTTTTTATTTTAAAGTTTTGGCAGAAATCAAATTACCAAAACTACCCCATTAATTTAAGAGGACTTTTCAACAATTGTTATTTTTTTTTCTAAATTTGAAAATTTACAGATTTTTTATTCTCTATAAATTTTATAAGAGAAAAGCTAGCTATCTAAGCTTGTTTTCGAAACATAAATTCGATTCCCGGGCGCTCCATTTTTTTTTTTTTTTTTGATTTTTGTTTTAAACAAACAAACGAATGCAATAAATAATTCGAATGCAAATATTTTTCACAACACTCTGGAATATTAAAAATATATATCAAATTAAAACACTACTATAACAAATGAATTCGATTCGGTTTAAATAAAATTCTATTATTCTCATTCCGCTTCTGATAATAAAATTTAAATAAATGGAATATTTTCCTTTCTTACTATATGTACGTAACTATGTGTTTGCATAAGAGGCTTATTGAAATTTTTGAACATAATAGTTGCAAATAGTTTTACTTGTATACTTTCTATTACTACTTTTATTTACTATACAACGATTCTAAAAAGGTTGATTGATTTAGTTATATCATTATACTTAAATCGATTTAACGAACTTATAGGTGTTGCACCATTTTTCATCTTTATAAAAAAAATATCGGCTGTTTCTAGAATTCCACAGTGATCTAAAATTAAAAAATAAATATTCTTGAATTCGTGTATTAAAATTTAAGAATTATATTTAAAAAGTGCCATAATATAGAAATAAACTATATTAAAAAATAATTTTCCTAAAAATTTTAACTAGACCACACGGTATAAATATCTAGAATTCTAGACTATCAAATCAAATTAGCAATTTCGTAGATATTTAGAAAAATACTAAACAAATAATACTGGAATAAAGTACTAATGTTTGCTAACCTATATTATATATCAATGAGTAAATAGCATTTAATTTTATTAGAAAAAATATTGGTTTTTTCAAACTCATTTGAATCGGATGAACGGCACAAAAAAATAGCAGGCGTAAAAAACGAGGTACATACATACAAACCGACATACGCACAGAGTCATTGAAATACTGAGTTATTTCTGACAAAAATCTTATATCTTCAAAATCTGAAAAATTTTTACTTTCAATCCAACCATGTGGTTAATATTTTTCATTTTATGCCCATGTGAGATTGTTTAGCCGAATGACCGAAACCAATAAAGTTTTGCCCGGGATAATTTGTATTCCTACACATACTTTACAAGTTGGGCTCACTCCAACAGAATGCAATGCATTTAAAGAAGCTTTCAAGGGGATTATCGACTTAATTTATTTCTTACAAGCAATTGTCCTGATAAGATCTTTAAAGAGGAAAAGGGCGGAGACGTGTCTGTCTGTCTGTCTGATAGATATCCGGATCTCAATTAGGCATTTAAGCCAAGCTTACTTGAAATTCGCTTCTAGACATTAAAACATTGAAAGTCTTCCCATCACAGATTGATTCAATAATTTTTTTTTGATCATATCAAGTTGATGTTGGTGCTCTCACCTAGTAATAAATAATAGTAGGTAATAAGAAAGATATAGATTCAATAAATTATTAGTTTTTCACGAATCCTATACCCTTAAAATTAAATTTTAATAAATTTATATTCTTCTTTCTTGTGAAAATACTTTTGGGTTACGATTTAATGAAAAGGTAAATAAATTGAAAGTTTTTTTGCCGAGGGTAGTAGAATTTTTATATATTGAACTAGACAATAAAAGTCTATAGTCTCGTTATAAATAAAATTTATAATTCCAGCAGAGGAAACACTCTTTTATTGTTTCCTTCAAAAAGGTTAATAAATACAGTATTTATTAATTAATAGAATTTCGGATCCATTTAATAGCTACATCAAGTTTGTTTAAAAATCCATCACATTTTTATTTATTTTAATTATAAATATGATTATTATAGACAACGTTTTGGATTTCGATATAATAGGATATTTAATAAGAAATGTATTAATTCTATTAAATGCCGTTAATACCTATCTATATTTGACATTGATTCTAGTTTATTTTATTTATTTTTGAAGTTTCGAATCATATTCGTTCAGCATTTGATTATATTTATTTCGTTAAAAATTAAAATTAATATAATCGACAACTTTTCGGTCACTTTTTCTGTGATTAATGTGTTGAGACCTAGTTGAATTTAATTATTTCTCACTATATTTATTAAAATAATCACAATGATTTTATTTTGTTGAAATGTATTTAAAAAAGTTTATTTTCTGTTCTCATTTTCACTTGATAACATTAAACAAAAAATGTTTTTTATTCTAAAATGATTAATTATAATTACAAATATTTGATGATGTACATATTTTAAGACAATTCAAAAGTAATTAATAAATTCTGAAAAATTGACATATCTAATAGAAATAGATAATGTCCCAAAGTGATGATAATTGATAACTGTTTATTTTTATTTATATATTTTTTTCTTGAGAAAATGATTATGGAATCTTATCATTGCACATTATATCTTTTATTTTCGTTCACAGTATGACTGTTTCCTTATAATGTAATAAATATTTTATTTAAGTATGAATTTTCCCTGAATCTTGACTTTTTTATAATACTATATAGATTGGTCCAGATTAATTTGTCGCAACGCCGACGTAATGCCTCCGACAGGGAGCGCCGTCGGCATATTTGCGGCAAATTTGAAATATAATCGTAATTTGGACTCGAATTTTGAAATGAAACACTCCAAATGATTTTAAATTAAGAAACATTAAATATATTGATAATTATTTCTCCTCCCCGCCCCCCTCACCACTCAAAAATTAAATATTCAATTTGCTTTTCTTTGCGCACAGAAAGAGCGCACGCCCGAGTTTCTCATGGCAATACTGGAGCAGCCTGTCATACAAACAACACCTGATCTCTTTAAATATTTGGAGCCTTATATCGATTATCGATCCCAAATTTAAAAAAAAAAATATAATATAATTCTCCTCTTCACACGATCCCACTTATTTAAATAAATCTACATATTTCCACATAAAAAATATCACAATGCTGTAGATTATAGAAATAAGAAATACTCCCAGATTTATATCTAGATTCTCATTTCTGTAGCTGTGTCAGGACGAAACTGAGGCGAAACTTTTAAGAGAGTATGTATTTTCGGGAGTTTACATGTATACATTTAGAGTGTGGTTTTTTAAGAGGAATAAAATTTTTGACCCAGACGCCGCCCGCTAGGCCACCAGCCCGGAGGGCCGAGCTTCGAGGGCTTGCCGAAGGCACGCACGAAAAGCTCGTTTTAAATAATAGATAAATAATCAGCAGAAAAATTAAAATACCTTTATCTTTCCCTATTTTCTAAAAAATTTATCTCTCGTGCGAATAATTGCTAATATAAATAAAAATATGTAAATAATCTGTAATATCGAATAAATTTTTTATGGATTTACACCAATAAAATGTAAACTAGATAATTTCTTAGGAAAGTGCGCCATTGGATTTACTTCAGTGCATCTTTATTTATTATAAACTCTGTATTTTAATGTATTTTCCCAAATCTTCGTCTATCTGACCACACACGCTACTCAGTAAACTGTGTTTATATTATATAATTAAAATTTGGTTAGTTTAAATTTTTTTTGAAATAATAATTTAATTATGATTTTGTTCTTTTTTGTGTTTGCACGGCGAAGAATCTAAGATCATAATTTTTCTAGTGTCAAAATTTTTTTATTTCAAAACCACATAAATTTAAATTTTGTAATTTCTATCTACAAAACGCCAGGTATAAAAATGCGAAAAAATTGCCAGATCCAGAAAATATTGCCAAAAGTTTGTACTTTTTCCTCTGATTTTCATTTGGATTTTTCTGAGATAGATTTTTTAGACAGGAAGACAAACAGATCATTAGCTTTAAGGTTATTTTGGGTCCCTGAAAATGACAAAACGCTAGTTTTGGTATGTGAAAGTTTCATCGATATTATTGAATTGCTTTTCCGAAGATGCCATACCATTATTTAATTTATTCTAAAACTATAAGACAGAGTAATCACTAATCAGATTCAAGTCAGTTTTTCGAATTTTTAAAAAATTTTGAATCTTACTATGCCTTACTGGAGGCTAAAGCACCTAACATAGTAAATTCAATTTTTAATTTACGAAAGGTACTACATAAGTTTGTCACCCTTCAGGAATCGAACTCGCGTGCTAAAAAATTCATCCGGGCAATCGACAATAGTTTGAGGCAAATTGATTTGAAAACTTTTTAGATAACTCATAGTAAATAATACATCTTGGGCTACGGAATCAGTACCTCACTTAGCTAGAGCTTCATAGAGAAATTTGAACTCCTGGATTCGAATACCGGTTGATCCCGGCGAATATAAATTTCTTACTTCATTTTCTTCTATCTCCTATCTTAGATAATATTCATAAATTCATATTTAAATTTTAAAGTATAATTGATTATTTCACTAAATGTAACTTTCAAATTTATTATTTAAATTTCGAAATACAGCAAATCAGAAAATATTTCCAATGGTACATTTTTATCCATAAATAATTCATTCTATTATCTGTATAAAATGAATATAAAGCAAATAATATGTTTCGACATCTGCTGTTAGATTATCCGATTATTTGATTATTTCACTTGCTAGCAATTCACTCGTTATCTAATTATATATTATTATTACTAATGTTATGATACTTGATGATTGATTCATTACTCGTTGGCTAGAATCAACATTACATGTTCAATCATTCCAAATGAATCCGAACCACCCCAGGCAGATAGCCAGCAAATTTACTCGAGAGAAAACAAGGGTGGATCTATAAATGGTGGGGCTGTAAAAAGTAATTGAAATATATGATACCAATTACATTTGTTATTGGGAACTTGTAAACGGTTGCATTACTTAAAAATATTTGTCTCTACTATGCCGTTAATTATTTGTTTTTAGCGTTCCGTTTAAAAGTAAAACGAAACCCTATTATTGTCGCTACAATCTCTCCTCTAGAGAATTGTAGCTCGTAAACTAAATTAAATACGAACTTGCAATTTACAATTTATATGTATTAATTTTCCCGAAATCAAGACATTAGGTAGATCAAGAAAATTAAATACTAAATATGCTTAGATACATAGGTACATTCTGGTTTTGGTTTTAAGATTTTTTCTAATAGTTTGCAGGGCAAATAAAAACTAATTATTTATTTATTCCTTCATACAAATCCATATATCTCTATTAAGTTTTAGTATAAACATATTATTACAATTATACCACATTTTACATTAATGCATTAGAATAATAATTAGAAGAAAAAGTATAAACTTTTCAAGACTGGATACGATTTCCAAATTCTAGTGAATTAAAGAGGGTTAAAGGTTATTTATGGTTTCTCAGCTCTTATTCCATTGTACAAAGAAGAAAATATTCTCTATTTAGTTGACAAGTCTTTCACTACGAACCAACTAACCAACACCGCATTCCTTTAGTTTGATTTTCACGGTTTTGAAATTTTTTTTTAGAACCAAGGATTTCATTAGTGTAGCTTATTACTACATTCTACAGCCTCTTCAGAATAAATTTTTGATCAAATTCATTGAACATATTAAACGATTGGGAAAAATTACAAAATTTTGATTTTACCATTGAACTTCTCCAGAAATATAAACAGAAATGTTATGTATTGACCATTTAATTAATTATTCCTCCTAAAGCTAAATCTGTTCTAAACCAAAAAACCTTCTCAAACTATCAACCTAACCATCATAAATTCCGATTTAAAAAAGAATTTTGATCTAATCAAGGAAAACTTGAACTGAAATGAAATTGTTTATTTTTATTAAATAAAAGATCAGACACAAATTAAATACACTTTCGTTTAAGTTTTAATTAGGGGGTCGGGTAGACTAGGGGTTAGCATGTCAGCCTGCTATAACCAAATGGACCCGGGTTCGAATCCGACTCGAACCATCCGGCTAAAACCTAACCCCGGGTGGATAAAAACAAATTTAATAAAAAATAATTAGTATCGTAAATTGGCTTATGGCTAGAAAGGCCGAAAAAAAAGTTTTAATTAATCCAAAATTTTTAAATTTACAACATTCACCCCAGATCAAATTAAATAAAAATCACTTTGGGAATTTAGATTAATTCTAGGGACTAGAATAGACTCATCCGAAATGAATGCAAAAGGCCAAGGCTTTTTCGATCAACGGGTCAAATCTTTATTTTGTTGACGAGAAAGAAAATCGAGCGATAAGGCTTATACGAACATTTCATCTAAATCTGAACCTTGAATGAAGCTACAGAGAAATATAATAGAGAAAATATATTTCTTTATCCATTACTAAATATATGGAATCCTATACAAATATTTTTAATAAATTTACTTAAAAATTACAATTTTAAATTAATTGAAACTTTTATTTGTTTGTGTAGTTCATAACACCATCAGGTGATTTATAGATCAAAACTAATTTTTTATTCAAAGTGTTATTAACATTATATCAAGTTGGCTTATAATATTTTTGCCTTTTTTTACTCAGATGAAATCATTTCAAATTTCAAAAATATTATAAACTCAAATTGATATAATGAACCATTTCTACATGGCTATTTAAATAATCTTGGAGAAAATTAAATTGAAAAAAATTATCTCTTTTATTTCTATAATTTTTAACGCGAAACAAGTTAACTAACTCATAGTAAATTAATATTTCATAAAATATATTATTTACTCTTATCTTTATGAAAATTAAATTTGTCCAATATAGTTTCCTGAAGATGTATACCTACCTTGAAAGACACGAATCGTTAATAATTTAAATTATATTTAAACTCCTCCAATTTAATCATATCAGGAGGTGTTTAAATATAGTTTAATAATAGTCAATCCACGACATTAGCTGCGAAAAATGAATAAAGAATGGATTAAATCGAATATAATTTCATCTTCATATAAGCATTAAGCATATAAGATATAAATACTGATATTGGTAGCTTTAAAATTACTATAGAAAATCAAGAGAGATGGTCAACTACTAGATCCGAGATGTTATAGATTACTTTTTTCACCCCTTCGGGAATTGAACTGGAATGCCAAAAATACAATCCGGACACTTGGCTTGTCCACCGAGGTGCAACCACATCTGGCATATAGCACGCTTAAATTTTTTCCATTGAGGTAATCGAACTTATTCATTAAAAAATTTCGCGGTCACTTGATTCTAAATACAGCCAAACTATATAAACTGCTGTTCAAAATTATCGCATCACTTTAATATAAAATGGAAACTGATCATATTCGTTTTAACATTGAAAATTATTTAATTTATTTTAAATACTTGTTGCAATAAGTAGTAATTTATATATCTAATATTTGTGTACGTATAGTATTTTGTGTTATTAATTTGTATATTTGTAATAAAAAATGAAGTAATAAGAAATTCAATCCAACACAGTTGGATTTATAAAAAAAAAACATATATTAATAACCATACGATATTATTGAACAACAGTTTTTTTTTTTTATAATGATATTGATACAAGAAGAAGTTGCACCAAGAAGGTACAACCTCTGTAGTCCTTGGTGGACCCTTGTAACGTGAAGATAAGGGGAGATTTAGGGATTGGGTAGCAGTCGAAGGTATCTGTGGACGCTGGTATTGAAAGATTGAAGGTTATAAGTTGCTGGAAAGACGGTCGGGGGAAGAGAGTTCCAGTCTCTAGATGTCATAGGAATAAATGAATTGGCGAATGCGTTTGTTCGATTAGTATCTAGTTTAAGCGCGTAGGGGTGTTGAATTTTAGAAAATCGTGTATTTCGCGCAAATGAAGCCTTTCGTGGGATTATCGATTTTATTTCGTCAGAACAAAAGCCATGGCAATATCTATAAAAAAGGGAAAGGGAGGAGACAGATCTACGATGGGCTAGGGAGTCGAGAGTGTCAGTTAATCTAGGATCGCCTATCAGTCTGATAGCTCGCCTCTGAATTGCATCTAAGGTATTAAGAGAATACTTGGAGGCCCCTCTCCACAAATGCGAGCAATATTCAAGACAGGGGCGAATTTGAGCCTTGTATAATATAAGGAGTTGAGTGGGGGTGAAAAATCGTTTGGGTCGGAAAAGAAAGCCAAGCTTACATGCTGCAGCTTTTGCTACTGAGATAATATGGTCATTCCAAGAGAGGTCAGAATCAAACGTGACACCTAACATTGATATTTTATTACGGAATTCCAATGAGCTCGAATCAAAGGAAATGTCCGGAAGGTTATCTGCGCGCCTAGAAATTAGGCAGCATTGTGTTTTGCTAGCATTAAAATTTACCAAATTGTGGGATCCCCATTTTTTAAGCATGCTTAAATCTGAATTTATTGAGGAGGCTATGTTTGCGCGATTGTCCAGTAAGGATTGAGCGTTGTTCAGGGTGCTATCGTCAGCGTAACAATGTATTGGATTGGAGGGCAGATTTAATAGGTCATTAATGTAGATAATAAAGAGCGTGGGAGAGATGACTGAGCCCTGAGGAACTCCAGCATTAGTATTAAAGGACGAGGATGATATTCAGTCAACCTCGACTTTAATAGAGCGGTTTGAGAGAAAGCTCTCAAGCAACTTGCAGAGGCTCGGGGGGGGGGGGGGGGTCAAATGCAGGTAATTTAGCAATAAGATTTTTGTGCCAGACTTGATCAAGAGCCTTTGAAATGTCTAAGCCTATTACGAAAGTCTCTTTACCAGTCTCTAGTGCTTTATTCCAAATATGAGTTATATATATGCTAAAATATCGCCGGTGGACCGAAATTGTCTAAAGCCGTATTGACTATCATGGATTAGTTTATTAGATTCTAAATGGTGAAGAAGTTTATTTTGAATCGAATATTTTGAAGATTTTGATTTTTGAAAATTTAAAAAATCGAATGGCACTGGAATGACTACGGCGAATATTTTCTTTATTCTCTAGTTTAATTTAATTTAATATAAATACTTTTTGAAAAAATGAACTTTGGCTGATTTAGTCTTCCGAAGATATGCTCAGACATGGGAAAAACGTAAATTTAAATAATCTTAAGAAAAGTAACTTTATTCAATATAATATCCTAAGAATCCGGACTTACAAGTACTTTTCGTCAGCAACCCATTTCCTGGATATTCCTATAGTTTGCTCAGCCATATTTATCTTCTAGGATGGGATGCAAGAGTTAATCTTGACTCATAGATGTACCTTCTTCCATCCCTATCATTAAAAAATTGTAATTATGATATTGTTCGTGGTCGTAACCCTCTCTCTTTTGATTTCTTTTCATCATTGTATTTATACATATATATATATTCTTTTTTGTTGTTATTATTTCTGTCAATTTCTTAATACCTCATTGTTCTCTCGAACAAGACCGGAACACTTTTGTTTCAAACCGAATCTCCCCTCTCTTTCTGTTAAAATCTTAGTTAAAATTCTATCATAAGAAATTTTTTTTTTAATACTAGAAGGAGACTGTAATTAAGCTGCGTGGGTGTTGACAGATCCACTTGATCACCCTTCACATCTCTGGGTGGGCAAAAGGCAAAAAATGAATCCAATCTTAAGACTCTATCGACTTAGAATAAACGACTCCCTCCCCTTCGATTAAATTTAAAAAATTTAAATTCTAACAGCATCGACCTTCTTAAAGAAGAAGAAAAAAAAACTTTCTCAAGCAACGCCTTCAAGGGAGGCGAAGAGACACAATTTAAGGAAAAGAAAAACGATCCCTGCGATAATTATAATCATTTCTCTTTTGATGAGCGATAATATGCGAGGCAATCTATTCGTTTCGGCAGTGATTGAATGATTTATTCTATTAGGATTTTTACCTCTTTCTTATTTTGGATTAATCGCCTTTAAATTATAATATTTAAATTGGATATATAATTACATAATTCATTTATATTTTGTCAGGCTTACAGATAATCGAAGAAGGAAAATAACTATTACATTGAAATATGATGAGATAAAGATTACTAGTCAAATAGTATTCGCGAATATCAATCAGCAACAGCTAGAGGCGCTCGGCGAATAACAAACATACACATGACGAGAAATGATGTTATTCACTGATAGCTATTGGTGATAGATGTCAAAGAAGTGAATTTGCATTGGATTATCATTACCTTATTAATTCCATATATATTGAATAAATATCACTTCTGTCGTTATTATTTTTCTCGGCACGATCGGGTGTCAAACAAAGTATTTAATTCACCTGAATTTTCTTTTTGGGTCGTTGTATTTAGAATTGCCTCAAACGTGGATGAATTCGTTTTTAATGATTAAAATTTTATAACAAAAAAAAGTAGTAGAATGTAAATATGAAGTTTTTTTGCATCTTTTTTCTTTCGATTTTCTTCTCTCGTTTCACGACTACGGTAAGTTTAAATTGATATCAAAATTTCGATTTTTAGTTTTCACCACAGACACTACTTTTTGTTACGGTTTAAATTGGAGAATAATATTCCATCACTTTGTAAGCTTTTTTGCTTGCTCTTAGATAAATTTTAAGGACGGATATATTAATTAGCTTCTGCCTTAACTTTCTTATAATGACTTAATAGTTAGTGAAATATTCTCAGTTAATAGATTCTTATTTTAACCTTCTCCATCCAATTTAATAAGGATGCAAACAATCTGAATAATATTAAATCTGTCCTTATTTTTTATACAAAAACCTATCTATATACTAAGTGTGCTTTATATAATATTAATTATTTCAATTATAGTTTTAGAATTTGCGTTTTTAACCATTAAAATATGGTCTTTTATATTTTAATATGGCTAGAAAGTGCTATTTTTCAACCTGAAAGCGTCGCAAAATTTAAATATAGTGAGTGTATACTGGTTGACTACATACAAGGGGCTAATCAATGGATGCTCTTAAAATGTTTCCATCATTATTAATGTCTTTTTGCGCGCCCTTATACAAATTTAATTTTTAAAACTCATACAATTGGACTATAAAAATGCTGCAAAAACTAAAGTTCAGTATATACCATATTTATTATTTTCATGTTTTTAAGAATATTTAATTAAAATAGTTATAAAATTAAAATTGTAAAATTGATATTTTATTAATTATTTAAAATTTTAGCTTAAGACCATATACAAAATAACTCAAATATAATAAATATTTTTTTTTGCTTTCACTTACAATTGAAGCATGTAGAATAAAATCGTACCTATTGCATTCACTTTCGGGAGGTCCAATTTTCGAAGACTTCTATATCTAATACTATAAAAGTTATTTCACTCTGACAACCCCAAGCGATAATATTGGATGCCCTTCAAATATAGAAACTGAATTTAGAAAAATAAAACAAGTTGTGTGGGAGTCAGAGCCAAAACTAACCCGATAGTTCATTGATGTATGTGTGCATTTCTATATCTCAGGATCAGAGTAACCAAATTCAAAACTTAAACTAGGAATTAAGGTTTTGGTCAAAATCAACATACTCCTTATATTCGTTTATTTATTAAGCTTTCGACAAATTTATTGCCTACATATCGTCGCTGATCTTACAAAACCTCGTAAGTCCTAAATTCATAGTTTGCCAGAAAACAAGAAAAACCATTTTAAACACGAATACAAACAAATACAATGTAATATTTATTATTTGCCCCTAGCAAAATATCTAATAAGAACGTATTTTTTGTTGCTTTTAATTTCAAACCTGTAATAATTATATTATCTTAAAAATTAAATAATTAAAAAGACACCAAGACAAAAACCAGGGTAAAAATACTTGTTCTGGGTGAGTTTGGAATTTTAAAATACTTTCAATTTTGACAATTTTAACTCTTTATTGAAATCAAGATATTTCGGTACATAATTGTCTACAAAAATTTTATCAAATAAAACTTAAATCAATATGGCATCAGAGTAATGAAATGGAAAAAGGAATTTTTATTTCTTTTAAAATCAAATTTTTTGGCAATTTAAATTTTAATTATGCTTCGCCATATAATCATCAATAAATCATTTTAGTAGCATCATTTTTTTCTTCCTGATTATATTCGTAAGTTGATAAGAAAATTAAAGCTATTGGAATACATTTTAGAAATTAACAAATTAAACTGAACTGATGAGAATAGATTACTGTAATTATTTTTTAATGATTGACTTAGATTTAGGGTGGATAAATATTATAATCTCTATAATTAATCTGGATTTGCAAAGTAAGTAATTTATATTTAATTTGATAGGGAATGTGGGTTGATTACTGTATGGTAGTAATCAACACATTTACAAAACTAGAAATTTGATTTTATTAGCTTAATTTGTTTAAAAAGGTAAAAAAAAAATAGAGAATGTAAAAAGGCTTTGTCTTTGTTATGAAGATTAGATTTTGAGATTTGTTTAAAAAAACAACCAATCAGAAAATTAATTACAATTTTCAATAAAATGACATTTCGAAGATTATATTTCTGATATCTTTATATTTATTTTGAGGATCACATGACTAAAGTTCATTTTCAAGTATGATATTTTCCTGACTGTGCTATACCTATAGATTATGTTACTTATTTTGTTTATTGGGCCTCCAAGGAGCCTCTTACAAAGATAAAAGACCATTATATAAATTTATTTACAAACTTTTTACACTTTCAGCTTCAGAATAAATTAATTCAGATTCAGAGCGGGTGGCTGAGAGAGGCAGGATTAATCCTGACTCACATTTCACTTTTCTTTTTTTTATTTGTATTTACAAAAAATAATCATACGCCACCCTCTCTATATGTTCTTCTGCTGAAAGTGTAAAAATTAAGGAGAGATCCCCTCATCGCCCTATATGTCAAATCGTTTATTGTTTTTTGGGATATACCCAGGGCGATGAGGGACTCCACCGCTTTATGCCACCGCACTCTCTTCCACGAGAGTGTGATGGCCTCGAACCTGACCGAGCCCGCCCCGACGCCAAATCGCTCCGCAATATTATCCACCAGACTGGAGTTGCCCCTATATTTTTCTATTTTGTTTCGGTGGGCAACATCCAGTCCTGCAAGCGCGGAGACGATCTGGACGTCCAAAACCTACACCACCCCCGACGCATCCTTTGCGACGATGTCTGGCTTTCTATTGCTCTCCGAGCTGGAGTACAAGTACTCCAACTCGACACGCATTCCCTTTTTGACAAATCGTCGGCGAGACATCGTACAACAGTGGATGAGGAAATCAGAAAATTCTAAATAAGTAAAGATCAGAATGTTGTAGAAAGTTTCTTCTTGCCCCAAAATGTTTGCTTATAAAAAAGTTTACAATTTCAGTTTTCTACCTCCAAAATTTCCGGATGGAAATGCGTATTTAAAAAAATCGAATTGTTAAATAGAGATCTTTTCAATGGCTGTAGCTAATGAGATAAAATTCCACACACCAGTTTGTACTTTTTAGTTGTGTCTTTATATCTACCAAGTTTTAGATTTCTTGGAGAAACTCCAAGTTGGCAAAAAATTTCTATGCTTATCTTTAAATATTCTCAAAGTGTACCGAGTATTGAACAAGTTAACACCTCATAAAAATATTATAGTGAAATCTTAGACTTAAGACAATTTTCAAATTTCAGACCTAATCAAAGTCACTACTAGAACCCTTAACTCGATTTATATTCACTGGTGCCCAATTATACTTTTTAATTAAAAACGAGTGAGTTTTTCAAAATAAATTTTGTCTTTTTTTTGATATATAGACACTTAGTACTTATTTTCCAAATTTACCAAATTATTCCCAAGAATTTAAAGATCTTATTAAATATAGTATGTTTTATTTCATTTCACAAGATTCATCTCTAGAATTAAGCCAACATCCCGGAAAGCAATTTTTGCAGAAGGGGGAACGTCATTCCTTCTGACATGCAATAAAAGAAATGTAAAATGATTTTGATTCTTAACCTTTAAATTCTTGCTAATAGGTACTTTTTAATGTCCATTAGAAATGTATGAAACTTGAACAAATGCCATTCACTAGCATCATTTTTTTTTCTCTCTCTCTCTCTCTGTTTGTCTGAGTGTCTGGATTCGCTGAGCGTACCAAGTAATTTATAGTCACTGAAAGTGTTCAGCTTAAGAACGGTTACGGCCTAGAACTTCAGATAGTAATGGAGCTCAAGTGCGACAGTCGTGATGTTGTAATAGCTTGACCATTCTGATCACTTTTCTAGGGATTTTATCAAGCTCTGTGATTAAAATTCGTACTCGAGTAGCTGACCTAGAAGAGTTAAAGAGGAGGAGCAAAGCTGCTATTTCACCAATCGATGCGGATATTCTGCACCGAATGTAGCTGGAATATCGCCTAGACATTTTACGCGCATCCTATGACGCACAAACATCCATTCTTTTTAATAATAGTATTCCATAATAATAAAAAAAACTATAGATGATTTATGGAACTTCATCTGGATTGGTCTATTGACTTTTATTAATATTTACTATACCCAGTCTAACTTATTCTAACATCATGTAAATTTTAGTCATGCACGATTGTCTTTTACAAACCTCCTAAAATTTTTCATATTACATATCTCGAAATTTGAAAAAAAAAAACTATCAAGCCTCCACCAAAATTTTCTTCTAATAAATCCTACATTTAGGCACTAGAAATAAATTTATCTTCATGTTTTGTTTATCAATAGTTAATTGAAAAGTTTTTGTTTTCCCGAGAGTAGCAGAGTTGTTGATTCAGAAAGAGAAACAAAGAGGTTGTCCTCTGCTTGATGCAAATAAACATACACACATATATATCGAATAAATAATATATATATACAGATATATCATCTCGATATATATGTGTGTATGTTTATTTGCATCAAGCAGAGGACAACCTCTTTGTTTCTCTTTGTTATCAATAGTTATTTTTTTCTTTTTAGTCAGGTTAATCATTTGGGAAAAAGTTTTGTGTCATATACTGTTAAAATTTTCTAGGGGCTGTTTACGAAGTTTCAATTTCTAATTCTAAAGTAATTTTCACGATAAAGTGATTTGACTCAAACTATATATTAACTATCTTTTGAAAATGACTTTAGAATTAGAATCCCAAACGTCATGAATAAAATTTCTCTGTGGCTATCCAATCTGAAAAGGTCTTTGATTCTATTCGAAGTTTTAATTCAGTGAATTATATATTTTTGAAATTTTATTTATTAATTTTTGTTTTTTCGAAATTACGTCTATTTTTCTCTTTTTTCATTGGAACAAGATTTAAGTATACGTATTACAACATTTCTTTTTATTCTACCTATTCTTTTTGTAATATTCTAATTTTTAAATCATTAATACTTTAAAATTATAATTAGATACTAGTTAAATTTTTTTGTGCTTGCCCTTAACTCCAAGTTCCTTGCCCCTTGAAACTTTTGTGCGTTTATAATACCTCAAAAATGCCAGAAATAAGAAATTTAAAGATTAAGTTAGGTTAAAACCAAAGTGGCTATTGCAAGGTTTTGGTTCAAGTCAGCACAATGAATATACTTTACTACCTTTTTATTTCAAAAGTTTTAGTTTTTTTGTGATGTCCAATAGAAACTCAATTAAGTGTTCAGGCAGGATCTAGTCAATTATGTAAACTAGACTAAATCCTTAAAATATAACACTCATTTACTTAATCGATTTTTACTTTCAACATTTTTTTATTCTTAAACTATTTAATACATTTTTTTGTAATTATAATATCTCTCTTCAAAAAGCAACGACAATAATAATAATATTTTAATCATAAATTAGTATTATAAATAAATAATTAACGAATCAAAACTGAGAATCATTTTCTGTATAGTCTTGAATTTCCATATTCAATATTTGTCTTTGCTTTGATATAATTCACTGATGAATACGAAAGTTATAATAATACAAACAAGAGAAAGATTTGATGAATAAATAAAACAACATTTATAAACAAATAAATAAATTTAGATCTCGTTTAAATAAATAAATCAAGTTGGAGGAAGTGAATTGGAAGTGAAACATGAAATTTACTTGCATGTGACAAACACACACACCGTCACATATATTGTGTAACTGACTCCTTGGAGTTATAAATCATACTTGGTTGAGTGTTTCTGACTTGTTCATTATATGAGAGGTGTGGGAGGTTTCGCAAACTAATTTCGTAGATTTTTTTATCAAACCGCTATGTACATACTCTCTAATATGATCAAATAAGCGGTTAGGTGTTCCGGACTATTTAACCACCACTAGTACACCTAGCTAGTTTTTTTTTCGTAGTTTAAAATAAAATTTGGAGAGAATCCAGAAAAAATGTTAAAGTCAAATGTCTCGACATTCCGGAGACAAAAGACACTGCGTTTTCATCAACCCCTTACCCCTGAATCACCCTCTTTTTAAACCTCCCACCAACCCTCCCCATTTTAATTAAAGACCTGAAAGGTTAAACTAAAATACCACGTTCAAATGAAATCATAGCATTTCTCTCTAAAAGAAAAAATTATAAATTAAATGCATGATCAAATAATTGAAAATTCTATTTCACTACCTTTTTTCTCTAGCTGCAAAAACCAATATTCATTTATTGGTTTTCTGACTTTCTATATGTTCTAAGAAAATAATATTTTATATTTCATAATAGTAAAAGATCACAATACTTCTACATTATATTCTATAGAATATACTCGTAAATTTGAAAATAAAAATGCTTTGATAATCCTAAACAGAAATATAAATTGGCTCATCTATTTATATCTGAATGCAATCAAACGTAACTTCGAAGAATATCACAAGAGATTGTCATCTATTAGATCCGAGATGGAAGGGATTATTTTTAATTATATGTCAGAAGGGTTATTTTTAAATAGTATTGTATTATTATCTTTTTAAATTTACTCATTAAACCGTTAAATTTTACAAATGAAGATTTAAATCTCTTAGTGAAATATTCAGTGCGATGTGAAACATCATACATATTACCTATGTGGGAAGGGTTCACCTCACAGTGGGGCCAATTGACCCGGATGGCTACTATTGAAACCCCGGGAGGGTAAGAAAGAATCCTTCTGATATATAATTAAAAATAATCCATTCCATCTTGGTACTAAAATAGATAACAAATTTTTGTCATTTTCTTAGAAATATAAAGTTTATTTCCCTCGACAATTTGAACTCCTATATGTAAATAGCTCCATTACAGAGATTCAACTAGCTTAAAATTTATACACATTAACAAATATAATTTTCTTATTATGATTCTCATGACGATTTAAAAAAAAATATCTGATTTTGAAAAAAAAAATATCAAAAAATAAAAGCTCGTGAAACTGGATTTGATGCTTCGAAAGTAACTAAATAATTTAATGAGAAACAGATAAGTGATGTTTCATAATAATGGAGTTTTCTGGGGAGGGGGGCAATGAGTTTAGTAAGGGGCACTCCCCCCCCCTTACCCCCTCCCTTTAACTACGTTTAATTTCTTTTGCTTTCGACCTATCAGATTTAAAAAATAGCCTAGAGCCTAGAGGGTATGCAACTGAATTAGCCCCTTAGCATTTTTAAAGCATACCCTACAGGCTCCCTTGGAGTTTTTTATTTTTATAGGAAAAATGATATACTTACATGAAATTTTGTTTTAAAATGTTTATATTTTAATTTATATCAGCGATTTTTAAACTTTTTTCATTCGCGACTCCACATATATAAATATATGGTATAAACTATAATTTTTACAAGCAAACCAAAAATAAATTTATAATGAAGGAAATCTTTATAAACATAACTATAGTAAGAAGTTTACAATTTATTAAAACTACATCCCAACAAAAACACTTTTGTAAAAAAAAGGCCAAGTTCGATTAATAAAAACCGTTTGCCAAAAAAGTAGTGAGATCTATGGTAATGTACTACCAACTACAATATCATCAATTTAGTAAATGAGTCGAAAATATAGTAACTTCAATTAAAACGTATGTTTTTAATTTTACATGTCCATCTATATTTATGACAAAACATGATATTAAATAATCTTTCAAAAAGATAAAAAATAAAACTGGATTGCTTTGCTACTTTGTTAATCAACTTAAATCTCTATCGGCAACGGGTTAAATTCGAGGCCATTCAAATCGAGCTGGTTTGCTATTTTTTTTATCTCAATGTTGTAAAAACTAAATAAATAAATGAATAAATTATTGCATCGGCTGCTAGTATATGAGTTAGTTCATTGAAAAGTATGACTTCTATCTATCGTAACAGTAAGAACAGAAATTTACAATGCGATCTGGGCCGTTCTTTATTAAAATATATTTTTAGCTGAATTATTATTACTATCTCTCTCTCTCCTTCAATAAATATCTAAATGAACAAATTAGTAGATGGAAAGTAGAGCGTAAAATAAAAAAAGGTCCCGATCAGTCAAGCTTGCGTTGCTGTTATATTAAAAAGATAGAAAGAAAATTCATATTTCAAACTCGAAATGTATAGAAAAGGCCAAGGTTTCATCGTAATTCAACGTGACGTTTAAATTTCATTGAACCTCTAGGTCAGCGCTCTTCAAATGGTGGTACGCGACTTTAGTAGTACGCGATACAAATGGTACATGGATGTTTGTTGTATCATTCATTTTTTAAATAACTATGTTTAACCCTTTGACGAAGGTCCAAAAATTCTCTGTTTCTATTATGTCTTATTTTATTAAGGTTTGACTTCGAGGTCATACCAACTACATAGAGTAATACAAATATTAAATACATGAGGAATTACATTAGAAAAAAAAATATAAAATTACAAAAAAATCATGAAATTAATATAAAATATAAAATAAATACAGAAATAATAACTAACTAATAAACATAATACTTATAAATTGAAAGTTTTGTGCCGAGGGTAGCAGAATTTTTATATATTGAAGGGGACAATAAAAGAGTGTGTCTTCTGCTGAAATTATAAATTTTATTTATAACAAGACTATAGTTTCGAGATCTTTGCCTTTCCAACTGATGAAGAAGGCAAAGCCCTCGAAACTATATTCTCATTATAAATAAAATTTATAATTCCAGCAGAAGACACACTCTTTTATTGTCTTCTTTGCTTTGTCATTCCAACTGATGAAGAGCTCAAAGCCCTCGAAACTATAGTCACATTATAAATAAAATTTATAATTCCAGCAGAAGACACACTCTTTTATTGTCTCCTTCAATAATACATATATTTAAAAATACAAATTACAACTAATTATAAATTTTGACAATGATCTTTATTACGGTCATTAGATTTTTCCTCTTATTATAAACAATAGAACGATTAACAATACATCAAGTAAGCGTTGTACGCATCAATTCTCCCCTCCTTAGAACACGGACGCAGCTTCCCACAGGATCATTCTTCTTTCTTCCTAGGTTTAAAATAACTCGAATGATATTTAACTAACCTTCCCCTTTCGTGACTATTTTCAATAATTTTTGCTCCATCCATCGATTTTTCTAAATATAATTTTATTTGATGAAGTAACTCTTCCTTATTTTGATTTAATTTCATCTGACCAGCATCTAGTTTCTCCTCTTCGATTATATTCAACTCATCCTCCTTGACTTCCTTCAACCAGTACGGAATTAAATCATCTTCATTAGTTAATGCCCTTCTACTTTCCTCTATTTGTAATTCCATTGATGGACTAATGATTTCCGAAAATTTATTCACACCACAAATAATATGACTACCGATCTCACTTTCTATTCCTACTTTCTTAGGGAATCCTACTGCTTTTTGGACAAGGAACTCCCTTTTTCCTTGCCCCTCCACTCGTTTCCCTTCTTGAAGCAAGTGTCTTCCCCATGTCCTTCCCGCCTACAGAATCCACAAAAACGTCTATCCTGAATGCAACTTCTATCCTGAGTGGGACTCGTCTTCTCTTCTTTATCCACATCCTTTAAATCCCTTTCTATTTCTTCTACCGTCTGCATAAACCCTTCAATATCAGTGAATTTCATTCCCCTAATGGACGATCTAATACGTGGAGTAATCATCTCCACTAAAACTTGCAGGATTGAACCAGCATCTTCGTCCGGAAAAACTCTCTTATATAAAGCCATCTTATTCTCAATAAATAACCTTATAGGTTCGTCCCTTCTCTGTTTCTCCTCATAAAACATAACCTTTAACTTTGAGACTACGATTAAACTATCGTATTCTCGGAGAAATTTCATTTTAAAATCTTTCCAATCCAACGCGGGAAATTGATTCACCACCCGCCACCATGTCTTGGCCTTATCTAACAACTGATCCGAAACCACCATGAGCCAAACATCTTCCGGTACTTTATATTTTAATAGAGTATTCTCGACCTTTTTTAAAAATAACTTCGGATCTTCCTCTGGGAGAGCTCTAAATACCGGAAGGAATTTTCCCACGTCTGCTAATTGAATATTCCTATTAATCTCGAAATCACTTCCCTTTTCCGAATTTTCCTTCCTTTTTATTATTTCTTCCAACTCTATCCTCTTGTTTCTTTCCTCTTCCAAATCATCCTTTAATTTTTTTATTATTTCTTCAAAATTATTTTTTAATTTATTCACCTCCTCTCCCAAATCCATTACTCTATGCTCACCTTTTTTTATATCATCCTTGATCTTCGATATCTCCTCCCTCGTTATTTCCATATTCGAAAAATCATTTTTCTTATTCCTCTTCGCCAGTGGTCCACTAGGTCTTTTTATCATTTTCACATTGTTCGGGCGCCAATATTACGGTCATTTTAATTAAGAACTCGTAATCTCATTAAAAAACATTTATTTTCAATAACATCAACAAACATATAAATATAAATATAAACAATAGAACGATTAACAATACATCAAGTAAGCTTTGTACGCATCATCTTAATACTTTTCAATTAGGGCAATTAATTAGTTTTCAAAATGTAGCAGGGTCTCTGAAGTGCGGAAGAATTTCCTTCAGGAGTTCATATCTCTGAATATTATTTAATGGACAGTGTATTATGTCGTATTCTTAAGATTGAACAACAATCATTCTTCAAAACAAAGACACTTACAGTTCTTGAAAGTTATATTGTAGTTGTTTGCCCTGCAGTTTGCTTATCTGTTTCATTCACTTGGTTATTCTGCTTCAAGAAACTTTAATTAGAAAGTCAAAATTGATTTATATTCGTAAAAAGAATGTCAGAAATAGATGAGAGAAATAGTAAGAGTTAAGATACTGTGGATGTGTTATATTAACTATTTGATATACCATATACGTAGGTATATAGTAGGAACTTGAGAAAATATATAGGTATAGCCAAACTAGTCAGTTACGTACCCTTCAAAATCATCTAGGTTATACTCTATTTAAATGGAAATCCACGAAAATCTAATATAAACTTTTTATTTGATTTTTTTCATTATTTTGAATGTTACTGTTTTCCCCCATTTTTTTATATTCATATATTCATATACTATTATTTGAAAAAAAAAATGTGAATTATTTTTCAAAAATAAATAAATACTTAAATAAAATTAAAGAAAATTCAAATATATCTGTATACATTCTAATCGGATTCATAGGCAACTTAATTAATAATTAGGAGAGATAAATTTAATATATTTATAATATTAATATTTTCTTGAATTCTTTAATAAATGCAATTGACAAGAATCAAAGAAGAATTGGACTTTTTTATATAGAATAATGAACGCCTTCATTATTTTTTCTAGAATTCAGGATAGAGTTAGTTTCTTAATGATATTTATTCATTTTTCAAGTGCAAGATAAAAGTCTTCAATCCTTAAGAAATAAATTCTAACTCTCCTTAATGAGATTTTTACAATGATACCCCATACCTTGAATAAATACAAAAATTATTTTCACCACCACAATTTTATAATTTCATTACAATTTTAAAAACCGTTTCGCTTTTCAAAACTATACTCTCAAATAAATAAAAAGATCTATCAAGCAGAAGACACAAGGTTTAATTTATTTCTTATACTCAGATTATCATTTAATTATACAATGCATCTACATATCTAAACAAGGTATTACAGTTTTGACAAACTTTGATCATAAACACCTATGATGAAATTATAAAATTAATTAAAATTTATTTCATTCTAGTTCATATTTTATTTTTCATATTAATGTATTATAGCTAATTACTATAAAATGTTTGGGAATTTAAACAAATAACGAATTACTAAATCGACATCTTTTCTTTTCTTTAGGGAAATTTAAAAATAAATAAATAAATATTAGGAGATATTTTATTTATTTAGATATTGTCTTGTAATTACTTGTCCAAATCCCCATTAACTTGTATTAATAATAATAATTCCACCTTGGATAATTCACATTCAGATTTTTAATCAGAGAAAGCATCATTAAGACAAAAAAGTATCATAACAATCTTCAAAACATTTAAAGACTACATTATTAAATATTATCATTTAAATTAAAGGACGCCTTAATAAAATACTTATTCACTTTTCAAGCAACACTTCGTCCCTTAAATTTTGGACTTCATCAGTTTCAATTATTACATTCATTTTTATCACTACACATATTATGTAGAAATGTAAATTAATAATGAGTTGCTTAAAATAATAGTTATTTCAAAGTTATTGTACCCAGTGATAATTTTGTAATATCTATTTTAATGTATAAATTTAAACATTCATAGTATACTCTTGTTAGTCAATAAATAAATAAGTATACTCTTGTTAAGAATCTCTGTGTGTACAATGTGATAATAATGCTTTGTAATAGTTTACGAAACGTTGATTAAACTAAAACTTAGGGAACTCGGTGTGGGTTTATATTGAAACATAGGTATAATAGGTTGGAGCTGTTTAAACTTGCGCGTTTAAATTATTCCCAACAATTCTCATATTTAATTTAAATACACTCCAACGTATTTACTAAAATTTAAGGTCAACTAATAATAAACAGTCCTTAATTTTTCAATTTAAAGCTTTTACTCAATAGATAAATTGCTGAAACGTATTAAATAATTCTCGGTGGTTTCTTAACAATCTATCAATCAATCAATTCTTATTAGATTTTGAAAAATCTTTATTTTTCACAACGTTTTTTTTATTTTACATCATAGTCATGTTTCTTTCTCCACTCTCAGAATTAATTAACCACGATTAATTTTTTTACTATTTTATATTATTTTCCTGAAGATGTTGATGGAATACTCATGGAGTGAGAAATCTCCATTTATTCTCGCCTTCTATTTTGAAATATGTGCTTCAATTTCACGATTTCATTTTAGTCAATTGAATAGACGATATATATCAATCGTAGATAATTGAGTTAAATGAAAATTTCGCTTGGTCAATGCTCTCGTTATTATTCAACATGATACTGCAGACAATGTGTGAGTCATTTCATATTGAATTTCATTGAATTTGAACAAAAGGTGAAAACAATTTCCATATAAATCTTGGTTTTCGTTATTTTACCAGTATCAGTATTGTTTGATAAGATGTCACATATAGTCGACCTTAGTTTGGCTCGGTTTATCTTTTTAATTCAATAAATTATATTTATCTAGTATTTTGATTTTAAAAGAACATATCAAATAGCATATTTCTTCTATTGGTATAACCACCTTTTTAGAAGTTAGTAGCTACACCCAGGATTTTGATTTGACATTTTTCAGTTTTTGATTATTTATATTTAGAAATCTTTGAAATGTTGAAAAAAATCATTTTCAAATACAATTTCTTCCTAGAAAGTTACACTTGCCTTAGTAAAGTTGATTTTATAAAAATAGTTCTCTGCTTAATCTAAGATATTATAGGTAAATTCATAATTTAACGGAGATATGAGGAACTTTGACCGAACTAAGATCTTCACTGTGATTCAGCGAAGCTGTTAAGATCTTCGACTGAAATTTACCGGTTATACTATATATGACAAATAGGTTCGCTATCCTCAGAGCTTTGCCACTTCCCAGATATTTTTTTGGCACTTGGGTTCTATTTGCTAGAGGAAAACCATCATTCTGACACATATTCACATTTACTTAGAGCATCTTAGATTAAACAGAGAAGAATCTAATTTTCTCATAATTTTTTCAGTTGGTCTGGTTTCTAATACGTCCAATAATCCAAGAATTCGTAGATCGTTCCTTATAGTCCCAAAATATTTGTATTTCGAAAACTATTAAGTGATTAGATCTAGGCTTTCTAGCTTCAAAACTAATTAACAAAAACTAAAACACCCCATATACATAAAGATGTATAAAGAGAGCTCTTGAACGCTTGTAACTATTGGACTGAAATTTGGCATAGAAATGAGGATAAGTCGCATCTTTTTGCCAAGATTGTTTTCTAGCTGAAAGCTTTCCTTAAAAAAAAAATTGTGGGTAGTGTTCACTTTTTCCTCACATTTATTCCCTACAATATTATTAATAGATATATTACCAATTAAATTAATTACTTCTAAGTTTGTAAATTCTTAATATGCAAAATGTAAAAATATAAAATTTAAAATTCCAGCTCTATGTCATCAACCGGAACTGACTAATTCACTCAATGTGTCACGATTAGAGAAGCTTATTCAAATTGTAATTTATAATCTTACATAAAACATAGTTCTATTTCTATATAATTAATAATTTGGTTTGTTTTACCCTCACGGGCGCTTTTAAATTGCATGACCAACGCAAAATATTCTCCATTCTTGTTCCATTACATAACCGAACCTACCTTTATTCATTCGTTGAAATTTAATTTATTTCTCTGTTATTTTTTCATTAGAAATTAATTTCTCTCTCTCTTTTTGTTTCAGGTAAGCTGCTTTTCTCAGTCTTTTTTTTTTGTTCTCATCATCCCCTGAGCTAAATTGGAAACGTAACTCCTTAATAAAGGTAACCAGCATTTAAACGGACAAGGGCAGCATTTCCCTCGAGAAACCCTGCAACCTCTTTAATAACTTATTGACCTCGCTCCGTGCTTTTGTTTTTCTCTTTTTTCATCCCCAGACACTCTATTATAGAAATCTTTTTAAAAAATGGATGACTATGGGAGAAGAGGGAATAAATAAATAAATAATTGACTTGTTTAAGCGACGCGGCTGTTGAATAAATTTAACAAAAAACAAAAACAATTTAAGGGCCTAGAGGACTTTAATTTGCACGCCATTAATCAAGCTCAAAATTTGGAAACTAGCTCTCTATCTAACTAATATAATCAAAATAGCAATTCTACTATTTACAGAAATCAAAATTTAAAACTATATGAAAAAGATTTTAAGACTCAGAAAATTAGCTAGAAATTTTTTCTCGGATGTGGTGGTCAAACATTTGTTTGAAAAAAAACTCAGAATTTTATAAAAATAATGTAAGTAACGAATATATATAACAGTGGCGTGTGCTCCAAGGATGCTGTGGATGCGGCGCATTCCTAAAATTTCAAACATTTAGAGTATTTTCATAAGCATGTATATAAGGTCGACTTCAAATTTTCAGGAGGATCTTTAAACTTTCAAATTATTATCCGTTATTTCAAAAATATTTTTTGTTTTGAAAAGTATACTGGTTCCCGAAATGAAATAAAATTGTTGAATAGTTTCAAGGGGCAATTAAAATGAATGATTTTTCCCAAAAGGGTGCTTATAGAAGGTTTCTTGAAGTCCCTGCCTGGTATATCTTCCAGATCACGCAGGTCAAATACAAGTTCAGACGAGTTTTAGTCGAATAAAAATTGTTCTCGCTGAGGAACTATTAAAATAGAAATAATACAAAAAAGGAATAAATAAAGATGAGTAACTTTAGAATAATCCTTTTCTAAGAACTCTCAATATATAAGATCGGAAATAGCTAAGAGTGCTTAGACAAGTCATAGCTTGCTTATAGCAATAGAATTACGAGAAATTTAAAATTTTCTTATAGGACAGGCTGATTCATTGTGTAAGATGGTCGATTTCCATCTCAGGGACTGTGGAGTTTAAATCAAAAGATTTAATTTCTGACTCCTACTCTCACTCACACAAAGCAGTATCCGTTTGGGGCAAAGGTCCTAAAATATAATATATTTTTAAAAATCTAATGCTGAATTTGAAAAATAACTAAATTGATGCTGTATTCGATGAAATTTGCAATAAAAGCGAATATTAAAATAAAATTTCAAAAAATGAAGGGTAATTTTTTGGGCAGCATCCCCTGATTGAAAAGTCACCAACCGCCACTATATAGCCATATATTATTTATTTGTTTGAGACTATAGTTTCGATTGCTTGACTTTCATCATCAGTCTTTTTAATTAGAAATATTTGATCTGTTATTTCTCATGGGTTCAAATACCCTATTGAATATAGGTCAATTCGTTTTGTTATAATAACGAAATGGTCATATAATAAACGACAAACAAACAATTAGTTTATTATGTGACCAGTCTTGAACAGTTTGTTCTGCTGCCAAAATGTTTCTATTTGAAAAACAAACAACTATTTAGATTGCGGATTTTCTAGAAGCTTACGAACAATTGTAATTTGGCACTGAAATTTGAATTCATAAAATAAACTCATAAGTATGTCAAGTTACTCTTTTGTAGTTCAAAACGTCCACTGTCCGAAAACTTCCCAAATCATACAATTTTCTTACTGTGAAAAAGTTTTTGCTTTTCCTTCAATTTCTTACTTTTTTAAGTAACAAATGCTTTAAAGGGATATTTTCATCTTTCTCCCTCCATTCTAATTTGTAAAATATTTAATTTGTAAAATAACTCCACAAATGATTCTTAAATAGTTCTTGTCGAATGTCCCCTCTATGAAATTGCAAGAATCCAAAACAACCTAAAATCCAAAATAAAATAAATTGTATGATACTTTTGACAATATAATATTACATTTTTTTAAAATTATTAAACTCTATAACCTTATTTAAATAAAACTCATTTAATTTAAAGGGCATATATCTCAGGTAGCTGAAAGCTCCACAAATCAAATAAGAATAAGAATCTTTAAATTAAATTAAACTATAGCAATTCTCAGAGTGCATAAACGAATAATTTTAATTTTTTTACATGAAAAACCATTACGTTAGTCCGTGCTATTGATTTGCTATCCATCCAGATGGACCCTTTCTATTACAAATCTCAAAATGTATATAATAATTTAGGTTTAAGATCAATTTCATTACACCCCCTAATGCCGACTTAGAAGTAATCTAGATAAGTATTACATGTCTTTTCATTTGGGATTAAATGAACAGAAAATGTAATTAATTTAGAAGAGCAACGGATGGCTCCAAAAGACTCTTATTAATATTATTCTTACGCATAATTAAAGTGACATTAGTGAACGAACGAAAGGGAAAATCTCCAAGTTAATTATAATTTGAGCAATTTCAGAGAATCATCTTAACAAGCAACATCATCATGGCAAAATTGAATTGTTTGTTCAAAAGTGGAATTAAAGGATACGAAGAGCTTTATTAAAATTAAATCTCTTAACTTAAAATCTATATAAAATATCAGTATTTTCCACAATTCATTTTTTTGACGGTTTTTGAGCTAAGAACAAATTTGCCTCAAACATGCAGTCTTTAATCCATAACCTGGCAGTCTTTCAGCTCATTAGTTACACCTTTCAAGATCTACTATATCATTATAATGACTCTATTTTTTCGGATTTTCAGCTTTTTTCAACTAAATGGTCTGATATTAAATGGCCTGAGATATAATCTTCTATTTTGAAAATACAAACATTTTTTTTTTCAAGTAAACCAAATTACCAATTTATGGTCAAGTATTGTAATCGTGCATGAAAAAAGTGTTTTTTTGCTTCTTTTTTTCAAAATATCTAAAAAACGGCTGAAGCTATTTTGATTAAAAAAATTGGGCGAAACCAGGGCATTTCGGTCTACAAAAAAGCTCTAATAACTGAACATTGAAGAAATTATATTTGTCGAGATAATAATTGTTTAGTCAAAATGTCTGTTAGGTTGTTATTCTGTTAGTCTGTGCGTTACCAAATTTTTGTGGACGAACCAGCTCAAAAACTAGTGTGAATATCAAAACTAAATTTCACACATAGTTTTGGTGAATTGAGATTAAAAGCTGATTAGATTTTGGTGCATATCGACGCAAAATTAAGGGTGGGTGAGGGGGGAGGGTTAAAATTTAAAATTATAATATTTAAAAAAAACAAGAAAAATTAAATATATTATAAAAGGAACCTGTAATAATGAAAATATTTGTTTTTGTGGCGCCAAAATTAGAGGGGGGGGGGGGGGTAAAAAAATGAAAATCTAGGTCCTTGGACCAAAATCAACCAGAAGTGTATGGTAAAGTCAAGTGGATGGCCACATCAGAACGTGTCAATTTATTTTGAATAAAAAAAAAGAGAACTACCTATTTCCAAAGAATAATATAGAAATACTTAAAAATTCTTGAGGCAATTAATTAAAACTCAAACAAAAATCTGTTAAAAAACCATTCCCTGAATGATGACTAGAAGGGCCCTTAAAATTAAACGGTATAGTTATTTCGTGCCTTAATATATCAGTTGAATATTTATTCTTTTCGATTCGTCAATCGTATCAGGCCAGTAACTTTGAATGTAAATGTAATATCAGAGTCAGCTAGATAGGAAGAGCTTGCAAAGATAGTATAACATGATTAAATCTATACTCATGGAATCGCGAGAATGAAAATATAAACATCTTAAAACTTTGTGTTAATTTCTTTTTAACCTAGGTATATTATTTTTTAGAATTGGTCTCTAGATTTATTTGTTTTAAATTCTCTGCTTCTTAACTTAAATGGAAATTGGTGCTTTCAACATACCAGAGATTATTCTGTATCTTTTAGCCATCCTGTTAAATTCAAACAAGGCATTTTTAAATAGGCGCATTTGTTTGGATTTAACCCTATGGCTAAATGATACAGTATAGACTCCCAAGGCCGTTGGTATCTTTGGTTTTTAATATATTCTGATATTATACTACTTTTAATGCGTTTTCTTCACTTCCCCCATTTGTGTAACCAAAACAAATTCCTTAGCAAGCTGTTAAGTGAACTATAGAAAGTATTAACGTGCCTCTTTAAATAGTTTTTTTTAATCCTTTCCTTCGCCTAGATCAGAGAAGGTGTCTGTTTGGGTAAGAAAAGAAAAAAAAAATAATAGAAAAAAGAATGAAAGATTTTTTCTCACCTGAGAATACACGTTTCGGTTCACACTTTGATTTCGTCACGATCGCAAAGATTTTTTTGGGTGGATTTTACTATCCTGATTGGAATCTTTAATCTATTGTGTTCTAAAAAAAAAATATAAAAAAAAATCTGTGATTCTAAATACCTACCTATAAAACACACAAACTTATTTTTTCAATATCACACATTCGGGAGTTTTCTTATTAATTTATTTTAATTATTTTGTTTTATAGTGTACTAGCTGCAAGGCCCGCCTTCGGCGGCCCTCTTGCTAGCCAGGGGCACGCCCCCCCCCCCACCACGAAACCCACTAAGCTCCCCCAAACCATGCCCAACCCCAACCCCCACCACCACCCAACACTCCATTCCGCACCCTAACCCACTAACCCCCCTCACCCCCACCCCCGCGCCATACCCAACCCCCGCCCCCACACCATCACCCCAACACTCCATTCAGCACCCCCACCCCAAAAACCCTCCAGCACCCTCACCCCCGCACCATGCACCTGTTCCCACACCACCACCCGCACCCCACCCACCTCGGACCCCACCCCGTGCACTCCAACCCTGCGCACCACATCCCCGCCTAGCCCCCTGGACCCCACCCCCGCTATGACCCTTGGACTCCAACTCGCACCACCCCCTGCACCCCCACCCTACTCCGCCTCACTCCCACCCCGCCCCCATTCCACCTCCGCACCCACCCTCCGCATCCAGTTTTTGCATTTCTAACCTTCTAGTGACCCACAGATTATGTATACAAAATTTGGTTGAGTTTGTCCCAAGAGAAAGAATTTTCATTTTTTGACCCCCCCCCCCATTTTGGGTGGTTAGTTTTTGCATTTCTAGCTCTCTCAGAGATTATGTATACAAAATTTGGTTGAGTTTGCTCCAAGGGCAAGAATTTACATTTTTTTCACCCTTCCCCCCTTTTTCGGTGGGTTTTTGGGGAAATTCTTTTAAACAAAAGTTGTCAGAAATCACATCCCCTACAGCTTTGTTAATCATAAAATTTGCCGTAGGGTTAATAGTTTAGGAGTTATTTGATAATTTTTATCCGTGCGGCCCCCCAAACCCCCTTCTGAGGTCAAAACATCAAAACGTTATATAGCTAAAAACGTAAGTTAGAAGACATCTGATGTAAATATGATATTTCATAATCATCCCTTCAGCCGTTTTTACGTGAATCGTGAGCAACTTTTCGGAAACCACTGAAACAGACATACATACAGACAGACATACAGACAGACAGACAGGAATTTTGTTGAGGGTGTTTTCGTTCATAACTTTGCTTGAAACGTGTGCAACCAAAATTTGGCGTGATTTGGAGCAATGTACAGACAAAACCTTAATTTTATTAATATAAATAAACAATTTATATTTTGTTAAGTTCAGACATAATTATCTTTAGAGAATTGTAAGATTTTTATAATTTAGAGCCATATTTTAGTGTGGGTTCTAAATACCACCATCCCTTTTTAATGTGCTCTATATCTTGGATTTTTTAAGATTTAGCATTCAATATTGTTACATAGGGCTACTGTTAAAACATCGCGGGAGAGTTTTTTCATTTTTCCAAAATTTGACCCATGAACCAAAAAATGGGGAATTTTTGGTTGTGGGATCTTAAACAACCAAAGGCCTCGTATCTCCCATATTTTGTAAATTTCCTATTTCGGATATAGGTGTGTTGTTCAAATTACTAAAAGGGAGAGGGTTCACAGAGCAGGGGTGGGGGGGAAGAGTGAAGTCCCCTAGCCAGCGAGAGGCCCACCGAAGCCGGGCATCGAAGCTAGTTATATTATTGTAATCAGCGAAATTTAGAATATAAATAAATCCATACTATTGAAGAAGACAATAAATAAGACATCTTCTGCTTGAATTATAAATTTTATTTTCAGCAGAACACACACTCTTTTATTTTTTCCTTCAATATATAAAAATTATGCTACCCTCGGTAAAAAACTTCCAATTTAAATCTATACTATGTATATTTTTTATATCATAATTACATCTTTACCTATTAAATTTCAACTCTTTACTTCCTCGACACTCTCTCTCGTCCGATTAGAAATTTAAATTAATTTTTTTTAATTTTAATTTTATTAAAAAAAAAATTAAAATTAAAATTTAATTTTTCAAGAATTTTCAGTTCATTCTTCATGATTTCACTATAGATAATATATGAATTTTCTTCTTCCTATATACAAGCGTTTTTCATTAAGATTTCATTTTTATTTAAACATTTTTTCGCTTTTCTTTTTTAATCAGCATTACTGAATGTGTGTTTTATATATTATAAATTATTTCAATGGTTAATTTAATTATAATAATCTTAGGATAAAGAGAAAAAAATCTTATTTTAAATGAATTTCTCATGCGTTCACATCTGATTATGATTAAGTGAGAACATTTTTTTTCTGAATGAAAGGGAGTCTTAGAGATAAAATCAATAGAGAGGTACGGAATCAAATAGAGGAGGTCAGTTGCGTATTCTTAGGGATAGTTACATCATGATGAACACTTTCCAGTCAAAATTGTCTTTAGCATTGTAGAAAGAAATATCAAAACATTCAGTAGTTGAATAGGAATCACAGCTACTTATTTTGAAAGTCCTTGAAAATTGAAGATTTTGTATAGCTTATGGAAGATTATTACTAGAAGGAATGTGTTACAGTCTTCTAGGAGAGGGATTGTGTTTAAAAATTACCTTACTGGGGCTTTAGAGGGATTTATTGATTTGACATAATATAACTGGAATGATGACCCTCATGATGATAATGAAATGATGATGATTTCATTACAACTTAATAATATATTTAAAATATAATGCAAAAGTCGAACCCAGTTTTCCTTAGATTTTAGGGTTCCATATCAATGTAAAACAGAACATTATTAGTACCGATACAATGACTATCTGTCTTTTGTTTATTTTCATTCAAACTACTATAGCAATAAAATTATTTCCATTTGTACTTTCATTTATAAATTTATTATATCTAAATCTATCTATCTATAGATTATAACCCGGATTACTTAGAGGGTGACGGCCCCTTTATCTGAACGCATTGGGAAAACCCCACATTATCCTCAGAATACACAACATGTTGTTGTGTGTCTCTTTGGCTATAATTTTCCGGAGATAAACTACCCTCCTACTCGGATTTCTGGATGTAAGCTATCCGAGGAGAGACCATCAAAAAGAGAAAAAATATAACTACTGGTTGGAGTGTAGAATAGTACGGTGAATTAGACATGCAAGAGTTGGCACCGGATAGAGTTGAGTGGATGAGGGTGATTGCGTTACATCTCTCTCTACTCGATAATGATGTTAGAGGTTGCAAATTTAGGGAGAACACCCTTACATAATTTGTAAGTTTAGAGAGCATTCAAATTATTTGTCACAAGAAAAATTATAAAAAAAAATACAGGTTTTATACTAATTAACCGACTTCAAAAAAGGAGGAGGTTCTCTATTCGACTGAATTTTTTTTTGTCTATGTTACCTCATATCTCCGCCAATTGTGAACCGATTTTGAAAAAAAAATTGCATTGGGTTCAGTCTACCTTCTGATTGGTCCCATTTTTTCATAGGTATTAGACCTTTTTTGTTAGGTTTGTTTAGGCCTAACTTCTTTGTTTATGAACCGATTTCGATGATTCTTTTTTTATTCGAAAGGGGTATCTTAGGGATGGTGTCATATTAATTTGGTCAAGTTCTGATGATATGATCACTATTAATAACATCACTAAAAAGAGAAAAATAAAAATAATTTTTAAGAAAAAAATAAAAACCGACTTCAAAAAAATTAAATGCATCAAATAAAATACACTAAAAGGTATAAAATAATTATTATCTTATTTAGTTACAACTAAACGACGAAATATTAACATGAAATTATTTTTTTAAGTCCGTGCCAAACAAACTATACCTATAAGCGAGCGTACCCGCCAAACGTACTAAGTAAGATCCGTCGAGTGCGATTCATAAAAGGTATATGTTTGGCACCGACTTCAAAAAGTAATTTCATTTTAATATTTCCTCTTTTAGTTGTAACTAAATAAAATAATAATTATTTTTATACCTTTTAGTGTATTTTATTTGTTGCATTTAATTTTTTGAAGTCGGTTTTATTTTTTTCTTAAATATTATTTTTTTAACCTATATCATTAAAATTAATTTAATGTTTAATATTTTAACCTAACGATAATTTAATAAAAATAAATTAAAAATTATTTTATTTATTACTTATTTAATTAATATAATAAATAAATAAATACCTACCTTATGTCTCGTACTCGATACTGATAGTTGCTGTTTTTTATCGAAAATGTTCTTTCTTGACATAACTCCTTCAAATTACCTTCTAAACATTTCTAATTTTTCATAATATTCCTATAAGAACGTATCAATAAATTTGATGCAGTTTTTATTTCTGCACATCTTTTGTATTTAGACTTTTTTAATAAAATTAATAAAGGAAAATCTACTATTGCATTTCCTATAAACAAAAAAAATAACAAAAATAATATATAGGTATATAAGTAAAAACATGTGTGTCATTCAAAAGTAATTTGTTGATTATTATTCGGTACGCGACCCTAGTATTGACATAGCGCAAAAAATAAATTTTTACTCATTGTGCTTAACAATATATGAAACGTGGAGAAAAATTTTGATCATGATTTTTTTTTGCTTCTCCAGTGTGTCCAGATTTCGATACCCACTAAAAAAAATGAAAAGTCTTTACAAGTTCTTTCTTTTAGCAAAACGTTTGCAGGAGAACTGATTAGATTTCTTAAACTAACTTTAGAACATCCGTTAAAAATGCAGAAATCATCTTTTTTTAATTAATTTATTGAAATTTTAATGCGATGTCATTAATAGGCATACATGAACTATTTATATTTAAGTTTATTATTAATTATTACCAGACCGAATCAAGCGTGCAGAGTTTTGAAATTGTTTTCACTTTTATTATTTAATAAATATGTAGGTGAGTGATTTTTTCATTAGAATCTGATCGAGGAAAATTACTAAAAAGGACGTGGGTAGAATTACCCCTTTTTCCTTTTCAGCTAAGACATTTCAAGTCCAGACCTGTTTCAGACTAACAGAGATTAATCTCTTAATTTCTATTATTATAGAGATTACCTTTTGTCTTTTGCACTTGAACATAAACCATACTCCTTTAAGATAAAGAATATTCAAATGAAGTTAAATTGTATTGAGATTTGGTTGATCTAGCCACCGAGGATTGTGCCTCTAAGCAGGTCGAGGAATAAAGATTTATTTATTATTTATTTATTATTGTTTTATGCTCGATTGATTAAAATTGTTAGCAATTTCATTTTTGAATGGCACATTAAAATATAATAATCCGTTGAATTCGTGTATCGACTATCAAAAGAAGCCGTTTATAAAATGTAGTAATGAATTTTTGTAATAAATATTTTGTAATTTGTATTACGTAAGTAAAATAGAGGAGAAAGTAACAAAGTACTAAAAGAATTGATTGAATCGAATCTCAGATTTGTTAGCAATTTTTTCACACACACACATACACGGCTTCAAGAACTTGGAAAAAATTTGTTAGTATTAATTATAAGAATTCAATATTCTCTTTTGCAAATAGTACCTACTAGTACTCTAGTACTATCAGAATGGATCAAGTATAGAATAACTAAAGGTTACTCAAAAAGAAAGAACAAAATTTCAACATCCAATTATTTTACAAAATTAGTTTTTATATTTTCAATCATCATCCAAATATTAGTACTGTTTTTCAATTTTCATCTCCAGTACTACAATCATCATCATTGAGTATACAGTCCTAAGACTGGTTTGATGCAACAATCCGTCTCCAATCGACTCTGTCCCCCGCCAGCTGTTTGACCTCTCTAAATGTCTGGCATCCCATATCCCCAATTATTTGGTTGAAATATTCTAATCTGGGTCTTCCCCTTCCCCTTTTCTTTCCCACCTCCCCCTCCAAGATATCCCTAAGCAGTCCCCCATGTCTCAGCGTGTGCCCCATCATCTGACCTCTTCTCTTCTTCAGACTCTTCCACAAAGTTGTTCTTTCTCCGATTCTTCCAAGAACTTCTTCATTTGTAATTTTATCCATCCATTTGATATTCATCATTCTTCTGTAGCACCACATTTCGAAAGGCTCTAATCTCTTTCTCTCCGCTTCTCTAATTGTCCAGGTTTCACACCCGTACATGGCTATGCTCCATACATATGTCTTCAATAGCAACTTCCTGTTTTCTAAGCTGATTGAGGAGGAGCATAGTAGTTTTTGTTTTGAATTAAGCCCCATTTTTGCTTGGGCAATTCTTGATTTAATTTCGTTTTCGCTCCTCCCATCCCATGTTATTTTACTTCCTAGGTAGCGGAATTCCTTAACTCCTTCTAGGTTTTCTTGGTTAATTTTGATGCATTCCTGTCTTGTTTGTTCTTTTTTTGTACATACTAGGACCTTGGTTTTATTCTTGTTTATTTTCATTTTGATTTCTTCTATTAGGATTTGGCTAATTCCATTCAGGGCGTCCTCTAATTCTTTTTTTTTTGCTTCCTAGAAGGGCAATATCATCGGCAAATCTTAACATAGCGATCTTTTGACCTTGGATTTCGATACCTGTATCAATTTTGTCTTTGAATTCTTTAATCGCTTACTACAATATACTACGTACTACAATACAATTTGATATTTTCTATATATAGTATTTGAAACATATTCATGAAAATATTATATTTTTGCAATTTTAACATTACAAATTAATTATTTCATGTCTAAAATTAAGGTGCTTTCTTTCTGGTTGGATCAAAGTGTAGCGCTTCCGATTTTCAAGTCGGAGAGTCAGAGTTCAATCCCCACATACACTATTTTCAATTTTAACGGACTATATTTTAACTTCAACATAATATTTATAGAAGTAAAACTAAATTAATGATTTTCATCAAGAATATGCCCTAACCAATTCTCTGACAATATTATGCCATTCATGCAATCTCGAATATAAAGATTTCGCTCATTTCAAAGATTATATTATTATATCCAATTTTTATATTTGGATTAATTACTTTATTTGTATACTTTGTGCTTTACCACAATGACCTAGTAGGTAAGTTTGTTTATTTTAATGTGGATTCAAATTTTGAGTGCATATCAATTATATAGATATTTTTATCAAAAAATTTTCATCTGTTTTTGAGACAAAATACCTAAAAATAAAGTAGTCGAATGAAGAAGCTGCTATTTAAAATTTTTAAATCGAAGGACTCTAATATTTGGGCAAAATGGTACATTCAAAATTTCATAATTAACGTTAGCTAAATCAGAAAATTAAAATATTATTTGTTCAAAATCAACTATTACAAATTTGTACAAAAATTTTAATATGAAAAAATAAATACCTAACTCTTCATTTGAACTCAGACGACAAATCTCATCAAATTTTTTCACAAATCCAATAATTCGATTAATATTTACATATATTGGTATTGGTGAAAAATATAAATAAAATTATATAATTAGCAAGTATGCTTTGACGTTACGTGGTGTGATCATTCAACACCAGATTTTTTACGAATCACTCAATTTTTTATTAGTTAATTTTCTTCAAATATTTACAGTTATTTGATCATACTATATGAACATTTTTTCCAACGAAATATAGTAAATAAACAGACCGAAGCATGACTTCACCATCAAATGTATATTATATATGCAATTTGGTTAATATACGATGACATTCTATTTTTATATTCTAATATAAAATACGGCTTGTTTCTCTAGAGTTACTAGAATCTAGCTCTTGAAAAAAAACCTAGAGATAGATCGTTTGTGAAAACATAACACAAAAAAAATGGTTAGGTGAACGTCAGTGAAGAATGTAAATTGGCCTTCAAATTATCTGGAAGAAGCGACCGATATAAAATTTCAACTATGATGCTAAAGCGAAGAAGCATCACAAAAAGTGAACACTCGACTTTCACTTACACCCTCACCTTCTTTGAAGTCTACCACCCAAATTCTCATCCAGCGTATTCAGGAATTCCAAGTTTCCTATTTAACTATTATGTTTACCTATCGAAATACCATATTATCTACCTTGCTTAAATATACCCTAGTACTGGAATATATTCTATACACATATATTTCATATTCTTCTTGGTCCATACTATTATATATCTCTAAGGAAGGAATTTAATAATCCATCATTGTAGTATAGATAGTAGATCTCATACTGTGGATACTAATTATATTTGTTCTGACAAGAATCGAATAAATGAATTAGCATCTCCTTTATCCTTATGACTTTTAAATATTGGAGATGGGAACTTACTTCCCGCCTCCTACAACGTTCAAAACCTGAATCTAAAGATATCTTCGACTCCAATCCAGCCCATGAAATTTCTTCCTCTTCTCTTTCGTTTCACGATGCAGGAGTCAAATCTTCTTGGTTAATTCTTTCTCGTTATCAATATTATAAAAAATTACTTTGCTGAGATCAATAAACACACAAATCAATAGATATTTAGACAGTTTTGTGTGTTAAGGACCTCTATATTTTTTATTGGTTTCTATCTTTTAAGAGTGGACATCTTGAATAATTTGGAACCAAATTTTCTCTAGAGAGAGACGGACTGGTAGAACTTTTAATTGAATGTAAGGATTTTATTTTTTTCCTTGATTGACCCCTTGAAACCCTGAAGAAGGAGGGAAGAATCCTCCGAAACGTTGGTTTGAAAGGAAAGGAGGAAGGATTCCAATAAATTACACCTTATTTGATGTGTTAATTTTTTTCTTTCCTCACTACCCCTGGGCTGCCTTCCATTACATTCAATTAAATCTACTTATAAATATTGTATGTTAAATTAATATAATCTTACAATTTCTAACTTCAAAGAGAAGAGTCAAAATGACAAGTGAAGGAGCAAAGAGTTTCATTCAAATGGATGATATTCCCCAAAGAGCAGGGGGGGGGTTCAGGATTTAATCCCCCCAAGTGGAATTGAAAATCGAAACTGCGCTGCGGAATGCGTTGCGCCGCCCGGGCCATTCAAGATGCTTTTAAAACATCCATTCGGTTTCCGAGCTGCAATCTTTCAAACCACTCTTTATTTTCATCATTGGAACGCTTTTTCGAATAGCTAGAGATAAAAATATGCCAGCAAATAAAGCGGACAATTTCTTCGTTCTTTTTGTACTTGGAAAAAAACATGGCCTATTCTTTCTTAAACGGTCTTGCTTAACAATAGACAAACGTTTTTTTTTTATTTTTATTTTTATTTATTTATTTTTTTATTTTTATAGCAAAAAGTAAAAACGACATTCGGAATATATTTTCTCTTTTTAATATACAAAAGTCTTGAATATATTCTAAACTAAAATGGCATTCAGATACAACAGAAAGTATTTTCAACCAACTATCTCATTCATTTTTTTAAAATCGGCATCACTAAAATTTGTTTCTTAATATTTCTAAATCGTTTTTTCAATAATCATTCAAACCTTTTCAGTATTTTTAAGACATCATGAACGGAAAATATCCTTTCATACGGATGTACGTCAATAATGTGTAGTCAATGCTTTGATGGTTTCTCAACATGCGCGGAAGAAAATATAGTTCCTCATTTGTTTATTCAATTATTAATTATAATAAAATGAAAAAAGCCAGTCGCCCCACTTTTATTAATTTATTTTTATTTTTTTACATGTCAATGATCTATAGAAATTAAATTAAAAAACAATAAATTAATTTTAAAATAAAATCAAAGCTCTCTTAATACGTGTTGGGGGTAGGTAACTAAAAACCTTAGCTATCACTCCTTGTATTTTCGTTAAGCCCGTCTCTTTTGTCATAACCTTATACTTTGTACTATTTACTATCTTAGAAATATCCTAAGCATATTATTTTAATATCACATAATATATATAGAAAATTTCAAAACAAAATTGAGACACCTCATCTACAAAAAAGTAATTATGAAAACAATTTTCCACGACATTTAGTGGTGCCTTTTAAAATCCTATATTATTAAACATGTTTTCTTTTGTCCAAAACACACTTTGTTTTCCTAACTTAGAAATCCAAATTTAATGAAATATATCACTTCTAGCACATTGGCGGAATTTTTTTTTTTTGTTATATAATTCGTATCCATATTAAAATTCATAGAAGGAATCCTAGGGAACTGGGTCAAAATTTTAAATTAAAAAAAAAAGCTTTGTGTTTTATTTTAAAATCTTTATTCAGTTCCCTATGATTCATTCTATTATTTATTTATTTATTTTTGCTAAAAAATAATTAGTTTGGGTTGAAGGTGAATAAAACAACACAACTCTAAATCTGGTGGCACTTGCATTATATCATTTAATCATAAATTCATCTCAATCTCAACTTTAGCGATTTGACATTTTTTTGTATGCAAATAGTTTGATAGAAACTTTTCAAAGTAAGCACTTTATTAATAGACTCGTCAACTTATATATTTATTTGTAAGCAGAAAACAACCTCATGGATTTCTCTTTCTGAAGTTCTTCATTTTGAAAAATTACAACGTTTTGGCACCAGTACAAACTTTATATATATCACTTTTTGTTTTTGGTGCCGGAACTCGGAATCCAAAAAGACAGAAGAACATGCTTCAACATGATTTTTCTCCACATTTCGAAAATTTCTAAACACTAATATGGCAAAAAAATTCGAGTGATTTCAAAATTACTGCCCACTCGGCAGGTGAAGTAAACATTTTTATGGAGAATCTTGAACGCGTGTGTATTTAAATCTATTCTTAAGCAAGCGAAGGGGAATCTTGATGTGTTTCTTGTCAAGTAACCGTCCTATTCAATTTGAAATGAGATTATTTCAATTTCAAGAGCCTCACTCGTTTCTATCTTGTTGAAATATGAAAGGATATTGAGTGTGGAAAAAACGGATCTATTTGATGACAAGGATAGATTAAGGATGAATTGAGAGTGGGCAGGACGGAAACAGACGACAGTAACTTCACATTCCCATCTTAAACTGAATCCAAGTTAAGAGTGTGAATAGGAAAAACGACATGCGCAGAGTTGGCGCAGAGGCTGGAGGCTATTTTTATATAGATATCCGACAGAATTTTTCCGTTCCAGATATAAATAAAAAGGTCCTGAGTTGGATAAACGCCATATGCACTAAGAAAAAGAAGAAAGCGACCAAGCGTTGAATAACAAACAGAAAGAGAGAGATCTAATAGTGTTAGTGGCTATTGTCGAAAACGTAAAAAACAATTTATTCAGACAGGTCAGGCTAGAATAACAAAACGGTGTCTTGGTAGTAAATAAGGATATTGGAAAAAAGAGGGTTATATAGCGAAGAGCAGCTTTGAAATACATGATACCAAATACAATTGTAATTAATAAGGAGAAATCAATGAGTTATCATCTTCTTACTGCAAATAAACATATACGTTTGTTGAGAAATCACTATTACAACAAAATGAATATACCTATACAATCGGGTATTCTAATTCATTGATGAGAAATAACAAATAGAATATTTCTAATTAAAAAGACTCAAACCTTCGAAACTTCAGTCTCTAACAAATAAAGTATATATAATATTTTAGGTTAAAAATAAAATGAGAGAGTCTTCTGTTTTTTAAATAAAATAATTTTTAATTATTTCTAGAGACTATAGTTTCGAAGGCATTGCCTTCATCATCAGTCTATCACAAATATTTCAATAGACTGATGATGAAGGCAATGCCTTCGAAACTATAGTCTCTAGAAATAATTAAAAATTATTTTATTTAAAAAACAGAAGACTCTCTCATTTTATTTTTAACCTAAAATAAAAACAATTCTGTTACCATCGACAGTGAAATCTTTTATTCAACTAATATATATAATATGTTTATTAGCATCAAGAAGAGGACAACCTTATTGAATTCTCTTTAGCAGTCATCAACTCTTTTATTTACGGCAAACTAAATCTTTTCAATTCACAATTGTAATTGATAAAAACTTTTATTGTATTAATTATTTTTTGTTAAATGATATATCAATTTTAAGAAGCACTAAAATCCAAAGGGATGAATGTAACCATTTTGTAATAAAAAATATCCCTAACAACTCGAATTCAGTAGATAACAAACTCTTGTGATTTTGTTAAGAAATATTAAGTCTGCTTCTTTGAACACCTGGGATTTTTATATTTATTTAAGAAATAGTAATTTCATTTCCTTTTTGGAAATTTTGAAAACTTTTTTTAACGGATCCCACTCGATGAGGTGCATAAAATTATTTACTTCAGCAATTTCCATGCTTGGGGTAAGTACCTTAATTTTTTTTTACAATTACTTAACTGAAATAACATAATAAAAACATACACTTAAGAAATCTCACCATATGTGCTGTAAAG